>LNAC01000032.1:8754812-8884995 GCA_002007465.1 Ailurus styani | reverse complement strand
TTTTTAAATTAAAAAAAAAAAAAAAAAAAAAGTAGCTTGGCAGGGCTGTGCAGCGTTTTACTTCTTAAACCCTTGCCGGCCACAACCATTGACAGAACCATCTTCTGCTGGTCCTGAGAAGCTGCCAAAGCAGGGAAATGTTGTATGGATTCAGCTCTCCCTCCTTCTCATTTGCTCCTCTTTTCCGTGGCACTTTGATCCTTTCTCTTTTTCCACTCCCGACTGGCCCCTGGATATCCTGTGCCAACTGGCATGCTTCTGTTAAAGAAGTACTTGGCTAATAATATCCTAGCCGCTCCAGCTTCTCCTACGCGGTCTCTTCCGTCCTATCCGGGGACGTAGTCGGTTGCTCTGAATCCCGCCGCTGAATCTTGCTAGTACAAGACGACTTAGTCTTACCTTCTTTACCTTATGTATAGACTTACCAAACATCTTTGTTCCAAAGAGTCTAAATGTTTCCAAAGTTCTTCTTTTTTATTAGATAACATTTTGTTTGAACAATATGATAATCAGAAGGGATTAAGGCTAGTTTGTTAATGTCACCTGCCATGTTGAGACCAGTTGAAATACAGTTTTCAGTTTGAAAACGGAAATCTGATCAAGAGATATCTTAATAGGATAGCTCAAAGCCTGTTCTCACCAGCTGTGCTCTCTCTCACGACTTAGTAGGCCTTTTCAGGCTTCTCCTCTGCATCATGAATAAGGAGTGGAAGATTCCACTTGCCCCCTGGCATTAAACTGCAACAATTCTATGAATTTCTAAAATAAAGAGCAAGGTTGGCGTGTTGCCTGAGGACTCCTAGGACTCACATTTCAAATGCTCCTGGCTATGGCTTTCTAGAAATCAGTTTCCTCATTAGTCCTCTTTCAACTTATTTTGAAATTTGGCCTTTGGATTTTTTTCTTTCTCCTTTCCCCCGTCTCCCAATTTCCCATATTTATTTCCAGAAGTCAACAGTCTATAGGTGCTTTAAAACAAAGCTGTATCAGCCATTGAGAGCTGCATGTGATATATAAGTAAGGGTATTTCATAGAAGAATAACTTTTAAGGCGGTGCAATTCTGTCCTTTTCTTTTTTCGCCCACTGAACCGTTGTCAGGCATAAATGCGATTTCCATGCTTTCTTTGTTTGAATTAGGTGGCTTGGTTTACATGAATATTTTATCATTATACATTAACTTTATCTGGAACATGATTTTGTAAAGAGTTCTGTTTGAGTAAGGATGTTTTTATGCCCTAGGCCTCGTTTTTCTATGGAAATGCACTTTCAGCGTTATAATAGAAGTCTATTGGAAAACAGGATTAAAATAAAAACACTTCATTTTGAAAGCAACCTTTCAATAATACTGTGGCTAAGTCCTTGATAAAGTTTTTAGGCTTTTAATATTTAGTAAGGTGAATTATAGGTTTGAGAAAGCACTCTTATATTCTGCAGAAGGAGCACACCTCTGTGTTTCATAGAGGAAGATATCTAGGCCTGAAATTAGGGAGCTTTGGGCTTTCATCTCATGCCCTTAGCTGAGCGATACTGGATAAGTCATTTCACCTCTTTGAGCCTTGGCTTTTCTCCTGTAAGGTGAGGGCAGTACTAATCACTTCCTGGGATTAGAGCTCAACACCATCTAGCTTCCAGGAGGCACTGAACAAATGCTATTGGGGTGATTTTCTATTATGAGATGAGACAGATTCCAGTTTTTCCAGTTCTGCCAGGTACCATATGTTATTTTTCTTTTGGACTTGAAGTAAGAATTCAGTAGGTACGATCGTGCAATTTAGTTATCACCTTAATAAATTTGTCTTTAAATGGTATCTACCAATGGTTTCCTTTATACCTAAATACAGACTTTTATCGTATCCTCAAAATTAACTGCCAGCAAAGTGAGTCAGTGATTTATTAGATGCTTTTTTTTTTTTTCAGCTGAACAGTGTTTCTTTGCTTTTGGTATATAGTTGAAATCTCCATCATATGTCATTTTGCTTCTTTACTGGTATTCTATTTTGAATCTTGAACATTTCTCTTTCTGTCTCCCTCCCTCCTCTGTGCTTTTCTTTCTTCCTTTTATTCTACATGTTTTTCTTGAGGGTCCGTTACTGGCCTGATACTGTTCTAGGTCCTAGGGATACACCAATGAACAAACTAGGAAGCCTTCTTTAAATGAACCTTTATAATATGACATTTGTGACATAATATTATTCTTCACCCAGAGGCTTCTGAAATGCTCTTGCTTCTCCAGCCATGTCTCAATCTTTGTGCTTACACTTTCTAGACATACACAGCTACCTGGCTTTGTCTTAAACTCATCATGAATTCCATTTGATTGTTTCTCAAAAATACTTGGGAGGTCATATATGCCAAGAGTGGCTCTACCCACTTTTTCCTATAAGCCCTTCCACTTGAACTTTTCAACATGGACTGAGAAGCCATTAGTGAGTGGGTGGTTGTGATGGTTAATTTTACGTGTCAACATGATTGGGCCACAGGATGCCCAGATATCGTGTTAAACGTTGTTTCAGCGTGTGCCTGTAAGTGTTTCTGGATGAGATTAACATTTGAATCTACAGACCCAGAAAACAGACTGCTCTTCCTAATGTGGGTGGGCATCATCCAAGCCACTGAGGGCCCGAATAAAGCAAAAAGGTGGAGGAAGGGAGAATTTACTCTTTGACTGCTTGAGCAGGCATATTGGTCTTCTCCTGTTCTCAGACTAGAACTTGTATTGTTGGGTCTCCTGTTCTTAGGCCTTTGGACTTGGCCTGAAACTACACCACTGGCTTTCCTGGACCTTCAGTTTGCAGGGGGCAGATCACAGGACTTCTCAGCCTCCACAAATGTGTGAGTCAATTCTCTCTCTCTCTCATGTGTGGATGTGTGTAATATATATATTATCATCTCCCTTCTTGCTACATGGATGGGAATATGACCCAGACTTGGACAATTCTGTTACCTTGCAACCTATGCCTTCACCTGATAAAATCCTATGAAATGGATATTACCATAACTTACAGATGTGGAAACAAGGTCAGAGACATTATACAAGCTGCCCAAGGTCATCAGCTAGTAGGCGGTAAGGCCCAATTTAATGTTCATGTTCTCCCCACTGTTCAATGTTACCATTATATCATAGTGTTTATTTTAGTGAACGTAACTATTGCTTTAAATCCGATAACTAAGATGATTAGCAATACTTCCCTTCTAGCTACCTGATACCTTATACATTTAGCCAAAGCTCTCATTAACTGAAAGATGAAGTGGAACCAAATACTCATGATGAAATGAATGTGAACAAACTTTAAATAATATAACTTTATAGCATAAAAATGGGATTATAAAGCAATGCCAATGGTCATATGCTATTTCTGTTTGTTTAGCATCTCTTCCTTTAGGAAATTACCCTACTTCCCAAGTGGGTCTAGACATATTTTCAATCAACTCCTTGGTCATCCAAGTGCCAGCAGCAGCAGCTCCCTTCTTGCCATTGTGATGAAAATGTGACCCAGGTTTGGATAATTCTTATATCCTAAGGTAAATGATGCCTCTGAAGAGTGGAGTCATGACTTAAGGAAGGCCAATGAAAATCTTTTGCCAGGACTGATATATTGCTTTCAGGAGAGAAAAATTCATTTTGGTTGAAGGACATACATTTCCACTGACAGAAATCATTTTTCTGAAGCATGAAGTCTATGATATATACACATCCATACACATATGTCCGTAGAATATATAAACACACATATATAATTTTTTTTGGTATCTCTCTCTCTCTGGCTATAAACCTAAACAAATTCTGATTAATAGGAGCATTTCAAGAGGCTATAAAAAGAAGAGGCATTTAAAGGTTATATCTTGAGCTAATGAGAAAAAGCGAGGACCAGAAAGTCTAAATACATGCCTAGATTCATGGATCCAGGGTTAAAATTCAAACCAGCATTTGTAATTTTTATGTTGTTGTTATTTATATCTAACTACACTACCTCAATCTTTCAGAGGTTCAAGTTTGCCTGACTTAATAGGAAAGGTAGCAAGCATTTACCATATTCAGGGAGCCATGTTAAGTGTTGCAAGCGAAAAATGATCCGGGATCTCACGGAGTTCAGACAAACCATAAAACTTGTTCTGGTGCCTGTTATTTCCAGGTATTCCCAGGGCCCAGGATAGGACTTAAGAATATAACTTAATACATCACTTTTAAATGGATGATTTTGTTTGTTTATTCATTCTTGAATGAGGATGTGATGTTATTGCAGGAGACCAGGACATCATTGAACCAATACTCACTGAGAGCCTACCGTGTCTCGGGTGTTATACTGGAAAGTAGAAGGTGATGCTGTTGACACTGAATTTGATTTCTGTTTTCATGTAGATTTCATTCTTGCCTAAAGGTAGAGATCATGCTTCTAAGCACATCATTATTTATAGAGTACATAAATGATAAAAGTACTTACGTTGTATTTGTATGTGTCGTACAGTCCTGTGAGCCAGTTACTGGTTGTAGTCTACGTTCCAACACTAAGGATGCCCCCCTTCCCCACATGGTTGTATGGCTGGGCAGCATCACTGGGTTCTCAGTCAGCATTCCTGCAGGAATCCAACAAAACCTGCCTGATGGCTATTTTTTGTCGTTATGTTGACATCTGCATTAGCAGTGGCAATTCTGCATTCTTACTCTTTTTTTTTTAAGATTTTATTTTGCTTATTTGAGACAGAGAGAGAACATGAGGGGGGGGGGGGGGGGAAGGGAAGGGGGAGAGGGAGAAGCAGGCTTCCCTCTTAGCAGGGAGCACGTTGTGATCTCAGAACCCTGAGATCATGACCTGAGCCCAAGTCAGACGCTTAACTGACTGAACCACCCAGGAGCCCTTGCATTCTTACCCTTAAGCAAAAATTTTGGAAACCTCCACTCAGATGGCCATGTTATTGTCCACAGTGACCCTAACTTGGATCCAAGTCAGTCTTTTTCTCTTCTGTGCCGGTTGTTAGGTTACAGAAAAAGAGGCACATAAAATTTATAGACTTCCTGCTTGTGTAGCATATTTCTACTGAGGAATTCAAGTCACTCTGGATTTTTTAAAATTACTTTTAATTTAAAATAACCCTGAGCTTTAAGAGGGAAGAGATAGTTTTCTTGCCTACTAAATGGAGCAGCCTGAGCACAGGGGACTTTGCAATAGCTCTGTTCCTGAAAAATGGCACTGAAGTTGGATGCTTACAAATCCAGGAGCTGACAGTGATGATATAACTTGCAAGGTAAAGATATTCTACAGTGAAAATGCTAACAAAACATATTATCTCTTTCTTTATTTTTTAATTAGAAATTCAGCTTTGTGTATACTTGGCCAAGGAAGTATGGCCTGCCTAAACTATATTCTTGGACTAGAGTTGTTAGTAGACGCTTCAGGCTGAGGCTCCTTGTCGAGATGTCAGTGGTGAATGACCTTCCATTTGTCTATAGAGAAAAACAAATCTTCTCACCCAGCCAACACGATTTTTCAAAATCAGGGCATCACCTATACTTCCAATCTTATTTTTTGGGTATTGACTCTTTTTATTTAAATAAATGTATAAAATATATACACTGTTAGTTCTGCAGGCCCCACTTTAGCAGAGTGACAGGTGGTATTGAAAAGCTTGGGCGCAGCACTGCTCTTGCTCTCCATCAGCAAGTATGAAGTTTGGTGGGTATATTATGAACATCATTTTTTTGAAATAGGAATTACTCTGTTCTTCTGAGCCTTAAGTGCCTGGTGTGGGCCTCTGGGTGCCTGGGTGTTCATAAACATCTGATTCTTCCCACTCCTAGAGAATCTGCCCTGCATTTTTCTGTTGCACCGGAGCCAACTTAGTACCTATGCTTTTCCAGCCAATCTCTTCTCCCCGGTCTTTGGATATTGCTCCTTCTGTTTGTGATTTGCCCTGGTAATCATCCTCAATTTTCTGCCTCAAAATTCATCCTAGCAAGATACAACTTCTTGTTTATGCATTTTTCTTGTGTTTAGAACTTTGCTCATGTTGCACTTTGGCCTGGAATGTCTGAGCCAATCAAACTCCCACATCTTTGAAGACCCAAGTCAGATGTCAATTCCTTCAGGATCACTTCCTCAGTCCATAGACTAGGTTAATTTTCCTCTTTTATTCTTCCAAGGCATACTGCATTGTAATTTCCTGTTTTGTATTATTTAAATCAGTTTTGCTTAATAATTTTCAACACTAACAACTCTTCTAGAAAAGCATTCAAGCACAGGACACAGAACTGCATCAAACAACATTCTTATGTATAGCCAACAGACATTAGAACTTTCACCCTTCTTTGTGATACTCCCAAACTCACTGGTTAACTCTGCTTTTGAGCACTTCTGCAAAGACCACCACAAGCTCAGTTCATGTTCTCGGCCCACAAGCTTCAGTTCACATGACCACACTTACAGTGCAGTAGCAGAGAAGAACACGCACCATACAGCATTCATGGTAGTCGACGAAAGGGTAGGGGGAATACGCATATTGTTTTATTGAACACATTCAACTAACATGGGTTATCTAAGAACAAAACTGACTTAAAATCTTCCAACAGATGTGGATGTCCTTCGATGGCAAAAAACATTTGTACTTATTTGCTATCTTTGCCATCTGCACACTCTCTCACCAAAGCCACCGGACTGAGAGACACACCTCGCTAAGTTGAAAAATATCCATTATGCACCACCATGTCTCTCCACGGGCTCTCTCCTTTTCTCGCTTATACTAACCTTTCATGCCTTGGCGCCACCATCAGTCCCACACACAATTTCAAAAGTTCCAACAGCCTTCTGGTTCCATATCACAGGCTTGTGTTCATAGCATTGGTACAACTCCATGAAATGAAGAGTAGTGGATAAAAATGGGACACCCACTGTCAAAAACACAGCCTCTGCAGCACGCTGACAAATTCTTGAATGAGAAAGCATGTAGACAGAAATATGCCTATGGCAGAGTATTCACAGCACTACTTTCAATGAAGTGCTTCTTCCATAAACATTTGAAATGAGATGAATTGCAGAGAGTAAATGAAGTCTTCGTAGTGCATTTTTGCATATGAAGAGAGGCAAGTGTTAAAAAACAAAAGCAAAACCAAAAGAACTGAACACTATGATGCCATGATCTCCAAAAAAGATTTGTCCTAAGGAAAAAATGCATATGGTGGGGTTCAAGTTAAGTCAAGGAGAAAAGATGGGGTGCCTGGATGGCTCAGTTGGTAAGAATTTGACTCTTGATTGCGGCTCAGGTCATGGCTCGGGTCATGAACTTAGCATTGTGAGATAGAGTCCGCATCAGCTCTGCATTCAGCCTGGGAGTCTGCTTGAGATTCTCACTCTCCTTTTCCCTCTACCCCTCCCCCTGCTTGCAGGTGCATTCCCTCCCTCCCTCTCTCTGATAAACAAACAAACAAACAAATAAATGGGACAAGGAGAAAAGAATGTAGTTCTAATCAATGATTTCTATTTTGAACATGCAAAGAATTCACTTGACACCTGCAGGGATAAACTATTAAGGGAGAAACTTTTTTTTTTTTAAAGATTTTATTTATTTGTCAGAGAGAGAGAGCACACACAACCATAGGTAGAGAGAGAGAGAGAGAGAGAGAGAGCACAACCATGGGGAGCGTCAGGCAGAGGGAAGAAGCAGGCTCCCTGCTGAGCAGGGAGCCTGATGCCGGACTCAATTCCAGGACGCTGGGATTGTGACCTGAGCCGAAGGCAGATGCTTAACCAACTAGCGACCCAGGTGTCCCCCCGGGAGAAACTTTTTGTTATCAATTGTAGTGTGTTGGTTTTTACCAGTCAAGCAAACAGCAGTTCACTTTTAAACATATTTCTACCCTTTATGTAACAAAACTTACAAAATTCCTTTCGTTTTCCCTCTTTTTTCTAAAAGCAAAGGCCAAAAATACTGCTGAATATATTCCACACTGAACAAACCACTATTTTAAATGAATGACAACTGATAATTATTCTTTTTAAATTAAATATCTTATTTATTTATTTGACAGGGAGAGAGCACACAAGCAGGGGCAGAAGCAGAGGGAGAGAGAGAAGCAGGCTCCCCACTGAGCAGAGAACCTGGTGTCAGACTGGATCCCAGAAGCATGGGATCGTGACCTGAGCCAAAGGCAGATGCTTAACCGACAGAGCCACCCAGGTGCCCCTGAACAAACCAATTTTGAAAATTCTTTGTACGTATGTATTTTACAATATATTTGCCACGTGTTTAGAAAAATTTGAATTCCCACCGGTCTATACCAACCCCACTGTCTACATTCTCCAGCCAGAATATTTAGAATCCACACTTGAGCCAAAGCCTCCGTTAATACCACTGTCTGACCTTGCATTTGATACGGATCCTCAACCCACTGCTGCACCTGAATTAGAACTGCTATAGGAGTTATTTCCAGAACCAAAGGCCTGATTTGGCTCCCTGTGCACGTTACCTTGGATTTGGTTATTGCGTGATGGAGCTGGCTGGTTCTGCTGACTGGCTAACATGCCCATTGGACCCCAGCTGCTCTGCCGTGCTGCTTGTGCTACAGGCGGAATAATGCTTAGCACGAAATTTCACCCCTCCACCCATATTACTACCTTGATTGTTTCCCAAACCAGCTACCTGCCTTCTACTGTTACCAAATCCATCCTGATTCTCAAAGCCCCTTGGGTTACCACCAAATCTTTTATGTCTTTCTGTCTATTGCTAGTGTACTTAGGTTCAGCATTGGATATATGAATGCTGATTCTTTTAATGATCAAGTTCTGTCCAAAGGGAGACCGGGCAACCTTATCATCTACAAATGTAATAAAGGCAGATGTCGGGAATGGTTTCGGAATAAAGACAATGACCACGTCCCTGTCCTGGCAAAAGAAGTGCTCCATCTCATTGGTAGTCATGTCCCCAGTACAATGCCCAACAAATGCCCAACAAATGCCCTCCTTCTTCTCAAAGGATCGCTGGGGTGCTGCTTAGAATTAGAAAGTTTCCCAGTGACACCATCGTCCATCGATCCCAGTTGCTGAGACATTCCTTTCACCTGGTTTTAAATTCAGTAAAACAAAGCTAAACCTTTTTCGATGACCACTTTTAGTACCTTTCTTGACCTGAACCATAAGAATGTCTCCAAAGGTACTAAAATATTCTTTTATATCTGTTCAGCTGTTCTCCATGGGACACCCAACATTAAGTCAGACTTTTTCTGGACAGCTCTTTTCACTTTCACAGCTGATGAATTATCTGTCTCATCCATTTTTTCCTTTGTTATCTTTGGGATAGTTGACAACATATACCAGATTTCCCCAGCCAGCCTCAGGGGCATGCAGATTTTCTTCTATCAGATGGACAGCTCTTGTATACTGAGACACTGGGTTCCTGGAGCACAGTCCATATGCCCCTGGGAAGAAGGCTGTAACAGAGAGCAGCACTGTCCCATCGTCTTCTGATGATATTTCAATGGCTTCATCATTCTCATCTTCAGTTACCTGAATATATCCAGACATCTTGTTTTTCCACTAGGCCACTGCTAGGAAGCCTGACAGGGAAACCAAAGCAGCGAGGGACTCAAGAGCAACTCCACTATCTCTTCATTCCCTCTGTAATTTCCTGTTTGTATGTATGTTTCTAATGCGATCCTGCTTCTGTCCCATCCCATTCCTACCCTAATAGCCTGTGGAATTGCTCAAGGTAAGAACCAAAGCATTCATCTTCACATGCCCAACACTCTAAGACATTGTTGGACTCTCCATAAATGTCTGCTGGATGACTGAATGCTTCCTGGATCCCTAGTCCCTAGCTGGGGTGTGTGATCAGCCTGGAAAACCTTTCCTGGAATCGTGAGCATTGCTCACGGGTCATGAGTACTTATCATGGACTCACCCCTCAAATCAGACTATGCAGAACAGGGCCAGAGTAGAGAACATCCAGCTTTACCATTGCCTCCTGAATGTTATGGTATGCCAGGACCTTTGAAGAAGGGGTTTGGGGTTATTATGAGAGACTTCCCTTTGGCTCGCCTCTGTGGTCTGCATCCATTTATTTCTGGATGACTTCTGCATCTTCATGGGCTCATTGTTGATTGCCCACCAGACCCTGAAGTCAGAGACAGGTAAATTATAATATAAACCTCCAAATGCCATAGATGTTCCCATCTTTGTACCCACTTTTATATTGTATCTTCCTGGAATGCTCTCCACTAACTTCTCTGTTTAATTAAACCCGATAAATCCAAATTTTATTTCAGGTTCCGGCTCCTTTGAAGTTTCTTTAACCACATAAGCTTATATTAATCCACTCTTCTTTGTACTCCTCTTAGTTTCTAGACTCCCAAACTGGCTCTTATCTTTCTTTTGTGTCATCAGTTTCTTTCTACATAACCTATGTTGTCTTTTCAGTAGGATTATCAGCTTCTCCAGGGTGGGTGTTTTCACTTGGGAATGCCTAAAGTCAGAACATGTGGGGACCTCAGTGACATAGGCCAAAAGAAGGGAGGGGGTGAGAATGGCAGAACAAGGTCAGAAATGAATGGGGAGAAGTTGACCTGTCTATGGAGGGCTCTCAGGGGCCTTGGGGTTGGCCAGTGCTCTAGGTCCCAGACATATGGAGAGATCAGAGGTGACTCATGCCAGTGCTGGGATCAAGGAGGTCAATCTGATGTGTGGGATGAGATGATGTGAGGGGACTCTGGGCTGCAGGATTTTGTTGTGGGTCCAGTTAAACAATGCTCTCCTAAGAGGAAGCCAGTCAGGCTGTAGGAGCAGTGAGGGCTCTGGTAATATCTAGGTAGAGTGGGAAGAAAGGCTCCCAGATCAGTAGGAAATGAGGTTGGGCTAGCAGGTTGAGACAGAAGCCCAAACAATATGGTGAAGAAAGGGCAGGAGGACGAGGAGGAGAAAGAGAGAGAAAAGGAGGAAGGGAGACAGGAAAGGAAAATGAGGAGAAGGTAGAGAGGCTAGCATTGAGAAAGAAGAGAAGGGAGAAATAGCAAAAAGGCAAGAAGAGAATGAGAAGAGGAGACAAATGGAAGTAAAAGAGTGGAAAGAAGGGAGAAGAGAAAAAACATTAGAAGGGGAAAAGGAAAGAGAAGAGAAGGAAATGGGAAGGCTTATCCCTGCACACCACCTGCTTAAATAGTCCAACCTAATAGTCATGTGAGGTGGGTGGGTCAAGTTGCATTATATCTTTCTAAAATCATGATCAAACTTTACCTCCCAAATAGAGGTTTTGACATGGATAACTGCCATTTTTGGAGAGTGTGAATAAAAACACTTAAGAAAATTTGGCTGCATTTGATTTGCATTCACTGTACATTCTACATTAGGTGTACGCTTCATATATTATACATGTATTCTTCATTGGACACAAATGAGTTGTGATTGTTATACACATTCAGCTTTGGAACTGATTTTCTGACTACCTCACTTCACCAGCCACTTCTACCTTAACCACATTGTGACCAATAAACCTGAATTCTTGTGTGCACTCCTGGGTTGGCCTCAGTTCCAGTCACAGCCAGCTTGTAGGTTGGAGGCTGCTGATGCATTCCTGAGCCTCTTTAGAACTGGCTTATCTCTGAACAGTGTCCAGATGGTTGAGAGAGGTGGTCATGATGCACTTTTAATGTACAAGTAAGGATAGCATCAATAGTCACTCATTCCCAATGTCCTAACATGTTAACTATGACATAGATTAATGCAAGCAAAATAATACTTGGATGTACCGTGGGGCTGCTAGGATGGAGAAATAAGCACTTACGATACTATCTGTGATTACTTTTATTTGTACTATTATTTGTGTAGTGATTACATTTTCACATGCAGTATCTTGCCTGATGTTCACAGATGCTCACTAGGCTGACAGAGCAGGTGTGATAACCTTGTTGGGCTACTGAGGGAGTAGAACTTGGCTACGGTGATACAAATGCACACAGGGAGCCCCAAAATTCCTCAGTTGTCTAGTTGAGCACTGTTTGTACTCTGGTGAGTAGCCCAACCAAAGAAAAATGATTCTATATCACTTCAGAATGGCCAAAAATAATATATGGTATGTTCTGACAAGCCCCCCGTAAAAGATTTTGCAGCTGTATATTGCTTGATATACTTAAAAATTTTTTTTAGTTTTAGTCAGGGTTTATTTCTGTGCTTTCTTTCAAAATTGAGAATATAATCCTCAAAATTTTAAGGCTAAAGGGCCCCTGGGACCAAGGGTTCAAAATAAAGCTGGCTTCAAAACTGCTTTCAGTTTTATTAATGTGTTGTAAAACTGACATTGGGTGGTATTTGTGTGTGGTTTTGAGTTATCCCTTGTTGAAGTGAAAAGACAAAGTGGTAAATCCGGGAGAAGAATCAGGACAGCCAATTTCTGACTTGCTCTGTGACTCTTGACAAGTCATTTAATATCCATACCTCGTTATCTCCTAAATGCAAGGTAGGGCAAACACCAGGGCTAGAGGGACATGGAGCATTGTGATGACCAGCTATCATGTATCTAACATATATTGAAACCATTTGTGCCAGAGCAACAGAATGATGGATGGATGAACAGGCTCACAGTTCAGATCTCCTTAGAGGGATACCATGGAAGGCATTGATTTGGGGTCCTATACACCAATTCTTATTCACTGGCTGCTTTGGGGGCATGGTGATTTAATAGGGGACATAATGTGAGCATAGCTACTGTCTCTGATAGATGCATATTAATTCTCCTCCTGTGGCCTCCAAGGGATTGTGGAAGAAAATCTTGAGAAATTATTTTGGATTCTACTCAGACAAAAGGTTTTCTTACAAAAGGCCTATAGTCAAGCACTGGTTGTGACTTGATGAGGCCTTTACTGAGATGTTTCTGGCATAACTTAAATATGTGAAACCCGAGGGAATAAAGAAATGTAAGTCCAAAGAGATCGTATTTCTTTCCTATCCATGTATTCCTTTATCAACTTGGCCATGATACTTAATACCCTTAAATAAGGATTTTATATGATCCTTTGAGAAACAGAGTAGTCTCATGATCTTCCACAATTTTAAATATCCTCTGAATAATTATTTTAGGATAAAATTTGCTCAGAGACTAATTCATATTTCAAATTTATGGTGCTTTTCTCTGTTGATTTTCATTCCCTAGGTGATCTCATCTGGTATCATGGCTTTAAATACCATCTATGTGCTGACACTCCCATCTTTGTATCTCTGGTCTAGACCTTTCCTCTGAACTCCAGGTAATATATCCAGTTCCCTGCCTCACACCTCCACTTGGTGTCTAAAATATTCTCAAGCCTAACATGTCCACAACAGAATTCCTGTTTCCCCCCACCAAACCTGTTCTTTCCAAAGGCTTCTCCGATTCTGAATGGCAACTGCATTCCTAAGTTTCTCAGCCCAAACACTTGGGGTTATTCTTTTTTCCTTCCTCTCTCACAGCCCATATTCAGCTCCTCAACAATTCCTATCAGATTGACTTTTCAAAACATATCTGGAACCTGACTACCTTTTGGCACCCTCCCACCACTAGGCTGGCCCCAATCCCTGTCACCTTTCCTCTGAATAACAATATTCTAACTGGTCTTCATGTCTGTTAACACTGTAGAATTTCCTGTGTGATCCTTTTAGATCCTTTTAGAATGTAAGTCAGATTACGTCACCCTTCTACTCGAACCTTCTGGAATCTTCCCAACATAAGGACAGTAAAACAAAAGCTCTTAAAATGACCTACAAATTCTGCAGTGCCTACACACTGCTTTACCTCTCTGTCCTCACTTCCTAACAGTCTTTCTCGTATTCTGTTCCAGGTGTTAGCCTACTTGGTCTTCCTCCATAATGCCAGGAACTCTAATCTTGGGTCCTCTGCATTTTTTTTGTTTCTTTTACCCGTAATGTTCATTCACTAGATCCTCTCAAGGTGGCCTTATATAGTTGTCTGTCAGCATTCAGATTTCAATAATTGGTTCCTCCCTTCATTGCCAGCTTTGGATTTTGGATGGTAAGAAAACTTGGGATAATGCACCGCTACTTGTGGTTCCCTTATATCTCATCTTAGCAAAATGTCCTTTTGTAATAAGCCTTCCCTCAATTGTCCTAATTTGAATATGCCATCCTGCTATGCCCCTGAGTGACACAATAATTAATATTATATTTAGCTTTCATTGCTACTGTAAGTGGTGATAAGGAATAGGCCTATAAGTTGGGATTATGACAATGAGTTTCTCCTAAATTCATAGAGCACAGGGTAATCATCTTGCCAGGAGAAGGTGGGACATAGGAACTTCATGGAATGAAGAGGCACTACTATTACCCAGATCATCACTGATGGTGGTATAAATGATATGCAGATGGAGGGTGTGGCAGTGGGAGATCACCCTGGCGACAGTAGGGATTGTAAAGACCATGAGTGTACTCTCCCTCCAGAGCTTTCTTAGGGGGAAAATGAAAGATGTGAACTTACATAACACATGTGGAGAACCAGGTGGCCTCTATGGAAGAACTGAAGGAATTCCTCATCTCCTCCTGTTGCAGGAGATGTTTGGCTTAGGCACAAGCTCAAAATGTAGTTGTAAAGGGTGAGGGATTGCAGAGTTAAATATTCAGGTCTGTCAGGTTTCTCTTCTAAGGCAACCGGTAGAAAAGGAGTGGGACCTGGAGGCAGGGGTTGGGACATTTGAGCAAACACTGGGCTGAGAACTTTGACTCTCAAAATTCTCCTGAAATTTTCTTGTCTAGGGAGGTACTTTCTGTCTCATTCTCTTCCTTTAAGTAATCCTCCTCTGCAGAAGAGATTTGAAGTGATTGGCCTGAGGTGGTTGTCTCATAACCTGATGTTAATTTTCCTCAAAACCCATCTGTCATTCCTTCTAGACCTAAAATGAGGTCTAGACCAGTTCTATGTCTTACAACATAGAACAGTTTAAGAAGCTTAAGACCTGCCTCTGTGAGGACAGTGCATATAGAAAAGGACTGAAGAATTGACCAATCTGTATCAGCAGTTGCCTGCAGAGGTTGTGTGAGAATGAATTCTAAAGGTTCTAGAGCAAAGGAGAAAACTATAAGGATGGATCAGGTCAAAGTCATTAACTGGGCCCACTTATCTGGAAGTTAGATGTAAAGTGTTATCTCTAAGACCTGGAAATGGCACCCGGAAATGGTCTATTAGGTTTCTTAATTAAATTCTAGACTGATATGTGGAACTCGCCTGGTACACTGCAGAAGAAAGAGTCTTATAATTATATTTATTCCAACAGATAAGTACTGGAATAAATACATTATTAATTAAACTGCTTAGCCACTCCCTAGTCATATCCTTCAGGAGGACTCAAAGAACCCATCATTTATCAAAGCGTTAAGAAATACATTGGTTCACATCAGTATGAAAAGATCTATGATGATTCCTCTTACACTGGAGGTAATGGAGGGGATGATGCAATGTGATTGGGTATACTGATCTTAATATGAATAGTGGGAATCTCAGATTTGTAGAGGACATTTAATAGCAATTCACTGTCAGAGAAGAGGTGGGTGCTGTTGCTCTGATAAGACACAGGATTTGAATGGTAATCATGGAATTTGGATTTGAGAAATCTGTGACAATGCTTAATTGATGAGGGAGTTCCTAGTAATAAAATAAATGGCAGCCTACATACGGGTTGTTTGACATATGTAAGAGGGAAAAGTTTTGGTCCACAGTACAGAAACCTAACTCAGATCATTACAGTAGACTTCATGCCTTCAATACAATCTCTAAATCTAAACTGGTTCATACACCTTCAGTCTCTTAACTAAGAGTCCAGGTCTCTTTAAAGACAGACATTATAATATGAAACTATCAATCCTATAAATCTTTCCCAAGACTTCCCTGGGAGACCTGAAACCATTTATTATGGTGACCATTCACTGAGAAAAAGGTAAGTGCCCAGATTTTCTGGGGATTACTAGACATCATCTATAAACTAAAGCTAATCTCTCAAGACTCAAAATAGCTATGTGTTCTAATGAGCAGGATGGTGAAAAATACCACAATTAATTCCTTACCCAGAAAGTTTAACGTAATTAATGTCTTTAGGAAGAGACAAAATCCCTGTATTGATATGCTAACCTATGAAGTGGGGAAATGTTATAGTAGAAAAGATTGAGTAGAAATCTCAGAAACTGACTTCAACCCTACCTGCTCTTTTCCCATAACACCAAAAGCAATACTCAATTCCTGGAGATATTGTAGAGATTAGTGTCATTATGAAAATTTTGAGAAACAAAGTGGTTATACTTGCTATATATTACTTAAAATTAGCCTTTTGGGTTGATAAAAAAGCCAGATGTATTATGGAGAATAATAGTAGACTGTAGCAAACTTGATCGTGTGGTGATTGTATTTGCAGCAGTGCTATCATTCTATATTAATCAGTGAGGAAAATCAGAAATAGTTCGCATTTACATGGCAGAGAATACAGCATACTTCCACTATTTTCCCCAAGGGCTATGTCAACTCTCTTACTCTATGTTGTAGTCTAGATGGACCTTAATCATCTTGTTATTTCACTGAACATCTCTCTTGTCTACTACATAATGATGACATTGTTAACTGGGTCGGGTAAGTAAGAAGTGTCAAGCACTCAAGTTACCTTAGTAAGACATATGCATTCTAGAAGTTAGGAATACAAAGTATGAAATTTTAGGGTCTAAAATATGACTGAGCATAATGTCATCTTTTTTCTGAAATGAGAACAAGCTGCTACATTTTACACAACATTCACCACTTAGAAAATGGTATACATAAAAAACCAGTCAGCATTTTGCAGGCAATGCCTATATTTGGGGACGATCTTCTCAGCAATTATTGGCAATTCATAAAGCTACAATTTTTGAGTTGGACCTGTGGGAAGAATGGGCTTAGTAGCAGGTCCGGGTTGCAACACAGGTTGCTCTGCTATCTGGACCTAATGATATGGGACACTATAAATAAAGGAAGCATTTGTGGCAGATGAGATACTCATTGAGCGTCTGGCAAATTCAGTAGGAAAATCATAACACAGGGATCTGGAATGAGGCCATGTCCTTCTTTACTGACAACTATTTTCCATTTGAAAAGCAGCTCCTCGCTTGCTAGCAGGTTCTGATAGACACTAACCACTTAACCATAGGATACAAAATGACAATGCAATCTGAACACCGTGTCTATAGGTATTATTTGACATACAGAATTTAAAGTTTAACATAAATGATAAAATTGAAATAGTGTATACACATCTGGTCATGAGCATATTCACCTGTACAGGGGCTGGTGGCTCAGATTCACACTGTATCTGCTTCTATTGCTTTGTCATCTTTTCCTTGTCCACACCTATGACTGCAATGGAGAGTTCAAAATAACTACTCAATCGTGGATGCAAAACAGGGGCCTGATTTATGGATAGACCTCCATGCTTTGCTGGCACCAGATGAAGAAGGACAGATACTACACAACAATCACACTCAGTGATGACCTTGAAAGACAGGTGACAATATGATGGAATCAATGTTACTCCATGAAAATACCACAACTGATGGGATTTCGTATGTCTCTCAAGATGAGAACATATATTTTTCAACTGGATGAAGGAAAAGAATGAATGTTGAGGGGCAAAGCATGTAGGTTGTGTTAAATATCTTTATTTGAAATTGCAGGTCAACTTTCAGCCTGCTAAATTTTGATCCCTGCCCCCAGAGAATGGTTTATGTGGGCTACATCCCAGGCTTCTCTGACTTTGAGCTGACTATGGCCAGTAGGGATCCTAGGCAGCATACTGGAACTAGAGCAAGAGTTTATTCCCATGCCTCTTCTCTTGTGAGCTCACTTTAAACCACCCGTGTCCCTTGCCTCAACATCACTGTTTATCTCAAGGTAACTTTTTTTTCTGTATGACTCTCCCTTTTGTGTTCTGATAACTGGTCCTTTCTCTTGTCCTTTTAGGCCTGTGGGTAATTATAATACTGTCTAACCAGCTCTGAGTTACTGCAAAACCCTTGTGGTTCTGATCCACCCTACCTACACCTTTGGAAACAGGACCTTAATCAAAAAAAAAATCCTCTAAAAGTTTCCAATTTGAGAGTGCCATCTGTTTCCTATTGGGAAATACACCTCAGGCAGTCTTCTTTCCTCTTAACTGCACGCTGTTTCATTATTTAGAGCTCATGCATTTGCAAGTGACAAAAATATTCCAACTAACCTTGCTGAAGTTTAAAAAGCTAGAGATTTATTTGCTTGCATCACTAGAAAGTCCAAGGGATAATTCTGTGTTCAGGCATAGTTGATTCCAAGAGCTCACATGATGTTGGCAGGGTTCTCTCCCTCTCTTGGCTCTACTTTGTGTTGCTTTCCATTTTAGGCAAGTCCTTTCCACAAAGTGACAAATATGGACACTGGCAGTCCTGGCTAATAGTGGCTTTACAGATTGCAATCCTAGGAAAAAGAGCATGAGAGATACTGCAAGTGTCCTAACATATATCGTAATGTGATTCCAATGGCGAACTGTTGGATGTACTTGAGGCTGCTTCCCTGGCTGTCATGTTGGCACTCACATAGAATAAATTAACAAACCCACTGCAGTTTGGCAGAGGAGTGGCTGTGAATAGAAAAGAACATTGCCTGGCTCAGAGGAGTTCCATCTCCCAGTCCTCCACTGGAACTGATCCTCTTTCAAGTATAGATTTGAAAACAGAAGAATGTTGATAGTAGAGGGTATAGGGCAAACCAAAGGCCAGCTTCTCTTTTAACTGGAATGCTCCTCTTGCTAGAATACAGTGTCACTTGTCTGCCTCAGAATAAAAGCTGATTTAGCACATCCAATTGGAATGGCGTCTCAGCCTCTATTGGATTGCCAAATTCAACAATATGGTAAAGAAGGATTCCCTTGGGTGAACAGTGAAGTAGATCTGTTCAAAGGACTTCATAAAAGGCAAGAAAGCCCTTTGCCAACCTTGTGTTTCTTCTTTGGCAACCATACTGCACATATGACTTGGAACAATTTGCCTGAATCTTTGGAATGACAGTGGATGTAAGAGAACAAGCTTGTCGGGGTGGTGGATGTACTCCACCTTCTATAATACATAATGTGTGATAATGGATTATAGCAGCAGAGGGAACAGACAGGTAGGGTAGAGTGAGCTCTTGAAGGGAACAGCCCCCATTTGCATACTTAGTAGAGCCCCAGGAAACCTGCGGGATTTCTTATTGAAGCACAATGTGAGAGTGGCAGGCATGAAAGACAGCCTTGGCTATGCCGTTGGTAGATTGATGTTATAGCTGCCTACGAAGGAAGTGCCTGGGGTCTAGACTAGGGAATTCACAGTTTACTGGAGAGAAAGTAAGACAAAGAGGTAAAGAAACTGCTCTCTGATGAAAACAGAATAATATATGCTAAGCGATAGTAGACAGGATTCATTTGCCTTTTAAATTCTTGTTTGCATACATGGAACCAGGAGCCAAAGTACTGTAGAAATACACACTGCATCTTTCATGGAACAGATAACATTTTGTGACTGGAGCTTTTGGCATGTTTTGCTTAATAGATGTTTGTTAACTTCTTCATTTATTATTATGTATTTAGTATCTACTCTGAAAATGAGTGTGAGTTAGTAGAAAAATAGGAGTTTTGTGTCCAGCAAGACAGGTTTTAAATACCTGTTCTGTCGCTTACCAGCTTTGTGCTTTAGGCCAAATATCTTAACTTCATACATAAAACACAGTACACAATTCCCAGCTCACAGGATTGCTGTAGATATTACACTGGATCATGTGTACAAAGTGGCTGGTACAATAATCACTCAACAAATGGCTGCCGCTATTACTACCAATCCCTTAATTAGAAAAGATCTGCTAAAACCAAAGTGGCATCATACTTACAGTTCGTTGATGTGTATGTCAACAGTTACTCCTACCCACCTCCCGAACTTTAAATTATTTTAAAAAATGGAGCATGTGAAGGTTCACCATCTCAAACTTTTCAGCCTAGTTGAGAAGGGGTTTGTGGTTTTTCTGTGGTCTGGTTTAATCCCCCATTGGGATCACAAGGTGGTATATGTTCTGTGGGTCAGCCTGCCTCACACACTGCACCGGAGGGGACATGGTTTACCTCTGCTGAGATTTACAAATCTAGATATCAGGAATTTCTGCTCTACATCATGTCCTTATTCCTATATATTTCAATATCTCCAATCTCTTCATTGTGTATTTAAATGTCAATGTAGTGTGACCTCTGGATCTCCCCTTATTTTGCCACCAGTTAAAGCTGGCCCTACAGAGCTTTTTGTTTTTACATTAGCAGAGAGGTGAGAGAGGTACACTTCAATGGCCTATCTGCTCTGTTTGAACGGAGTGAGTGAACGCAGAGAATGGTGCTACAGCAAGTGTGCCAGCAGGGGGCAGGTGTGAGTTAAGGGCAAGCGTCTCTTTTTAACATTTATGCACATTATTTAAAAATTGATTACAACGAATTATATTTTTATTATGGCTATTGGATGCCTTTGGCTTGTTCCCCAGTGTAGATCTGACTTATGGAAATCAGATTTCGAAAGCTGGAATTCAATATAAGAAACTGCTTTTCTTGGGTGCCTGGGTGACTCAGTTGGTTAAGCATCTGCCTCTGGCTCAGGTCATGATCCCAGGATCCTGGGATCAAGTCCTGCATGGGCTTCTTGCTCAGCAGGGAGCCTGCTTCTTCCTCTGTCAGCTGCTCCCCCTGCTTGTGCTCTTTCGCACTCTCTCTCTCTCTCAAATAAATAAATGCAATCTTAAAGAAGAAAAAAACCTGCTTTTCTCGATCATTTTTTAACCAGAGAAAGTAATGGTGACTGGTGTTTGTGGATGTATTCATTTTGGAAGTTTTCTGTTTGCTTTTCGCTAATTCTAATTCAGAGCTAAGTATCCTGTTCTCATTTTCTTCTCAGTTAGCTTACATTTATAACTTCTTTCCAATTTTCCTAGTTATGTAAAAGGATATCTTGAGATGTACATTAAAGCAACAGCAAACAGGAACATAATTGTGCAAAGCAGAAGTATCTCGTTAAAGTTACTTTTTGAAAAGTTACTTTAAGAAGTCAAGAATGACTTATAAAACTAAAAAAAATGGTTTTAATTAGTCAATGTATTTCTATATTTAAAACCTCCATGCGAGGGGTGCCTGGGTGGCTCAGTCATTAAGTATCTGCCTTCAGCTCGGGTCATGATCCCCGGGTCCTGGGATGGAGCCTCACATTGTGCTCCCTGCTTAGCGGGAGACCAGCTTCTCCCTCTCCACGCTCCCTACTTGTGTTCCCTCTCTCGCTGTGTCTCTCTCTGTCAAACAAATAAAATATTTTTTTAAAGATTAAAAAAATAAAACCTCCATGCGAGACATTTTGAGGTTGTAAAGCACAGAGGCATGCTCAAGGTACCAAAGGTCAGTGTTCTCGGGGAGCATATAAAGAATAGTGCATGAAATCTCTAGAACATCATTAGGGAAAGCAGAGTAGCTCTGATGATCTGGTTGTTCAGTGAGTATCAGCAGCTGGTGCCTGTAAATGTTCCATCACTATAGTGTCTCAGACACTTCATCTCTGTTCCAACTGCTTCTATGTCTCCTGCCATTAAGGACCAACTGACCTGTGGAACTCGAACTTTGTAAATTTAATCCTGTAAAGGGAGACAACCACAGAGACAGACTGTGGGACAGAAACTGTGAGAGGAATATGGTTTGATGCCCTTTGTGAAAACTTCTTATGCATCAAAACACCTGGTCAACCTCTGGCTCGGGTGCTATCCTTTGTTCTAATCAGCTGCGGGTCAGAAGAGCAGGGTCACCTATACAGAGCATGAGATCACATGCCTGAGGGGCCATCTGGTTGGTATAAGTGATGGTGTCTTATTATCTCTTTTCTAAGTAGAGGACATGGTCATGGCAAACATTCAAAACAAGATAGAGTCCTCTACAATATATGTCATTAAATCAAAATATAGAATCTAGAACCTTCCAGGAACTTAAAACACATATCCTATTTCACACCCATTAAGACGGCTGATGTTAAAAAAGAAACCCAGTAGATAACAAGTGTTGGTGAGGATATGGAGAAATTGGAACCCTTGTGCCTTCTTGGTAGGAATGTAAAATGGTGCAGCTGCTATGGAAGACAGTATGAGGACTCTTCAAGAAATTAAAAATAGAATTAACATATGATCCATCAATTCCACTTCTGGGTATATATCCAAAAGAACTGAAAGCAGGATTTTCAAGATGTCCCCCCCTCTCCCCAGTTCATAGCGGCATTATTCCTAATAGTCAAAAGGCGTAGTACCAGCACTGGCCAGCGTGGTGTGGCTGTATAGTGTGCAGTCCCTGGAACCAGGCTGCCTAGGCTGGACTCCTGCCTCTAGCATCCGAGAACTTTGTGATCCTCCACAATTTAATCTCTCCTGGCTTCGGTCTTCGGATCTGTAAAATAGGGATAGTAACTCTATGTACCTCATAAGGTTGTTGTGAGGATTGCTTGAATAACTAGAGTGCTTAGAATAATGGCTGGAACAAACCAAGTGCTCCAGAAATGGTAGCTACTTTTACAATTTAAGTATGCATAAAATGTGATACTTTTTTTCTAATGAATTAAACAGATAAGCGACTTTGGGAGGTACATCTTCCTTTACAGTCTGAAATAAAGAATTTCTAATAGAAAGTCCTAAGGTCCTAAATGTGAAAGAACAAAAGCTCTTTGCCTTGGAAGCATAATAGGTTGGTTTCTTTAGGTCAGATGCATCCATATATAAACCCATATATTGTAATCTGTTAGCTCAGCAGTATTTTTTTGCATTTGATTATTTTCAAATTTGACACTAAAAGAAAATGTATTTCCACATTGGGTATTTTGCTTTCTCGGGCTCCGTCATTAGATTTTTTGCTAACTACCCTTTCTCAGTTATTCTGGGTTTGTGTTTATTGTAGTGAGCTTCTGAACATGGCTGAGCATATCTAATTTTGCAAACCAGACAAGGCTAGACATAGAAGGATCATATTTGCATAATGGCCACAGTAACAGCTAAACTTAAAACATTTTCTTTTGCATAACAATGACGTTCAAATGATTATGCCGCTCAAAATATAGCAGTAAACTAACCCGGTCAGGTGTCCTATTTAATATAACATACTGTGGTCCTTTTCTCCCTGAACATACCTAATGAGGCTCTTGTTTATCCAGTTTTTTCATGTCACAATCTGTAGAGGGCATCTCACATGATTATGCATGTGTGAGTTTGTTTGTGTACATGAAATTCTTATTTAAACGAAAGAATCTATTTTCCTGATTTGTTTTGACTCTTACGGAAATTATATTTCTCAATTTGGATACTTATTGATGCAATTTAAATAATTTTTAAAAGCCTAGTAAATATGCATATATGAACATTAACAATAGCAATTTATATAAATGTACACTATGGTTGTAGAGTGTTATGTGATTTCAAAGTTTTCTTTTTATTGAGTTATATTGAGAATATAGGAATTGTCCTTGGCTGCCACAATGTCATGTTTTTCAATGGCATATGGAAAAATCCAAGCTTATAAGTCTTTGCTGTGTTCTTTTTTTCCCTTGAACAATAGTTATAAGCGTGATATTTGGCATCATATAGATCCGGGGCACTGCTTTGCCATTTGCTAGTTGTGTGACTTTGGGAAAACCAACTTTCTAGCCCTCAGTTTTCTTATCTATAAAGTGGAGCGCTGAAACCTACGTCTGGTTACAAAGGTGATTACAAGCATTAAGTGTGTGAAAGCGTGAAATCTTCCATCTCCAGGTGGCTCAGTGCCATTGTGGCAAGAGGGCTAGAAGTAGCTCCAGATTTACATCTGACTGGTTAAATTATTCAAAGAAAGAGAACTATAAAAAACAACAGACTGATCCCCATTTGTCTCAGATCAAATGTACAGTGCACAAAACAATACCCATGGCCAGAAGGAAGGAACAAATGAAATTAAAGGATTTGTTCTTTTAAGCTGTACTGAAATATAATCTACATGTGATCAAGTACACCCATTTTATGTGTATCATTTGATGAGTTTTGATGAATGTATCCTAATGCGGAACCACCCCCAGATCCAGGTAGAACCCATTTCTATCACCTCAACAAATTCGCCTGTGCCTGTTAGAGTTAAGCTCTTCCCTAGTCCCAGGCTCTGGCAACCCAGGATCTATTTCCTGTCACTATAGTTTGATCATTTCTTAGAATTTTACATGAATTGACTCAAATCTCTCCCTTCTTTTATTTAGCATGCTAAAGGCTTTTCAGATTCATCCATGCTGCTGCCTATATAAGTAATTCTTTTCTCTTTCTGAGTGGTAATCTATTGTCTAGGTACAGCCCAGTTTGCTTCTCCATCACCATCTGAAGAATTTGGGTTGTTTCCAGTGTTTGCCTATTATGAATAAAACTAGTATGAATATTCATTACAAGTCTTGGTATAGATGTGTGGGTTTTCTTGGGGGGAGGGAGAGAGGGGGAGAGGAAACACCCAGGAGTGGCATTTCTGGGTCTATAGTAAGTATGTATTTAATTTAAGATGAAATTCTTGGACTGTTTTCCAAAGTAGTTATAACTAGTGATACGTGAGAGTCAGTTGGTGCTCATCCTTGCCCGTACTTGGAATTGTCACTCTTTGAGATTTTAGCTATTGGGTTGTATATGTAGGGATATTTAATTGTGGTCTTCATTTGCATTTCCCTAGTAAATAATGGGGGTAAGCATCTTATAATATGCTTATTTGGTGGAGTTTCTGTTGGCATTTTTTGCTCTTTTAAAAATTGGGTTGTATATCTTTTTATTATCAACGATAAAGTATTCTACGTATGTTCAGAATACAAGCTCTTTATCAGATATAGGTTTTGCAAATGTTTCCTCCTACTGTGGTTTGTCTTTTATCTTCTTAATGGAGTTTCTTGAAGAGTAAATATGTTTAATTTAATATTAGTTATCATTTAAAATATTTTGTACATTTTATATTTCATCAAATAAGTCTGTTTCTTCTTCAAGGTCACACAAATTTTTTCTTATATTTTGCCAGTTTTAAAGTTTTATCTATTATGTTTACATCTATAATCTGCTCTGAGTTATTTTTGTATGGTGTGAGATAAAGACACAGGTTCATTTTATTGCATATAGTAATACAGGGTCCCAACATCATTTGTTGAAATATAATTATTCTCTACTGAATTACCCTAACCTCTACCTTGGAAATCAATTTACTATATATGGGTCTATGTCTACTTCTTGATTCCCTATTATGCTAAATTTGTTTATCTGTATTTATGTCAATATCACACTCTTGATTAACTCTGAGTTTATATGAAGTTTTATAATAAGGTGGTGTAGGTCCTCCCATTTTATTCTTCTTTATAATATTATTTTAGCTATTTTTGATCTTTTGAATTTACATATAAATTCCAGAACCAGTTTGATAATTTCTGCTAAAATCTGTTGGGATTTAGAGAATCACTTCAGGGAATCTACAGATGGATTTGGAGAATTGACATCTTAAAAATACAAACTTCTGATTCACATGCATGATTATTTCTACTTTTTATTTTATTTTTAAATTTTTTAATTTAAATTCAACTAGCCAACATATAGTACATCATTAGTTTCAGATGTAGAGTTCAGTAATTCATCATACATAAAACATACAACACCATCATGTGCCCTCTTTAATGCCCATAACTCACTTATTTTAGATATATTGAGAGGAAACATTAGCAGGAGGGGCAGAGGGAGAGGGGGAGCGAGAATCTCAAGCAGACTCTGAGCTGAGCACAGGGCCCAACGTCATGATCAATCTCATGACCCTGAGATTACGACCTGAGCTGAAACCAAGAGTCAGACACTTAATTTACTGCATCACCCAGGCATCCCTATTTTAGTCTTTTCAAGTTTCTCTCAGCAATGTTTTGGAATTTTTCAGAGTACAGGTCTTAATACACATTTGTTAGCTTTATCTTTAATACTTCAAATTTTTGATATCATTATGAAAGATACATTTAAAATTTTTAATTTTTGGTTGTTCATTGTTAACAAATAGAACTACAATCAATTTTTGTGTTAAGTATGTATCCTGTGATCTTGCTAATTCAGATATTAAACTTTAAAATATTTTCATAAATTAGTTAGAATTTTCCTCTTGGACAATCGTGTTATCTTCCTTTCCAAACTGCCTTTTATTTCATTTTCTTGAGGTAATGCTCTTGTTAGGACATCTAATACAATGTTTAGTAGAAGTGATGATGTAGACATCCTTTCCTCATTCTCAATCTTAGAGAACCATTCAGTTTTTTCCTGTTAGGTATGGTATTGGCTATAGGTTTACACAGATGCTTTTTATCAAGTTGAGGAGAATTTCTTCTATTCTTTGTTTGAAGTTTTTCATTATCAATGGTTATTGAATTTTGAAATGTGCCTTTTCTGCATCTACTGAGATCTTCATGTGAGTTTTTCTTTTTTTAGTCCGATTATATGGTGAATATTTGATTTTGAATATGTATAGTAAGATAATCTTGTATTCCTGATATAAATCATTCTTTGTCAGGATGTATTATGCATGAAATTGATTTACTAAAATCTTAAGGGTTTATGTGTCTGTATTCATGAGAGATATTAATTAATAGTTTTCTTTCTTGCTATATCTTTGTCTCTTTTGGCTATAGGACAATGATGGCCTCATGAAATGTTTTGTAAAGTGTTTTCTTCTTTATTTTCTGGAGCATTTTTGTGTAGAATTGGGATTTTTTTTCTTCCTTAAATATTGGTAGTGTTCCCCAGTGAAACCATCTAAGCCCTGAGTTTTCTTTCTGCAAAGATTTGTAAGTACACAATTATTTTCTTTAATCGCTATAGAGCTATTCAAGTCTATTTCTTCTTGAGAAAGACTTGGCAGTTGGTAATTTTCAAGATTTTTTTTATTTCACTTAAGTTGTCAGATTTATTGGTATATAGTTGTTTATAATATTCCTTATTATCATTTTTATTTCTCTAGCTTCTGTAGTGATGTCTCCTCCTCAATTCTAGGTATTTAAATTTTTGTCATACCCCCTACTCTTTCTTTCTTGATAAGACTGGCTAAGGATTTACCAACATTATTAATCTTAAAACAACAACAACCTATGGGACTACATCAAACTACAAAGCTATGCACAGCAAAAAACCAACCAAACAAAAAACCGACCAAAGAAAAGGCAACTTATAAAACAAGGGAGAACATTTGAAATAATCTATTAAATAAAGGGTTATAATCCAAAATGTATAATCAGGTATTAATATAGCCACTCCAGCTTTCTTTTGATTACTGTTAACGTGTAACTCTTTTTATATCTTTTAACTTTTAAAATATTTGTAAGTGGATTTCTTATAGGAAACCTACAGTTGGTTTTGTTTAGTACAATCTGACAATCTTTATCTTTAAATTGGTGTGTTTATATCATTTAGATTTTTATGTGGTCTAATTCTTCTTCTCCTTTTGGCAGTATACCATGTATCATATTTTGAGGGCAACAATTATTAAAACTTTACATTGTACTTATTTCTTCTTACTCTGATTCTAGGCTAAAGAAGCAAATTTATTATTATAATTTTGCATTCCATTGGTTTTCTGCAGCACCATAATGTATCGACAACTAACAAGATCCACTATATTCTGACTCGAAGTTATATTTCTCATCATAAAGCTTTCCATTGATATTCTTGATTACACAGCTGTCTTTGTAACCAGGGTTAGCCCCAGGAAACTAACCCCTTGGAGTGTGCTGCTGTTCTTCATAGCTGAGGTTTGTGCCTTTAAACGTGATTATCCCCCTGAGATACTACCACCCTTGGAGGTCCTAAATGGGTGTTCTGCCTTCCCAGACAGCTCTGTTTTTGCTGTAACTAAACCAGGACCTGGTTCTAAATGAGGGTTTCTTAAACAGCGGTCTATGGAGCATTTACACTAGAATTATGTAAGATATGTCTTATAGTGTAGATGCCTGGACACAAACTCAGGCTAACTGAATTTATCTCTGGCAGGTAGGCCCCAGGAATACATAGTTTAATAAGCTTCCCAGGTGATTTTCATGCACACTCAAGTTTATGTTATGAACTCTGATAATTAAAGAAAGGCATCCTCTGTATTTATAATAGTATTTATAAATTTTACACATGTTACTATATTAATGCTACAGAGAGCATAAACACAGGCAAAAATAAATGTTAAAACACTGAAATTTAAAAGAAATAAAAATAGAAGTTCTGATATTTATGTCTGTATTCTAATGGTTGTATTGTATTCACTCACTTTGGATACCCCTGTTCTAAACCTTAGGGGAGTTGAGTAGGCTAAAGGCTATTTTCAATAATTTGATAAAAAGAAACCAACACAAAGGCTCTAAATGAATTAATGGGAGTATTGTTTCTCAACCATGATAATGTTCAGGCTACACCCCAGGCAATTAAATATGAATCTGAGATGGGACTTAGGCATAACTATTTTTAAAATTTTCCCATGCAATCTCCATGTGCAAAAAGGTTAAGAATGTTGCTATTAGAACAATGCTCCTTAAACTTTAACATGCATAAGAATCACCTGGAGAGCTTGTTGAAACACAGATTCTTGGACTCTATTTTCGGATAGACCTCAATGAGGCTCATTTTGTGTTTTTAAACAAGCTCCCAGGTGAAGCTGGTGTTATTGGTTTAAACACTACTCTCAGTAGCACAGTAGTACAGTGATGGTGCAGCATCTCTAAACTTTTAGATCGCTCTTCACCTGTGCTAATATTGCTTAATTTTTAGTAAGTAAAAATTGAGATTCAGCCAATGCCTGTGTTAATGAATCATTCCTAATTAAATTACTTAATTACTTAAAATAATTACTTAAAAATAATTTCATCATAGGCTCTATCTTATATATTTCAGGAAGACCAATTATCTAACTGTACAGTGGGTCATCCTGATCATAAATTCTGTGATCTAAATTAATTAATATCATGGCCATATGCTCTTCCCCATGTGATAACCAAGATATATCTATAAGTTTATTGACCTACCTTTTCTCCTTTACTGAAAATTTTGTTTAATTCTTTTTTAGAAAAAGATTTTATTTATTTATTTGTCAGAGATAGAGAGCACAAGCAGGCAGAGTGGCAGGGAGAGGCAGAGGGAGAAGCAGGCTCCCCGCCAAGCAAGGAGCCTGATGTGGGACTTGATACCAGGACCCTGGGATCATGACCTGAGCCGCAGGCAGAGGCTTAACCCACCGAGCCACCCAGGCATCTAATATATTCTTGATACAAGATCGAGCCTGATTCTTTGATTGCAGGTCCTTACTTTTTCTAGAATTAGGCCTTCCTGGACTTTCTTGGTACCAATTCTCAAAAACAAAAGTAGGGACAGAGGAAATAAGAGTGAGGACATTCAGTTCCAGTCTGACTTTGCCATCAATTCTCCGTGTATGTCTAAAAATTTATGTTTAATTTTCTGGGCTTCATGTTCTTCATCTATAAAATAAGGAGTTGGACAAGTTCTTTTTCAGTTCCAAGATTTTCTTCTCTATAATTTCACAAAATACTGGACTCAGAACAAAAAGGTTATTATGTGAGATTGTGTTGATTCAGTAATTCAGTACGTTAAAAAAAAAAGAAGTTGAAATGTTTAGCTCTCTGGAGCTTTACTCGTCAGCTTTTAGGGCAGAACAAGTATAATTAAAATGGGTAGGGTTTCATGGCAGCTTTGCTCGATACTGCTGTGGCAAGGAAATGTCTCCACAAAATCTACTTCAACTATGAAAATCATCAGTTTCAATCTTCCTTTGGCGAAACAATAGGACTCTGTTATGCTGGCAGAGGTTGTTTTCTGTATAAAATTCTGTGTGTCAAATAAAAGAACTGGATAACATTATTGCTAGATTAAAACAGAAAGATTAGTGATTTTTAATGAGGTTATAAATTAGACTTCTAATCTGCTAGCCCCAGGTAGGACTGACAGGTAACTAAAGGAAAGCATTTGCAGGGGAGGGATTTAGTATTTGACTAATTTTAAGGACTAACAACCTAGTAACCCACAGTGCTTGGGAAAAATAGAAGCATTTTAGGTGCTTTAAAGAAAAGAAGTGGATTATAAAACTCACTTTTAATTACTTAATAATTCCACTTCTGGATATGTTTCCTAAGGAAATAATTAGACAAGCGGTAAATGTCGTGTTCAGGAAGATGCTGAGGATAGGGTTATATCCACACATATAAAAGGAAAATAGTGGAGCGGCCTAATGTCTGATAATAGAGCAGTTAAGTGAATCACTCCATCTGCAGGATTGGATAATATGAAGATATACACTGTATTATAATGATTATACAAAAACATGGAAAGAATAGTTATAATGTGTTAATTGATGAAATCCAAGTGCAGAATATGTCCTATAATAACCATGATACAAATCATGAGTATTGAAAAGGTGTCAAGAAACTATAGAATATGCAGTTGTTACATAAGACTGAAGAGGTCATGGGTGACTTTTTCCTCCACTTTCCCAACTTTCCATAATGTTTATGTGTTATCTTTCTATCATAGTGGTTCAGAGCACAAATGTTGCAGCCACATGTCTGTGTTCAAACCTGGCTTCACCTCTTACCTGGGTGAATTTGGAAAAGTTCTGAAATGAGTATAAATTCTGAAATGAGTATAAATTTTGCAACTCTCTCATAAGTTCTGAACATTTAATGAATTAATGCATAAAAATCACTTAGATCGGAGGATATGGCATATGGCAAACATTTTAGAAGTGTTTGCTATTTATTATTGTTTAAAATAATTGATCTAATTTCATCTATAATGTCTTTTCTATTGATAGAAACACTGCACCTTTTTATTTTTATAAAAAGAATATAGAAGTTGATTCCTCAAATCACTTGGTCCCTCTGACACATATACACCAATTCCACACAATTCAGGAAAAATCACTGGTAAGTTTATGTATTTTATACATAATCGTTGCTCTGCTCAGACTCTCATTAGACTTTATGTCTTGGAAAGTTTCTTATATGCACTTAGCTACACCAATTGATTTACACGATTTATAGGCACTTACAGATTTGAGGATTGGTGATTACCACTGGGCTTCAACTGAGATATTTGACTTGTTTTTGCTTGAGCCTCAGAAACTCCAGAATTCTTTGGGTGTCTTCGACATGCTATGATCCTGGCCAGCAAATAAAGAAAACTTACTTTCTTAGACAACACTCTGTCATAGGCAATCTCATTTCAAAAATTGCTGGGAGCTAGAATCTACCTTTACTTATTCTAAAACTCCTTGGCACAGAATTTGTTTCCATAGTTATAAGGCAATACAGAAGAACCGGAACTCAAACTCATTATAAATGAGATAAGTAAAAAAAGTTTTAGGCAAACTTTTAAAATGAGAGAATTGTTGGAATATTTGGAAGTAGATGAGACCTAGGCATTGATAAATATTAGTAGTAACATGTAGATATTTCTAATATTTAAAAATTTTAAATCAGAAGAAAATTCCTAGCTCCACTGCTCCTTTGTCCTAATCCAGGTCCTCAGAGGTAACAAGTTTATTTTTCAGTACTTACTGTTGTTTCTTCTATGTATTTAAATAATATGCTGGTACTTCTGGGTCTTGATTTTTTCCTAATCTGACAAACTGCTTTACCTGGCAAGTTAGAGCTTTAGTACATGTAATGATTGCTGGTATATTTGAGATGATTTCTACAATCTCATTCTATGTTCTTTTTCTCTAGCGCTTTTGCGTCCCTCCAATTTTTTCTTCTTGGATTTATCAAGATTTTAAAAGTTCCCTTATTTGCTTTAATTAGTTTAGAAATTACGCATTATGTGTCTGCTGGTCATTTGATTTAACAGACTTAAACTGATTGATTTTTAAATGTTAAACCAAATTAGCAATTTGCATATAAGACCAACTTTGTCATGATATAGTATTCTTTCCACACATTGCTGTTTCTGAGTTGGTAGCACTTTAGAATGTTTTCTATCGATATTTATGAGTTAGATTGGCCTCTAACTTCCTTCCCTTCTACTGACATTGTGGGGACGAGGGAATACTAATTCTTAAAGTCAGTTGAATCAGTTGAGAAATAAAACACTTTTTCAAGATTTTGGAGGAGCTTGTATACAGTTAGAATTATCTTTCCTTAAATGTGTCGTAGAAACCAGCAGTGAAAAATCTGGACCTGGAATTTTTGTGGTGGGAAGTTTTACTTTACTGACCTCATTAATTTAAAATTAAAATGCCTTAAGAATTTGTTTTATACAAATTAAAAATTTTTGTCTGTGGCATCTATAATGATGCCATGCTTTTTCACAACTAAATCGACTACCTTTCTCTCTTTCTCTATCACCCTATTAATTTTAATAGTCTTTTCAGTTACTTGTGTCCCTCTCTATTGTGTATTTGTTTTCCATTTTGTTAATACTGTCTTTCTTTGAAATTAGTTTCTTCTCACTTCTTGTGAGGGATTCTAGCTCCTTTATTTAAGGCTATACAGTTCTCTGTACAGAGTGATTTCACTGCATCTTGTGAATTTTGATATGAAGTATTTTCAGGTTTTACAAAGAAGTGGATCAGAGTGGGGCAAGAGGTGGGCTGCAGTAGGTACTGGGACGTATTTCCCAATCACCCTTCCGGAAGGAATCACTGATCCCCTCAGTTGCTGAGAGTCCTTGGCAGAAGGTCGGCAGCTCGAGGCCCCCTTCATATACTGCCTTGGCTGACGAAAGTCTGCCTCGCTCATGATTATGCTTCGTTCATTGGGCACTCGGTACCCAGCGCCTGAGTCACATGGGGTATAAATTCCTGACCCTCTCTCCCCAATTTGGGACAGCACTCATGGGTCAGTTTCAAATTTTTCCCTGGCGTCAGGTCAGGTTTCTTTTGAAATTTCATAGCTATACTTCTGTCCAAGCTTGTGTTCTTCTTTTTATTCCCACAGGTATGGATCCTAAGAGTTCCCGGAAAGTCCCCTGGTGGGATAATCTCTGTATCATTCTTCTCAGGGATTTAAACCTATGAGAGATGGCTTTCTGGAAGAAATGCTATTCAAGCTGAGAACTAAAGTAGGTGTATATAAGAATATATGCATTTATTACCAACAGCTCATATGGCTGGGGAGTAGCAGGTGTGTGCATGTGTATGTGTGCTGAAGTGGAGTGATGTGGAGAAGCATGGCAGTATGAGAGAAAGCGCTAGAAAAACACACTTACCTAAATCACAAAGGAACCTATAATCTACCATGAGGAATCTGGGGCCTTAGATCCCACCAGTAGTATTACAGATGTAGGTAATAGGCACAGTTCATTGACTAGAAGGCCTAGGTGGGAACTCTTTGCCAGACAGAATTCCAGAATGTAAGTAGAGCCACATTTCATTCAAATAGTAACAATATTACCATTTTTTGAAGTATGATAGTACTTAGCCAACAACAAGTGTTTGCAGATAGAAATGATCACTGAGTGATTCCAGAGTTTTTAACTACCCAGTTCCTTATTAGAAGTCCATTTCACTGTTGACTTACCCAGCAGGATTCTGGAAAATGTTTTTACTCTATTGGGACCATGTAGACTTCCACTCTTATGGCTTGCAGGCAAATGGCGCCCACAGGGAAAATTCTACTGCACATTGTCTGTTCTCAGACATGCAACCAGATCACTGCTGTGCTTTATTAAAGGCATAAATCTGAACTTGTGCTGAATATGTACAAAGAAAATTTGATTTGTACATTTTTATAACATCAAAGCCTTACTCTAGTTTCCAAAGGCAGCCTATTTACTGTCTCATTAAAGGATCAGCACCACAGTAATATTTCCTAACAGTTGATGTCACTGACAGGTTTGAGTTCCCTGTGTTTTAAAAGCAGGGGAGAATGCGACATAATCATAAATCCCATCCAAGCTGATACCCACTTCTTCAATCGTCAACAATGTATCAGGTATGGGAAAAGTGCTGATTTTATTATTATAAAAATGTAGGTAAAATTTAAGGTTTTTGGATAGAAAAAACCTGTAAGTATTTAGAGGATCTAAGTTGAAAGAGATGGCAGAAGGAGAATAAAGAGAGGGGGAGGGAAGAAAGTCAAAGAATATCTACCTTTATTTGACTGGAGAGAAAAAAATAACAATGTTTTTATAAAGATTTGAATAAACCCTTCAAAAATCTGCTACCAGCAAAAAAGTCAACAGAGTCACTTTGATAATGGATTCAGTTGAAAGTAGCAAATCCTGTTGCATAAATACAATACTTCAAAAGCAGCATTGCAGCTTCTGAGTGACAGGTTGTTAACCCTACTGGTTTGGGGTATCCAGGAGAAAACAATGTTTGCGTATGGAGTTTCATAAACAGAATTGGTAGGCACAGGGATATTTTGTGGTCTAACTCAACGTGAGGGAAGTTATTTCTCACCAATGTTGTAATCCAATGAGGATTAGTCATATGTTCCCACCTACCTGCAGTGGAGGCTGGGAAATGTACTCTGTGACTGAAGCCACTTCTCAACGGCATCTCTCTACTCTGGCAATTTGAGGGGCGGGGCAGTTAACTCTTCCACATGAGCCATCACTGCCCTCAGAAAATAGCAATGGATCCCCTTTGATTTACTTTTCTGATAATTTCTGCGTTGAAATGCAAAAATCTAATCTATACCCAGTCCTCTGCATTTAGAAGAAAATGATTATATTCAGTTCAATTGAATAAAAATCATTGTACTAAATATTAGAGGGATTTGATATTGTTGAGTTTCGATGTTAAATTCTGTAATAGGATATTGTTAGTGTCCTCAGGGAACTCAAAAGGAATACATTCTAATAAAACTCAATTTCAATACGATGTAGTAAGCGCCAGTCTCTTTTAAGAGTGCTAGGAGTTTATTCTTCCTATATATATTTTAAAGACTTTATTTATTGATTTATTTTAGAGGGAGAGAGAGAGAGAGAGGGCATGGGGAGGAGCAGAAGGGCAGGGAAAGGGAGGAGGAAAGAAGCTCAAGCAGACTTTGCACTAAGCACGGAGCCTGTGTGGGTCCTGATGCTGACAACGTGGGGCTCGATCCCACAAGCCTGAGATCATGACCTGAGCGGAAACTAGGAGCCAGCTGCTTAACTGACTGAGCCACCCCGGTGCCCCTATTCTTCCAATATTTTAATGAGGCATCATTCATTAGAGGGTTGTCAGAAGCTCAGATGCAATTGTACTGACATTGGAATTAAGTTTATTCATGTCACATGGCAAGGAATGAAACAAACTTTATTAATATTTTACTATATCTCTAAAATGTAACCATGTAGAGAACTTTACACTCCCTTGAAAATGTCTGATTTTGGAGAAAGTTCTTCTCAATTCTGCCATTCCAAAGTGGAGGAATAGCATCCAGGCAGATGCAGAGTAGCCAATGTCATTTTTATTCCGTAGCATAACACATGCAGTCAGTCTTCTAGTGACAGCTAATAACTGATATTTAGCTTTAACCAGCTTTAGTTCTGGATGTTTTCTGCACTAAGGAGATTGACCTCCACCTAACAGCACAACCACAGCCCGTACAATAAACACTTCATCTTTCCTACATTATTACTTGCTATGTTCTTTGGTGGCCTCCACAGCCAGAATTACTACTCCTCATTTCACTCCCATACTTTTTGATAAAGAATCAAATGCATTTTTGGATCTTCAGATGGGATTAGGTGTTATAATGGAAAGAAATTAAACCCCAAAGGTCTGAGTCTGCCATGGTGTGACCTGAAATGTGCATTTCTGTGTCTTCATTCCCTCACGTGTGAAATAGAGTCTCAGAGTAACGAAGCTTTGATGCCCTATGTATTGTGTTGAGTGAGTCAATTGTTCTAGTACATTTCTGTATAACTATGTTGTTTGTGCAGGGAATTTCAAAATAAAAAAAGTCTGGGGGATATAGGCTATATCCCTTCTGTTACTCAGACATAATTTACCTACTTGTTCAATTTGGAAATTAGTTGTTTATGCTACTTTCTATTTATGTCTTTAGCTTCTTCTGTGCTATATCTTTCTTATCTCCATAAATAAAAATTATCAACTACCTGAAACTAACTTCATAAGCTACAAGTTTAAAAATTGCGCAATTCTTATGTTTGGCAATACTCTAAGGACGAAGATAATGTATTGAAAATAAATAGGCTTGGTTTTGGGAATGCTTCCAATTTTGAATCCTTGGCAGGCTTGGACTTCCACTGGAAAATAAAATTAGCCAAAGCCCTAGCTCAGAATCTTTTGAAAGATAAAGCTATGGGGATTACTCTAATGTATTCAAGGTGTCCATGTGCTTTGAGTACAGCTAATAATAAGCTCCCTGGAAAATATGATGAAGACACTGGCAGATTATCAAAGTTCAACAAAAATCAACTTCATGCACATCTAAGACTACCATTTCCAAAATAGATTGGTGGAGTTTAGGTTTATTGTTTCATTTGGAATGTTAAGTTTGGGAGTGTGGGAGGCATTTTTCATAATCACAGGGAAGGGGACAATAAGGTCTGCCTCCCACATTCAGTGTGTATCCTCATGCTGTTTTATCTCAGCATCTGAAATTCAAAGTAGCTTCCTCCAAAGCAAAAGGCCACCCAGGAGCTGGAATGAAAGGAGCATGCAGAGGAATTGGTGGTGTAATTTGGCCACAGTCCCTGAAAGCCCCCCTTCCTGTATTTTTGAGAGTGTTGGGTAATCTTTGAGTGCTCATAGTGTGATCGATGTTCTACCCACCAGACTGAGTCTTTAGGAACTTTGGAGCCGCAGTGTATTCTTCTCAGAGTGATTGGACCTCAGGAGTGACTGAAGGTCTGATTTGTCTTTTCCAAAGTTCAGAGAAACTAATGAAAATTTTTCAGTTCATGAGAATTTCCCTAGTAATCCAGCTACATCTCAGGTTCATAGAAAAGGGTTTAAGTTTCATAACTGAATAAACTCCCTTTCTATTCAGGAATTATATAACTTCCAGCAGTCATTTTTCAACCAAGGAGATGAAATGAAGGTTGAATCAAAGTCACCTGTGACACTTTTTCAAATCACACACTTTCTTCTCTCAAGAGGCCCCATTTTCTCCCCCCAGATTCTAGCACCTTCTTGCCTGTGGGGTGGCATGGATAGCATCTGCCACTGTGATCGATAGTTACTTATGAGAGTGGGTTGCATCTCCCAAAAACTGGGGCGGAGAAGAGGTTAAGAAAGCTCTGTTGTTTTGGAGTATCATTTCTCTACAGTGTCTCTAGCACTTTGAGGATTTGTGAAGTTAGGAATGGAGACCCTCAGGCAATGTTCATTATTTTTTAAAACAACCTTATATCTACTGACAATAAAGCTGCTCTAGCTGCTGGCTGAAACTGCGCCTCTTGTCTTCAGGCTGAAGTTATATCAACTCATGGTGATGAGGTAACTCTTGTAAGCTCCATGGAAGCTCTGATGAACACTTACATGTTCCTTGATGAATAGAAACGGGAAGCATGAATTTCTATTTAATTAGGTTTAGTCATTTGATGAACTATTTCAGAACATGGGACTCATAGAAGAAAAACAACTAAAAGGCATGTGGCACTAAAATGTTTGGAAACCACTGACCTCAAGTGAAGTAGGTTTCAGCACAGGAGAAATGTCTGTTGATTTTTCCTCGATCAATAACTTTCTTATTGAAAGTAACATCTATTAAGTACTTCTTTCTCTCTATATATGTGTACATATGTATATAATATATAATATTATACTTATTATAATATATAATATTATATAATACATAATATAAATCTGTGTATAGATTTGTATTTTGTTCTACAATAGGTAGGACTGAAGAGGAACACATCTATTAAGGATAGAGTTCTTCATATATTGACAGCATAATCATTTATTAATTTTAATTATGATCTTTTAAAGTTATTCGTGTTTGATTAGTCTCCAGTAAATTTGAATTCCACACCCTTGCTCTTCCTGGGATGGGTTCTGTGGGTGGTGAGATGGTGGGAGGCTCAACTTCAGAATGCATTTTTACCAAATTACTATCATCAGTAAGTTCTGGGTCTTACATAAGGTATGAATGGTTGACTTGAAAAATATATGTGCAAATATGATGCTTATTAATATGGTTCTTACTGCTTTTTGTATAATGGATGATAAAGTTTGGATATTTAGGTATCTTTCTTTCTGCAGCATTAGCAAGAATTTCTACCAGCAAGCTCTCATTGAGAAAGTCATTACTAAGGAAAGAATATTATGGTGGGAGACCCTGAAAACTACCAGCTTTTAACTTTTGAGGAACAGCAAAAACCTATTTGTCCTTTTTCTATTTCCTTTCTAACCCCAACTGGAATTGCGGTGGGGGGGGACAAGGGTGACTGTGCCTTGTTACATGGCAATGAGGAACAAGGGCATGGAAAGGGTGACATAGGGTATAGATACACAAATATCTGTGTCTGTTGGTTTGAACTTTAACGTATCAGTAAGAAAAGAATGGAAGGAGAGGGCCAACTTGCTGATTTTCCTTCATGGAAGAAAGGTGTCTTTTAATTCCGAAACTCAAGTGCTATTCTAGAAGAATTCCACTTTTTAAGGCAAGAGCCAACAGGTTCTTGAGATTCCAGGTCATCCTTTCAAGTTGGTAGAACCAGAAAGAAAGCATGCATGATCGACTTCAACCCCAATTCATTGCCATATTTATTTAACAATATTTCTGCACTCTTGGAGTGATGCTGGTCTATATTATTTATCGGTTAGTGGTCATAGTGACTCAGTCAGATTTTAATGCCAGGAGGCTGGACAGAGACAGAAAGAAAAGAAAAAAGATGCAAACCTTTGCACTGTGTGAGATAATATATGAACTCCTCTTTTTGAAATCCCTTTTTCATCCCTGCCTGTTTCCATTGTAAAGCAGGAATAATAGTTAGAATCTCAAAACCAGTTTGACATCTGTCCCCCTTCACGTGTAGAATATCTGCTCTCCATCAGTGGGCCTTCTCTCTGGACAGAGCACAGAAAGGAAGCCCATGGGCAGGAACTTGAGAACCAACACACTGTGGACCCTTCTGTTGCCTGTCTAGTCAGACAGTTTAGAATAAAGTCAGGAGGAGAGTCTTCCAGGTTTACTTTGTTCTGAGAGCCTAAAAATAATCGCAGGGAAAAGTCAGAGGTCACAGTTCCCTGGTTAACAATTCCTAAGTTATCTTCACCCTGCTTTGAACTTCTTAGTGAATTTTTTATCCTTTGTCCTCTTCCTCCCCATTACCACACTTAACGCAGCTCTCTGTACACACATCAGCCTCTCAACAGTCACAGGCACGTTGGATGTAAGTTAAATTTGGAGTGGTGGGTTGGAAGCGCAGTGAGGGCCACGCAAATGCTCCCCTTGGATTTGCTATGGGAAGCATAAGGGCTGGACGTCTTGCGGCTGCCTTCTGAACCCCTGGTTCTGGTGCTAAGGCAAGTCCATTCTTGTAAGGGCCAGACTCCTCTCCTGGGTGACTTTGGCCACAGACTCTGGAGGCCTGGCTGAAACCTTTAGAGCTGTGTGGCAGTGTGAGACTCTTCCCACCGACCCTCCTTCCTTTCCCCCTCCTTCTGCTGGAGTCACACCTGCGGCCCTCTCTGAAGCATTCCCCTGCCTCCTGCAGTGTCTGCCACTCTGCCCCTCACAGGGTTATTCTCCAGCAGATCTCTTGCAGTCTAACCGTATCATGGCATCTGATCCTCAGAGGACATGGCCGAACACAGGAGGCAAGTCGACTTTTTTAAAGTTCGAAATCTGAATGAAAATCAGGTGTTAGGGAAAACCAAGGTAGGTATCCAAGTGGGATTCCAAAATGTGCTTGGCCACCCTCTCTCTCCCTTAACTCTTTTACCACTTCCCAGCCCTGGAGCAGGGATCAGCCAACTTTGTTGTAAAGGGCAATATAATAAATGTTTTATGCGTATGGGTGATAAGGTCTCTGCACAGCCACTCAACTCTGTTGCTGTACTGTGAAAGCCACCGTAGGCCATTCATAAAGGAATGGATGTGTCTATGTGCCTGCGATTATTTAAAAAACAGGTGGCAGGGCATATTTGGCCTGTGGGCCATGGTTTGCTGACCCCTGGTCTTTTGACTACACATCAGAGATTTCTTTTGGCTGACTTATTCAGTCGTTTATTTAAACCTCTGGAAATTGAGAAGATCTGTTAAGCTAGAGAGAACAGGAGGACCTGTGTTCTGAACTGGCATCTGCTCCTTTAGAAATGCCTCCCTCTGCAGTCTGCATTGAAGGCTCTCTTCCCTGGGGGTCTTGTGGGGGGTGGGAGGGGGCGTGATACCCGCTCCTCACCTCTTTTTCATTTTGCTTGAAAATTGCGAAGCACTCCACTTCCTATCGTAGCAAATGAAGCTTTATTTTGTTGTTGTTGTTGCTGGAAATTTTAAATACTGAAATATAATAAGAGCATGACTGCATCTTATAAAAGCTTCTAGCAACTACAATAGGAGTCACCATGGCAACTCACATTTTTTTTGGATTAAAGCATTTGGAGTGGGAGCTGATGAGAAAAAAAAAAGTGTTGCATGCAGCCAACTGAGGTTTTGACTTTAGCTAGAAAAATACCCCAAAGTTTTCCCAGAGGGATGGGAGTGTGGGGAAAGGAAGCAAAGCTGATAAAACAGCAGGGCTATTCTCAGCGAGGCTGAGAACAAACTTAGGTAAGAAGTCTGTCAATCAAACAGCTGAGTACTTTGAAGCTACTGGTGAGAAGGGAAGATTTTACCTCCCTGATTATGCTTAATTGGTGGTGAACATGGATATTTTGTGATTAATGTTTAAATGCGTACTGTGGCTTCATTTATATCCCTGCTTGGATGGCCTACTTGGATCGTACCATTCTCAAAGAAAAGCTTTAGATGGGGTCACTGGGCCCACTTGGATTGCCTTTGGCACTTGTTGCAAACTCCAAGACAGAATGGAAGATCATGGCCTCCATTCTTAGAGGTGGGGTGGTGGCAATGTATACCTTGGCTCTACCTCCTGACAGAGCTCTTCGACTCAGAATGGATTTCCAGGCCATCCCTCTGCCTCTTGGCACTTCACCCCGGCCCTCTGTCCTTCCCTCCTTCTTTGTTCTTGTTGCGGACTCAGGCAGAGCCCAGGCGCAAAATAAACAATGGATGATAAAGCTGCATTTACAGGAGACTCTAAAGATGATAACAGTGTGCAACAGTTTTATTGAAGCGTCCAGAGTTGCGAGGGTTAACCATCAAGTTAGTGATAAATAGCCTGTAACAAATATAAATCATCAGCAGTAACAATAACAGTTACAAAGCGATGGACCGAGGGTGACCACAATGACTACTACAGTAATAATGAAATGCATGCCTTCTCCTTTGCTTTTCACGGCATCGTCTACAGTTGCCATTCTACAAATGAGAAAATTTAGTCTCAGAGTTTGATTGTGAGGGCATGATTCAACCAAGAGCATAAAACAGAATTCACAGAATGGAAATTGTTGGCTAGTCTGGCTTCTGCTGGCTGGGACAAGTATTTAGGCTCAGAATTCTGGAGTCAGACGATCAGGGTTGGAATCTCCTCCATTCTATGCCTTGCACAGTAAGTCACTCAGTTTCTCTATGTCTGCCGCCCAGGGCTGCTGGGAGCATTAAGTGAGCACTGTTCGGACAATGGTTAGAATCATGTTCAGTGTATGTGCCAGGTATGGCTTTCAGGAAGTTGAATACATTAGCTGACCTGAGGAAATTTGTCTGATCTTTCTGAGCTTCACCTTCTGTTTAACTGCAAAATGGAGATAGTAAGAGTGCTTATGTTATAGCTGCTTACCAGGCTAATTGGACTTAATGTAAAGACCTTAATACAGTGCCTGGGACTTATTAAGGGCTATATTCTGTAGCGTTTGAAGTAGTCTGGGCTCCCTGGAAAACAGAATAAGCAAGATATATTTGTGTGTGTGTATATTACATACATATATGTATATATACATATGTATACCTACATACTGGTTACACATATATATTTACTATAAGGAGTTGTGTTATGCAACTATAAACACTGAGAAGTAAGCCCAGTATCTGCAGTCAGCAAGCTGCAGAACCAAGAGAACCAGTAGTGTAAATTATAATCTGTGTCTGAGTCTAAAGGCAGAAGATCTATGTCCCAGCTCAAAGATAGTCAAGCAGAAAACACTCCTTCTTATTCAGCCTTTTATTCTCTTCAGGTTTCAATGAGCACCGCTCACATTGGGGAAGGTGATCTCTTTGTTTTGCTTATTGATTCATATGTGAATTTCATCCAGATACACACTCGCAGACACACTCAGAAGTAATGTTTGTAATGGACTAAATGTTTATGTCCCTCCAAAATTCATATGTTTAAATACCTAACCCCCAAGATGATGCTTTAGGAGGTGGGGGTTTTCAGAGGTGATTAGATCATGAGTGTGGAATCCTTGGGGATGGGATTAGTGCCCTTATAAAAGAGACTCCAGAGAGAGAGACCCCTTGCCCTTTCCTCCCTGTGAGCTTGCAGCAAAAAGACGGCCGGCCATATAGGAGGCAGGTCTTCAACTGACGCAGAATCTGCTGGTGCCTTGATCTTGGACTTCAGCCTTCAGAACAGTGAGAAGTAAATTCCTGTTGTTTATAAGCCACTCTCTTTATGGTATTTTTGTTCTAGCAGCCTGAATAGACTATGACAATGTTTAACCAAATATGTCGGTACTCCATGGCCCAGTCAAGTTGTTAGATAAAATCAACCACCCACGTTATTATGGTTGTTTTTACTACTGTTGTATTATCTTATGCGGAGGTAAAATCTATGCAAGCACATCAATCAGACTAACATTGAACAGCAGTCAAGTGTAAGTGGTTAATATGGAGGATAATACATATAATATTTAAAATTTCTTAGAACACTCATATTATTCAAAGATTAATCTGCTTGGCTGAAAACCTAATTTCATCTATATATTTAAGGACATTGCTTTTTATAGAGATGCATCTTGTTCAGACATTAGACAACTTAAGAATAATAGGATGACCGAAAAGACAGTAGCTTCAAAATAGACTGATGTATAAACATACTAGGACCTTCTTAAAGGGCTGGACTTCTAATGCATCAGTTGGACAGCAGTCTTTTCAAACTGCTAAATTAAGACAGAGTTCTTGCAACACAAAACACTTTTGCATGTGAAGGGAACTTGGGAGAGGTCATAGGTGGTTTGCGAAAAAAAGACCCAGAGGAAATTCCTACAACCTAAAAGAGCCAAGCTGCAAGTGCTGGGCACAGCTCCCTCAAGCTGCCACCATGAGTATCAACCTGCAGCCTTTGTAACCTGGGAAGACAATGGGGTTGTGCCATGATCACCCCTGCCCCACCCTCCAGCTTTCTCTCAGTCTCCTCCCCTTGTCCTCCTTCACCTTTGCTGGACTTCTGAGTTCTAACAGCCAGGCTCCTGTTTACTTCCAGGCCTGTGCACAAGCCATGCCTTTCAGTGGGGGTCATACTTTCCTCACTCCCGATTACCTGCTTCTCATCCTCTGTCTTAGCTGAGGTATCATTTCTCCAAAGAGAATTTCCATGGTGGCCCAGATGAGATTGGACCCTGCTGAGATATGCCCCAAGGACATATATGTTCCACTCTTATAGTACCATCTTTCATTTAATTATTTTTCTTACTATATTTTTTAGTAACTACATGTACTAAAGGCAGGACCCATTTTCACTTTATATTTACACTTCTTACCACAGTGCCTGGCACATAGTAGGACCTCATTATATAGCATATCTAATTGAATTTAAGACGTATTGATTGTAAGACACTTCAGTATTTCATATACCACTGGAGAAAAAAAAAACCCTTCCAAGTAATTATGACATAATGCTTTTTTCATCATTGAGCATTTTTATTCTATACGTACTAGAAGATGTTATTTAGTCTAATCTAGACCTAGGTTTTATCATATACTACCCTTGTATGCATACAAATGAAATAAATTGGTTAGTACGTTTCATAAATGCCTTCACATTTAGAATTTGAGCCTTCTGATTTATTTTATTATATTTTTTATTGTTGGAAAGTACATGATGTAAAATTTAGTATTTTAACTACTTTCAAGTGGACAGTTCAGTGGCATTAAGCATATTCACCTCATTGTGAGATTTATTTTTTTTAATAGTTTAGGTATTTTTTGTCTTCTGCGCACAAAATATTACCCTCTTTGCCATCAAGAGCATCATTGATAGCACATCTTGAAAGGATGATCCACTATTGTCTTTGAGGATCTGGTACAAATTTCACAACACCCCTCAAGTATTTATAAATGCATGCCCCGGCAAAGCCAGCTCCACCACGACTGCAGCTGGGCCAAAACGATTTTAGGCTGCATCCCATTTCCAGAGATGTTAAAAGTGAAAAAAAGTAGACAACAAACATAGCATTGGCCAAATAAATGCTGTAAACTATATAAATACATGTGAGAAGGTCTAACACATATTTATGTAGTTAGGTAGGTAAATAACAATAATATCTTGTGCTCAATATGTGTGTGAAAAATGAGAAGTCCACATCTTCGGGAGCTTTAGAGGTCAAGGGAAGAGTGGGGTATCATGCACCCTCCTTTTTCTCCAGCTTCTCCACCTTTCTAGACTGGGGTGAGAAGAGGGTTGGGGCTTTCACTTTTGTGTGAGAAACTTGGCCGTCTCTTTCTGTTGAGCTTTCACACTTTTTTCTTCGGCATCTTACCCTCTCACTGTAACATCTGACTGAATTTATACACAATGGCTTAAGGTCTTGGTTCTGTTAAGGCTTTAGGATACCACAAATTTTATCTAGTCAATTTTTTATTTTGTAAAAGAGGAAATTTGATATCCATAGATGTAATATCTAGTCAATTTTTTATTTTGTAAAAGAGGAAATTTGATATCCATAGATGTAAGAGGCAACCTTTTCATAGTCACATGTAGACAAATACAAAGCAGAGTAAATGGAGTAGACACTGCAGTGCAAGGTCATGGGCTAAGCAGCTGGGGAACCTAAACTCATGCTATGTTCATCTATAATACACTGGGCTGAATCATGTCCTCTCAAAATTCATATGTTGAAGCCCTAATCCCTAGTACCTCAGGATATAACTATATTTGGGTACTGCATCTTTGAAGAGGTAATTACAGTTAAATGAGGCTATTAGGTAGACCTCATCCAATCTGATATCTTTAGAGCAAAAAATTGGGATATACAGAAAGCGACTCAAAGAATGTAGCAAGAAGGTGGCCCTCTACAAGTCAAGGAGCAAGGACTCAGAGGAAGCGAACCCTGCCAGCACCCTGATCTTGGACTTCCAGCCTTCAGAATCATGAAATAAATTTCTGTTGTATAAGACTCCCTGTTTGTGTTATCTTGTTATGGCATCCCTAGCAAACCAATACATCTTGATGAGAGAAGAGAAGAGGGGATTCAGAAAGATAATTACAAATGAAGGAGAAGGGGTGCACTGTAATGTCCTTAAAGACTTACAGCAAGATTGGGCTATCAGTATATTTCAAGGAGTCTCAGGAGAAGCTAAATTCTGTCTCAAACCACAACACTCTTCTTCCCAAGGCACTCAAGGAAAAGATGAGCCAAGAGCAAGTCTACAACATATGGTGGGTGGTTAAGCATGGCTTGGTGTGGAATGCCATTAGAGAACTCTGGTCTGCTGGGTGAGGGAGTAGGATGAGAATTTCTTTCCTTGCAGTGAATTCACACCTGTTTTAGTCCCTGGTTGGTTATGCAAGATGACAGTATACACAAGTATACACTTGGCAGTTTCAGGTTTTTACTTCTTCTTGAGTAAGTCTAAGCTACTTATATTTCCTTATAAAGTCATTCATTTTATCAGGATCTTAAAATTTATTAGTCTCCTAATTGTATGGGTTTTCTTTTTCTAATTAAAATAATACATCTTCTGTGTTCATTTATAGACCTTTTCTCATATTTTGTCTTCTCCCTCTTTTTTTCCCCCCTATTCTTTATTGCCCCCAAAGAAAATTTAAATCCTTCTATTATATTTGGTTCCCTTGGAATCTTCAAAACACTTGCTCTCACGTGCTGCCCTGCTCATGTGCTTAACCTTAACGTGTGCTGTCATGTGGGTTTCTCCATGACATAGAGATTACATTCTTTTGCAGCTTACCCCTGATTCTTGTGGTGGATCCCTTTCAGACTTATACTCTTCTTCTGAGTCTTCATCATTATGCTCTGTTCTCCTGACCTGCGTAAGATGTCTTTAACTTGCCTGTTGTTGTCTCTTCCTTGAAGGAATAGATCTGTATCTGGTGTTTATAAACAAATACAGTATATGGATTGCCTTTGACCTCACTCACCAACCATTTGGGTATTTGTTCTGTCGGTTCCATCTTAGGTGCATGACAAGAGAAGAGCAAATTGATGCACGTAATCTTTATTTCCATTTCTGGAGTTCGAAAGCCTTTTGCCTAATGCAACCCTATTGAAGTTCAACATGTGATACCCCTTCTTGAACTTCCCCACCCAACTTCCTTTTGTAATGAATTGAATCAGTGAACTGGGTGGAAAAAAAGTAGTACTCAGAATATTCTACTCCTCCAGCTCTTTCCATGCCTGTGGTTAAGACCTGCTCCTACTTTCTGGCTAGTTTTTCTGAGTGTTGCATTCTCTAGATGGATATAGAAAGAGGTGTATGATGTCCTGGGGGAAGGAGAAGCATGACAATATCATCTCGATTGCCTCGAAAAAAAAAAAAAATAGAATCCACACAGCAGCAGGTTTCATGCTCAATGTGTTGGTTGGTTCATATTATCCTTCTGAGTGGAACAAACAGTGAGGAAATAGAAAGATATTTTTCTTTCCGTTATCTAACTTTTGCAGAACAACAGATCTGCTTCTTTTTCAGAAGCAAAATACATGTGGGATAATAGTTGTATTTCCCGGTCTCATTTCATCATTTTAATTCTAATTTTAGGCAATTGTATGAGTTTTCATCCTTTTCTTTGACTTCTAAGTGGCAGTCGGGTTTGTCATTTTGCTTCTGACATATTCACAGTGTCTGGAATACCCTAGGTGCTCAATACATAATTCACTTCATAAATGGATGAATGTCACCATTGTTACATGACTGGGTTATTAGGACAATTAGTTAGAATAAATTTCTAAATGAGGCTTGACTTTTAAGGTTGGTTTCATTAAATTCTAGTGCCAATTTTATTTTCTTCCTACTTAGTAATGTGGGTATATAACAGAAGCTATTAGTGGTGCCTGGGTGGCTCAGTTGGTTAAGCGGCTGCCTGCAGCTCAGGTCACATTCTCAGGGTCCTGGGATTGAGCCCCACATCAGGCTCCCTGTTCAGCGGGGCGTCTGTTTCTCCCTCTCCTTCTGCTCTTCCCCCCCACTTGTGCTCTCTCTCTATCTCCCCCTGTCAAATAAAGAAATAAATACAATCTTTAAAAAACATAACAGAAGCTAAGAAGTTGATTTGGAAATTCTGATATGTAGGAAATTATATTAAGATCAATCACTTTTTTTCATTTTTTTCACACACATGTATTGAGTGTCTACTTAGGTTAGCACTATGGCATGATAGAATTCTTTTCAGCTAGGGATTTGGGGTGGCTATATAAATATTAAGAGCACAGTTTCAATGTACAAATATATTTTTATAGAAAGAGTAATTATAACATACTGTGAGATATAATAAAGTAATGTAAAATGTTCAATGAGATACAGAAGGAGTGACATTTAAGTTATATTATGGGGTCTTTAGAGAAGATCATAAGGCTAAGTGTTCTGAAGGATGAAGATCTAAGAGGAAGAGGATTTCTGGGGAACGTAGTAATATCCAGGGTCTAGAACAGTCAGGGAATTATATGTAGTAAAATGTGATTGAAAAAAGAGGGTGAAGGCTAACTGGAAAAGGTCTTGAAAATGCAGTTACCTATGGGTCACTGAGGATAATTTTCCCTAGAATGCATGAATGGTACTAGATTCAGAAGGGTGGTGGACCATAAACCAGAGTGATAAGGACTGTTAGCTAAGTGAGTGTGAGAAGTACATGTGGATATGAGTTATATAACTGGATAAAGCTTCCTTCAAGGAAATGGATTTAAAATAGCATTGGATAGGTTAGAAGAGAAAGTGCTGAGGGAATTGCTTACTTATGGAAAGAGAAGTGTGTGTGTGTGTGTGTGTGTGTGTGTGTGTGTGTGTGTGTGTGGTGTGATCAGAAGCACACTTGACTTAGAGTTTGAGCCATGTTGCTGCTGCTTCACTCGGCCAGCATTTGTTTGGTATCTCTTGGAGTCATGGCTTAAAACACTGGCTCAACTCCAAGAGAGGAAAAGTACAGATAAAATTAAAGCATAAACTAAGAATACTTGGGGAATAGAACAAAATGAACTACCAGGGAAATTGCTGGGGAAGCATTACCACAGATTTTCAAGGACTTTGAGCTGATGTCAGAAGAGGGATATATTGAGGGAACGTATAACCTTGAATAGTAAATATAATTGGAAAACTATTAAGTAAGGGGGTAGAGAAGAAGAGTAAGTTCATGAAAGCAGGATGTGAGAATTAGGATATTAAAATCATAAAGAGTGGTCATTCACTTTGATTCAAAATGCAGGCCTTACCTCTAGAAACTTATATAAACCCCATCATTGACCTTACCAAACTTTCCCACTTCATTCAACATCAAATTCCACCCCAACCAATGCTGGTTTCATTTCTTGCATCCTCTGCATGTGCCCTTAGGCATAATCTAGGTTTTCTACATCGTTATTTCTTCATACAGCCATTTAGCTGTGGCATCCATTGCCACAACCTCTACAACAATTTAAATGTTGATCACACACACACACATACCCCACAGGTAATTTTAAAATAACTTTTATATTTAAATCAAGAAATATAGTATACTCAAAAATGTTCCTGAGATTTTATTTGATAGGTGTTCAAATGTCCTGTGGGTAGAGATATAAAAATTGGAGTATTTTGCCATATCTTTTAGTTATGGAAATTACTTGCCAGCCCAAAGGGACTATTTATGGTGCTAAGATAGTTCTCTCAAGGATTCATCATTATCTGGGGTAGTAGTTATTTGCCACTGGGCATAGTCAAAGGGACTAAGGATATGATAATGCTCAGAATTTTTCCTTAATGTAATTTCATGTCTGGACTTCTTTCGAGAAAGACATGCACTCACTGAATTATGACAACCACTAGGAGCCACCATGGAAAGGTGCCCTAGTTCTGTTGGGGTAGAGATGTGGGGGAGAATTAAGGGGCTGGGGGAAATCAGAGCTGTTTTTTTTTTAATCTAAGAAGTATTTAAGTTTGTTTTAAACATTTACACAAAAATTAAAAAGAAACAAAAATAGCAAGGTAAATCTTTTTGTTACCAGACATCAAATTAATGGATTAATGTAGGTTTAATTCTGAGTGTCCTGATAACTTCAGCAAAATGGAAGATATGTTGGTTTCATGTTGTCCTATGAAGGAAATAATATCAGATCATTAGAAGAAACAAACTTCAACGTCACGAATTCAAAAAAGCATCCATTGTGTGAGTCTTTATGTAAGGGATATGGGATAACATATCTGGCAATGTTTTCAATTAGAATTTCACAAAGAACACTTCTATATTGTCAAAATGGAGTTTTGTGTATCTATTATCTACAAAGGTTGAGGAACTAACAATAAAGAATCACTCAAAGAAGGCATTTCTGCAGGAAAATGAGATGGATTCAGGAATATTGCTTCCTAATGGTAGTAATGCAGGGATTAACTTTCTTAATGCAGGCATTAGAATCTAGGGAAATGCCTAGATAAAATGCCCATTACGTTATTTCTCCAACATTTCCGGTGCTTAAAATGATCTCTTTATAAATGCTCAGAACTGGCTTTTGGTATTTATCCGATGAGAGCCTGGAGTAGAGCTCCTGTCAAATAAATAGTACTTATCTTTTAGAATGAACTATCATGCTTGATTCAGGAATTGAGCATTCTAGTGATACCTCCATTGGCTTGTCACCTGTGGCTGTTCAATCTTGATTTTCCTTCTGCCTATCCTTTAACTGTTGGTGCTCTTCACGGTTTTATTCTTTTTTTTTTAAATTAGCATATAATATATTATTGGTTTCAGAGTTAGAGTTCAGTGATTAATCAGTCTTATATAATACCCAGTGCTCATTACATCACATGCCCTCCTTAATGTCCATCATCAAGTTACCCCATCCCGCCACCCTTCTCTCCCTCAGCAACCCTCTGTTTGTTTCCTGTGATTTATCCACTGTTTTATTCCTATTGTGTGAGCTCTCCCCGAGACAGTGTATTCATTTTCTTTAACTACCATGCATGTGCTATGATGTCTCAGGCTATGTTTCCAGTTGAGATATCTCTCCTGAGAGTCAAGCTTCTAATTCCTACTGCATCTCCATGTGGCTATACATATGTGTAAATAGATATTACCAGCTCTGCTTCCTCAAAATTAAACTTACCATATTCACTCTCACATTTATGTTTCTTCAACTGATACCACTATTCAACCAGTCATACAAGAGAGCCGTCCATCTGGGAATCATCTAGGTTATATCTCCTTTGCTCGTCTTTCATAAGTTACCTTAAAGAATGCTGTCAATTTTCCCATTCTTCTTCCTTTGCAGTATTTGCCTTCTTCATTCAGATACTAATAAAATTTAGATGGAATTATTTTAATAACAATAACCTCCTCCCCCATATACATATATACAACACCAGATTGAAGCCCCTTAATTGCATGGATCTTTATCTCATTTTTGTTTCTTGGCACCTATTTTTAGTTGCTAAATGTTAATTGAATGGATGTGTAATGGGACAAAAAGTAGTTGAATTCTGAATGTCCCTATTTTGGGGATCCTGGGTGTCTCAGTCCATGGAGCATCCGACCCTTGATTTTGGCTCAGGTTGTGATCTCAAGGCTGTGAGATTGAGCCCTGCATGGGACCCCCTGCTCAGTGGGGAGTCTGCTTAAGATTCTCTCCCTCTGCACCATCCCCGGTCCCATGCTCTCTCTCTCTAAAATGAATGACTAAATCTTTAAAAAAATAAATGTCCCTATCTTTCCTATTTTTAAAAAGAGGTTAGAGGCCTTGTTATTTCATTTATTTCTCTTTGCTTGGCCTCTTTGGAGATTTTTGGCTTTGTGAGGACGGTACTCTGGGATTTTGTAATAGAGAATTAAGACGGAGAGCTGAAAGGGAAGTCTTCAGATAGGGCTTGCAGAAGAATTCCTCAGAGAACCTTTAGAGAAGATTTGAGAAAGTTAAGTGTATTTTATGAATAAAATGGATGGGACAAAAAAGAGAGTTTTCAGAATATGTTGCTGTGGTCAGGAAATCTCCCTCAAGTGTTGAGAAATACAAGTAGAAGAAAAGAGATCTGAAAAATATAATTTATAATGACTTTTTGGCTGCCTAATTCTACATGTACCTTGACAAAAAGAGTCACGGATTCAATGCAGATACAAGCAATGAAATACATAATACACAAGTAAGTGAGTGAGTGAGTGAATGGGTAAGAGCCTGACCAGCATTGTCATCTGGGTGGAAGGTATTTCATATCTGCATTAGAATTACTGCAGGCTATCCCAGGTAATGGGTCATAACCAGAGAATTTTGTGGCATTTGACTTAGAAGGGGCAGTTTTGATTTTCAGATTCGCAAGATCAGGTGATAATTATTTCATAATAGTAAAAGTACTTTAATAGAACTATATTCTGATGAGTCTATTAAAATAAATTTATACGCAAATGTGTGCCAAACCATTGAATAAATTTACCTGTTTGATGAGTTTGCTTGATATTTTCCAATTAAATTGTATTTACAAATGTAATTATTTCAGTTTTAATGTAGTTGGTGTGGAGCTTTGTAAGCATGTATATATTTTGTTATGGATAATGTTCAGCTAATATGTATAGTTATCTTTAATGCACCTCCTTGTTGTAAGAGTCGAACTTATTAATTTAGCAAAGAATGACTGCTCTAGCAGATGCTATCCAGTCACCTGGTAACTATTTAAATATACTCTGTAGATTGGGGACTTTAAAACCTAAGCTTGATTTTCACATCATTACCAATCAACTTTTTTTTTCTTCATAAGCTTATTTCTGTTCTTTGAGCAGTTTTATTAGAAAATAGCCACAAGGAAGCATTAATAGCATATGATCAAGGGAGTGATGACCCTATTTGAGTCACAGGTAGTTCCTCTTTATGAATTTGCAACCTGATGAGTGGTTGGTAAAATTGTCCTACTGCATCCTTAACTGTATTCTTTTTTTTTTAAGATTTTATTTGACATAGAGAGAGAGAGAGAAAGAAAGATCAGATCATAAGCAGGCAGAGAGAGAGAGGAGTAAGCAGGATCCCTACTGAGCAGGGAGCCCGATGCGGGCCTCGATCCCAGGACCCTGAGATCATGACCTGAGCCGGAGGCAGAGGCTTTAACCCACTGAGCCACCCAGGCGCCCTCCTTAACTGTACTCTTGATAATAATCTCACTATGGATATCAAGCACAAATAGCTGCTGAGCTTACGTGTAGGACATTAAATTTAAAAACCTGGTGGTAATATTTTGCAAGAAGAAAATTAGAGTGGGAATGTCTAGCAGGGAAACTGATGGATAATTTAAGATAGTTTTTATTTATAAAATGATACAGGCGACACTTCATTTTGAAGAATTAATTGGATAGTTTGACAAACATTTGATCTCATCACTAAGTCCTGGCTCTGAACTCTTGATATTTTAAAGTATTGCTCTATCTTTTTATTCCACTTTTCAGTTTTGGATATTGGAGTTACTAAATCCCAGGACAGGGATCTCTACACTATTTGGACTTAGTTGGTAGCCATTAAACACAGCGGCTCTGTTTAGGTCAGGAAATCTCCCTCATTTGATCATCTGAATCTCGAGCATTTGAAATGCGGTGAATTTGAACTGAGATAGGTTATAAGTGTAAAATGCACACCAAATTTCAAAGACTTCATTTGGAAAAAAAATGCATTTCTTTTACAGTTTTAAAAAATATATTTTGTATGTGTATGTTAAAATAATTAGTTTTGTCTGTTTCCTTCTAGTTTTTGATGTGACTACCAGGAAAATTTAAATAACATACCTGGCTCACGTATTTCTATTGAATAGCATTGCTTAAACTTTAGAAAAATTGTCATAGGATTGTGGGTCTAGTGACATAATCTGCTTAGGTGTCAGTGAATATGAATATGGAAGCTTTAATAATTCCATTAGCCCAAAACATTCTGATCATGTGTCTCCAAATATATACCTGTTAAATTCTTTTTAAAAAAATTTTCTCATGAAGCTAATATGTTGAAAAAAATAACTTGCTCTTAAGTTTTTGGTGACTGAATGACTTCTTGTTAACATAATGACAATTTTTGGTAAGTCCAGGTGAGGCTGGCAGGCCATCTAACTTTTCAAGTCTAGGGAAAGCAAAAAATGTCAGCTTCCCTGATGGAAATGGATACGAACTAACGTCAGAAGACCTGGGTTAAAGCCAAGGCTTTCTTGGCCACTTTCAAACAGTTTGCATGTTCTCTAGTAATAAATTATCTTGCTGGGCCCCAACAATGTGTTTCCATATTTTAAAGAAGGAGAAAATTAACAATAGGGGCCCAACTTATCCAAGAGGTTGTTGTGACAAGTGGAATCATAATTTCAGTAAAATTTTTTGTAAATTGCTATTACATATATAAAGTGGGATTTTTTACCTTTTAATATATGGACAGTAAAATTATATGCATATTTGTTTTATTACTTTTTGAAGGAGAAAAAATATATATGTAGTATTTATTTGGTAAAGCTCTTGCAGAGCCTAAACTGAGATTTACCTTTTACTCTCTGCCCCAGATTCCAGCTAGAGATAATGACCTTAACTATTTCTGTTTTCAGCTCTTCTGGGGTTCATCACTACAACTGTAAATAATAAACTTACATCTTTTTCTGTAGGTAGTGGCTAATTGACCCCGTGCTATGAGCAAGAGAATTTAGCTCATGAATACTACCTCCCAGGCTAAATAACCTGTATCACTCTTCGGTGGCTTTATTGCTTTTCTTTTTAACCTAAATAAATATAATTGAACCTCTTCTTCTTTCCATTAACTTCGACCGTGTCTCTTTCTCCTTGTGTGAAATACAGGCATTAGTCTCCCTACTGCATTTCTCACTTCTCCTCCTTCCCTCATCCCATAACTTACTTCAACTCTGCCATTATTTTGAATCTTCTAAGTTTGGGTTCAACCCTAAATTCTGTCTACTGAATAGTTCCAAAATTGAGAACATATGAACATATCTTACGTTATTATGATTAGATAAAGTGTATTCACAGCAGAATCCAGGACTGAGGTTTGCTTTACCTCAAAGAGTTTTTACGCCATTTTGTGGAGGCTTCCTCCTTGTGGATTTAAAAGTCATACTTGGAGAGAGAAAGCAGTGTGTTCTTCTATTCCAACAGGCAGTTTATGTATCAGGCGATCATTAAGTACAAGATCCACTTAAGTCATTGGAGCTTATACTTTCACGGGAATTTTTGCCTACGTAAAACTTTGCAATGCCTTCTAGAGAATAGTGGAAACCTGCCTCCCAATGTCCATAATAGGAAAGTACGGATTATAATTGGTTATTATTATTGTCTGTCTCCTTGGGATAAAAGAAGCAGGCAGAGTACTTCTAAGGTCGGATCCAGTGATCTGTAAACCTTGACCCTGAATTAATTAATTTTTAAAAATCTAACATTTTTAAGATAGGGGCAGAGTGGAGGAAGTTATCAAAAATCTCAGGCCGTTGAAACAATTAAGGAGAGACATGCAAGTGAATGGAATCACTTGAGAATCCAGTGTGGGTGATAATTGATTATTTATTAAGTTGAGTAACAAATAAAGGGTTTTTTTGGAAATATTTAGACTAATGTTTGTATATTATGGGTGTGAATATTTTATTGCCTTAGTAAAATACCTTATTCATTAATTGGGCTCAGCAAGGAAGGGAATCCTTCTGGATCTTTGGCCAAAATTACCCTCTAAAATAGACCAAGACACTAAGAGTAGGAAAAACAATTCTGTGTCATTAAATTGTTTCTCTTGAAGTTTGCTATTCTAAACATCCAAATCACATATACTCCTTTGGGAATAATCTTGACTGTGTGTTTTCCCTTACGGCATTAAAAAAAAAAAAGTCAAAAAGCAAAATAAAAAAAAAAAAGGAAATCTCTGGTTGCATCTTCCCTTAACTCTTTCTTCCCCATAGCATACTACTTGGCTGAAATACTTTGAGTCTCCTCAGTACCTATAGAAAAAGAGGCAAAACTTTTCCAGGATACAGCTTCTATTTATGCTCCAACCTTGTATAACTTCTTACTTGTCTCTATTAACTCTCTGCTACATTTAATTTTTGTTGTTGATATTTTGAAGTGATTGTTGTTCATGCTCAGTTTATAGGGTAGACATTGTGTTAAATGATTTGCACACATTATTTTGCTAACTCCTCTCAAAACCTTAATATCGCCATTTTAACATTGAAAGGCTATTTTGTGGAAGCTCTACTTGAGCTCATGTCTAACTCAGAGCTCATGGATCATTCGCTCCTATGCCCCACACCCACCATACACCGCTTGGAGAACAAAGCAGTGTCACATAACAGTAAATGTTATGCTCATGTCCTCATTTCTTCTCACCTGCCCGTAGTAGCAGTAGGTCAAGAAAAGCCTTCCCCTTTGAGCTATCTGTCTTCTCTTGCACCAGACAATACATTCTCAGAGGGAATTATCACCTAGGATGTCTTTTCATAACTCCTGTGCCTAAAATAATACTTTGGACTAGTAGGTGGTAATAAAACTTTATTGATGATAATAATGATTATAACTATTAACATTTGATATTAATAGCCGATTTCAATTTCTGTTCCCTTCCCACACACGTTTCTTAAAGCTTCAACCTTTGAAATCTTCCCACACTTCTCTATCCAGACAGTTAGACTTCAGATCCATACTTCACACTCTGAACCTCCTCAGAGTGGGAAGCACAGCTATCAGAACTGTTCTTCTTTTGAAATAAAAATTCACACCAATTCTAGGGAGTGGGCCAGATCCCAATAACAGGATGGAGCTGAGATCGAGCACATTTTCTCAGATGCCAGAGTTTCTGATACTTCACTGAACCATAAGTCTTAGGTAATAGAGGCATGAATTAAAAACTGCTTCTTGTGGCACACACATGACAAACAGTGGTACAGCATTCGGCAAGAAAGTGGGCTTTACTGCAAAGCCAGGGAAAACCTCATCTGGGCCTCCTCTGATCAGATCATCCAAGCTCTTTGAGATAACTAAGTGGCATTGCAATGGGAGCAGCAGGGTCATGGCTGCCAGTTTTTATTTTAAATGCTTTCATTTGCTTTAGTTTTAGTTCTAAGCAAAATGCTCTAAATCCTACACAGTGCTTACACTTAAAATTTAAATGCAGCTTTATTATACTGCAGTGCAACACTGGCAAAAGATAGCCCTTACTCTGCCAATATATTGCCAGCACACCAAAAATCTCCTCCCTTATCAGAGTGCATGTGCACACGCTCTGTCTCATCTCTCTCTGTCTGTGTCTCTCTCTCTCTCTCACACACACACATACACATGCACAGACACCCAGGCTTGGTTTACATTTGTGAGCAAGGGAGTGCATGGATATCACAAACATCTCATCCTAGAGGAGATTAATGAAGCCTTTACCCTAAATTTGAGTGTACAAGTAAGGTGTTGTGCCTTAAAACATTGCAAACACGATCTTGTTTATGTGTGTTTAAATTGACGTGGTCTAGGCCTACATTTGGTCAACAAAATAAACGTGTTCCAGAAATCAAACAAATCTGTATTTTAAAAAAAGTTTTCTCAAATTACTTATCCTTATTGCCTTTTTACTTATTAATAAAACACATCCCTAAAACGAGTGATCATCAAAATATCTAATCACGGGTGTGGCATGGGGCATTGACTTATAAGAACAGATGGCATCACTTGTGCCAGACATTATCTGTTCAGGAGCTGGATCCTAGAGAGATCTGAGGTTCCCAGGGAGGGACCAGAAGGGCTGCTGTAGGGGCTCTTGGGAGGGAGTAAGCTTAGGATAGCAGCTATTTATCAGTGATACTGAAACATTTCAATATTTTAACAGCTTATCAGATAAATGTTAACATTGCTAAAATCACATTTATATTGATAGGTAATCCTAGAATCATCACACTTAGAAATAGAGAAGGTCCTAATCTAGTGGTAGACTAGAAGGGTTTAGAAATTCTCCCAGGTGTTGGAAAGGGATCTCAGTCTTTCCAATTAACTTTGAATATAAATATGAGTAGTTCTAACCCTGGTTGTCACTAGAAAAATCAAGGAGGGAAAAAGTTATTATATCATGTGTCCCCATGCATCATAATCTCATTTAATTATCTCAGTAGCCCTGTAGGACTATATTAGTTTACTAAGGCTACCATAATAAAGTACCACAGATTGAGTGGCTTCAATGAGAGAAATTTATTTCCTCACCATTCTGGAGGGAAGAAATCCAAAATTAAGGTGTCAATAGGGCTGATTTCATTCTGAGACTTCTTTCCTTGGCTTATAAATGGCTGTCTTCTCCCTGTGTCTTCACATGGGTTTTCCCTGTATGTGTGTTTTTTCCTAATTTTCTCTTTTTGAGAACACCAGCCATATTGGACTAGGGTCCATCTTAATAAGATCATCGCTTTATCACTTTAATGACCCTATCCCCAAGGACTTGAACATATAAATTTAGGGGAGCACAAATCAGTCCATAACAGAAATTTAGTAATATAACCCCTCCTTTCAGAAAAAAATTTATACAGTCAGTGCATTACTTACCTCAACTCAACTTGTAGGTGATAGTAACTGGGACCTGCTGTCTGCTCCTGTCACCTGTACCTGCTAACCTGTAGCTATTATGCACAAGTGCTTTTCTCTCTATGTTGGCCAGACTGGTGTCCACATCAACAATGTCTACGGGGAGTTCCATTGCCTGGAACATGGCATCCAGCCCAATGGCCACATGCCAAGTGATAAGACCATAGGGGGAGGAGATGACTCCTTCAACACCTACTTCAGTGAATGGGTCCTGGCAAGCATGTGCCCAGGACAGTGTTTGTAGACCAGAAACCCATGGCCATGGATGAAGTTTACACTGGTACCTACTGCCAGCTATTCTACCCTGAGAAGCTCATCACAGGCAAGGAAAATGTTGCCAACAATTATGTCCAAGGGCACTACACCATTGGCAAGATTGACCATATCTTGGACTAAATTCAGAAACTGGCCAACCAGTTCACAGGTGTTCAGGGTGTTTTGGTTTTCCACAGCTTTGGAGGGTGAACTGTTTCTGGGTTCACTTCCCTGCTGATGGACCTCTCCATTGACTATGGCAAGAAGACCAAGCTGGAGTTCTCCATTTTACCACCCCAGTTTTCTATAGCTATAGCTGAGTCCTGCAACTCCTCCTCACCAGCCACATCACATGGGAACACTCTGATTGTGCCTTCATGGTAGACAAGAGGCCATCTGTTGTAGAAACCTTGATATTGAGTGCCCAACCTACACTAATCTGCTTCTTTAACCAGATTATGTCTTCCATCCCTGTTCCCCTCAGATTGCTACAGCCCTGAATTTGATCTGACAGAATCCCAAACCCACCTGGTATCCTATCTCCACATACATTTCCCTCTGGCCACATATGCCCCTGTCATCTCTCCTGAAAAGCCTACCATCAACAGTACTTTGTAGCAGAGATCACCAGTGTGTGCTTTGAGCCAGACAACCAGATGGTAAAATATGGCCAAGGTAAATACATGGCTTGCTGCCTGTTGTACCATGGTGAACTAGTTCCCGAAGATGTTAATGTTTATGCTGCCATTGCCACCGTTAAGACCAAGCATCCCATTTGTGGACTGGTAACCCACTAACTTCAAAGTTGATATTAATTACCAGCCTCCCACTGAGGTACCTGGTGGAGGCCTGACCAAACTACAATGAGCTGTGTGCATGCTGACCACTACCACAGCCATTGCTGAGTCCTGGGCTCACCAGTACCACAAATTTGACCTGATGTATTTATGCCAAGTATACATTCACTGGCATGTGGGTGAGAGCATGGAGGAAGGAGAGTTTTCTTTTTTCTTTTCAGAAGGAGGAGGGGCAGAAGGGGAAGGAGAGAAAGAAGCTTAAGCAGGCTCCCCACTGAGTGTAGGGCCCAATGTGGGCCTCGATCTCATGACCCTAAGATCATGACCTTGAGATCATGACCTGAGCTGAAATCAAGAGTTGAATGTTTAACTGACTGAGCCACCCAAATTCCCTGGAAGGAGAGTTTTCTGAGGCTTGTGAGAACAGAGTTGCCTTGCAGAAGGGTTATGAGGAGGTTGGTATGGATTCTGTTGAGAAAGAGGGTGAAGAAGAAAGAGAGGAACACTAATTACCATTCCTTTCAGCCCTGGAGCATATTAGACTCACAACTTTATCTTCAACAGTAGTTGACAGGTGTTAAAGCTTTCTGGTTAAATTGTCTTCACTTTTAAGTGTGATCATGTCTTATTTTTCCATGTGTACTTGTAGAATTTTTCCACCATGTCTCAAAGTAAAGGTTTAAGAAAGAAAAAAATATTTAAAAATTTATAAAAATCTTTTTAAAAGTCAATTTTATTAAGGCCTATTTTATATTTAAAATGATACCCATTCTAAGTGTACATCTTGAGTTTGGGCCAATATGCACACCATCTAACCCATGCCACAATCAAACTATAGAAATTTCTATCATCTCAAAAAAATTACCTTGTGCTTATTTCCTGGCACTCCTCCTTCATCCCTGGCTCAAGACAGCCACTGGTCTGATTTCTTTTCTAGTGTTTCATAGAAATGGAGTCATAAAGTATGTACACCACGATCCTTGACTTCTTTTTTTTTTACCACATGATGCATACTGTTTTTGAGATTCATTCATTTTTTGGGTGTATCAGCAGTCTGTTCCATTTGATTGCTGCATGGTAATCCATTGCATGACTCTATCACAATTTGTTTATTGTTTATAGTTTTGGGCTATTATGAAAAGAGCTAAAATGAGCCTTTGGTTATCGGTCTTTGTATAGCCAGGACATGTGTTTTCATTTCTCTTGGGTAAATATATAAAAGTGGAATACTGTGTCATATGAGAAGTATGCATTTAACTTTTGAAATTTTTTTTTTCCCAAAAAGACTCTGCTGCATTGTTTTCCAAATGGTTGTATTGTTTTACATTTCCACTAGTGGTATATGAGAGAGTTCTAGGTTCTTCATATCCCTTTCGATGGTTGGTATTATTGGTCTTTATAATTTCAGCTTTTTTTGTAGATATGTAGTGGTATCTCATTGTAGGTTTAAATTTGCATTTTCGTGATAACTACATGACATTGAGTATCTTTCCATGTGTTTATGGAAAAATTATACATCCTCTTTTGTGAATCATCTTTTCAAATATTTTTCCTGTTTTTAGTAGATTGACTTATTTTCTTCTATTCTTTAGCTTGCATTTTTGGTTTATTAGTGCTCATTTTAAGAGCAGGATTTTTAGTTTTGATAAAGTTCAACTTATCATTTTGCTTTTAGTTTTGCCCTTTGGTCTCCTATTTAGGGAATCTTTACTGACTTTATAGAAAGCAAATGTTATAGATCTGGATTTAATGTTCAAGTTTATGACACATTTCAAGTTGGTATGTGTGTACTATGAGGTAAGTGTTGACCTTAGTTTTTTTATCCACGAGTAAGCTATTGTTCCAGAGCCATTCCTTTCTCTGTTGAATTAATATGGCTCCCTTGTCAAAAATCATTTGACTATATATGTGTGAGTGTATAAGGGAACATCATATATTTACTTATTTCTGGCATATCTATTTTGTTCCATTGATTAAATTCTATTATTAGGTCAGTGCTACACCATTTTGATTACAGTAGTTTTATAGTAAGTCTTCTAATCCAGGAGTGTGAGTAGTCCAAGTTTATTCTTAAAAATTTTTTTTAGCAATTCTAAGTTCATTTTATTTTCATATAAACTTTTGAATTATCAATGTCTATAAAAAATGAAAACTGGATTTAGAATGGAATTTTGGTAAATCTGTCAATCAATTAAGTAGAAATGACATCTTAATATTGAGTAGTTCAAACCATGATCTGTTGTTCTTTAATTTCATACAGAAGTTTAACAGTTTTCAATGTATAAGGAGTGCACATATTTTGTAAAATTCATCCCTAAGAACTTTATATTGTAAATGGTATATCTTTTCAATTTTTTACTACTAAATAAAAGAAATCAATTATTCTGTTTATTGATCTTACATTCTGTAATTAAAACAAATCTGATTATTAATTCTAGGATCTTTTTGTGGGTTTCATAGGATTTATTTATTTATTTATTTTAAAGATTTATTTATTTGACACAGAGAGAGAGAGATCGCAAATAGGCAGAGAGGCAGGCAGAGAGAGAGGGGGAAGCAGGCTCCCTGCTGAGCAGAGAGCCCAATGCGGGCCTCCATCCCAGGACCCTGAGATCATGACCTGAGCTGAAGGCAGTGGCTTTAACCCACTGAGCCACCCAGGCACCCGGTTTCATAGGATTTAATGCAGATTCTATCATCTTTCTTTCCAGTCTATATATGTTTTTTATTTCTTGTGTTACTGAATTGGCTAGGCCTTAACCCCCACCCCGACTCCAGCCCAGAGCAATGTTGAATAAAAGGGATAAGAGAGAATGTTTACTTTGTTTCTAATTTTAGAGAAAAATACTTATTTTCATCATTTATATGAGCTAGATTTTCATAAATATGCTTTATCAGATTGAGGAAGTTCCCTTTTAATCCTAATTTGATGAGATATTTTATCATAAATGAATATTGAATTTTATCAAATGCGTTTTCTGTATCAATTGAGGTAAGCATATCGGGTTTTTTTTTCCCTTTATTCTGCTAATATGTTGAATTACAATGACTGATTTTCAAATGTCAGATAACCTTGGATTCCCAGGATAAATTTCACTTAATATTTTTTATATTGTTGAATCTTAGTTGGTATTATTTAGTTAATAGTTTGGGGGCTTTTTTGCATTTATGTTCATGAGGGTTAATGATCCATAGGTTTTTTGTTTTTTTTAAATCTTTATTGTAATGTCGCTGGCTGGTTTTGTTATCAGGATAATACCAGCCTGTTGGAACTAGTTGTGAAATATCCATCCTTTTTATCATTTATGAGTCCCTCTTTATTAACTGATTTTTCTCATGATTATAGCTCACAGCTTACTTCTTTGGGGGCATCTATATCATTTTAGATTGGATGATGACTATTTGGTACTTTATACTGTTGATGTGTTGCTTTGCTATATTTTGTTGTCTTTACCAAGATTGTCAGACTTTGTCCCGGGAGGTCTTTAATTACGTTAGTTTTTTTTCATACATTCAGGGCTCATTTTTAAGTTGTGCTGGGGTTTACCTAGAGTCACTTTTACTCTAGGGGTATTTCAGCACGACTATTAAAGTGTGACTCTTGTGAGATCATCAATCAAGGTGATCAGTGAGATTTTCTAATATAGCTGGTCAGACCCTGAATGTCTTTCTGCCCTGGATAATGTCTAGGATTTTTCATCATACAGCTCCTTTTTGCCTGGTTTCGTGAAGTTTTACTTTAAGTGTATGCAGTTTAATATCCCATTATCAACACATAGAAAGTCACCTATATGCAGATTTTTGGAGGGCTTTGGGTAGCTCCTTCCTGTCTGGTACTCTGTTCAGTGAGTTCCAGCTACTGCAGTCCTCTTACCCCAATCTGTGTCTCCTCAACCCAGCGTGACTCTCAGGTTCTACTTAGGTGTCCTCTTCTATGCAGCTGGTCTGAAATGCACTGAGCAGTACAGTGATGAGGAACAGGGATTTGGGATTTAGGTTGGAATCCGAATTTTTGCTGTTAACTGGTTGTACAGCCTCGGTAAATTATATAACTTTCTGTCTTGGCTTCCAAATCTTTAAAATGGATATGTTTATGTTTATGCTTATAATGATAACAACAATAAAATATAATATTAGAAATTATTTCTTACCATTACTGTGGCTATTAACTGAGATGATGAATGTGAAGTGTTTAACGTCATGCCTAGCTTGTAGTGAATCTTGGATATGGTGTTAGGAGACTAAAGATACTGTCCAGGATCACTTCAGCAGAATTCTGACGTCAAGTTCGAGTATGTAACATTGATGGACATGATAGATGTTTTGCCACCATTTATCAAAACTGTTTTTCGTTTAAAAAGTATCCAGAACAGGAAGATATATTCAGGTCGGCCCACAGGACAAATCCCCCTGAAGTAAGGACAAAGTATACTCATTTAATGAAACATGAGAAATCTAGTTTGTGTTGGTGGGGAAATTTTCAAGGAAAGATCTGTGGATAATGCATCATGCATTCTTAGCTCAGGATAACCATTATTTAATTAACCACAATGATAGGTATCTTGAATATAGGTAATAATCAACAGTTTCACAGTTTTGAGACTAGTGTCATCCAAAGCTTAACTTTTAAAGGACATATCCAGTTTTCTTTTTAGAACCCCACAAAATCTTGAATAATCACAAGTAGGGCTGAACAGAGAAAAATCAGGGAAAGCTAGCATGTTCACTGTTGAAGGTCCGTTGATGTCCTAAATCGATCCTCATGATGGCAGGTAGACAAGAAATAAGACACAGATTTGTCAGATGTGTAATGGAATATTTCAGCTCAGCGAGGAGAATTTAGAAGTCTTTCTCTGCTGGCTGCTCACAGCCACTGTGTTGGCCAGCAACATCTGCTTATTCTCAGATGACAACAGTGCCAGTTAATTAGCTCTTGTTTATGTTTTGACTATTGATAGACTTAAATTATATTCATATTGTCATGCAGAATAAACACATAAAAAGATTTATCTTTGATCTATTGTTGCAATGACATTTGAACTGTATATCAGAATAGAAAGATTGTAAGTCCAGCATAAAAAGTAGATCATCTAAATCAGATAATTTAAAAAATCTGATTAATGATAATTTTCACTTGAAAACAAAACACCCTACTTGAACAGAAGTTTTAAGTTGATTTATAAAAATGCAGACATTATCCACGAGATAGGTTGGTGCTACAAAATGCCACTAATATCTCCGCAAAGTCCTCAATCTTCTTTTCACTTGGACTGTTTTAAAGACTTAATGCTATATTTATTAGTATAAAGCATATTCTTTACAGAAAATTCTTGAACTAGAATGAATTTCATTATTTATGACCATTAAAAAGCTTTCCCACTTCCCATCCTCGTAAACTCTCTTCCAATAATACTCATGAAAAGTCAAGTAAATGGTTTTTCTAGAAGCCAGAATAACATACCACTTGTAGTAATTTAAAGTGCTGAAAAGTTTGTTTCTTTGCAGTACATTCTGTGTAAAAAGGCTGTTGAGGAGCTCAGTGCAGCATTCTAGGGGTGTTGGAATTTTCCTTCTGGAGACAAAGGCTCTGTGGTTGGCCTGCTCCAGCCTTTGCTCTTCCCATTTAAAGGCTTTTGGTTAGAGTTGATCATAGGCAAAGCATCCCTCAAGGGAAGTGCATGTATTGGATATCCTTACTTTTTTCTTTACCTTCTTGCTTTCTTTTTTTCTGCGCCCATATCCCCTGTCTCTCTTCTCAAAGAAACACAAAGGAACACCATTCAGTAATACAGAAATGCTTGCTTGGTGTCCTTGATTAGAAATAGTCCAGACATCAGGAAGCCAAAACCAAAATGATTATTTATACAGTTCTTAAAGTTGGAACTTTTGAAATACACTGCAAAAAAAAGAAATTTTAAAAAGCAGCTTTAAATACACCATTCTCTCTCCACTACACTGCACTCACATCACTAAGATAATTTAGCAGTGAAAGCAGTTTAGGTAATCATTAAGTTAAAGAGCTGTCAGCCACTGGCAGCTTATTAGTTCCAAGGCTTTCCGTAGAACTTCAGCCAACATGACATTTTGATCCCTTGTGTCCAAGGAGTGGTCAAGGTTGATCAGTCAGCTTTCAGCAGAAGAATTTGCTCCTGATGGAGTGGCAGCTATAATCATATGGTATTTTTAGGAAAGTGATACACCGAAAAATAATGTCATAATTATGTATTTATGAAGGGTTGGTTTCTACAAACTGGAGATTTGACAATGACTGCTAGAACAAATCATTACATTTCTAAAAAAATTAAAGAAAAAAATAAAAATGCACAGGCACTGTCAACCAAATGGACTATGAAAAATCTCAGTCCTGTTATCATCTTAATAAATGTAGTACAGAGTGTCATAAATGCCCTTACATGCTTGTCACATAGTGTGAAATACAAATAGAAAGACCAAAGAAATGGTAAACTGAATTCCCTTTCATGGAGTCTGATTTGTGAATCCTTTGTTCCTTTTTCACTTATTACAGATGCCCTTCATTAGTGAGTTCTCATATTCAAATAATCAGCCCCCAAATATTCATAATTATGGGAAGACAATACCATTGTCACTTTCACAGTCACATTATGGTATTTTTAGTGAGTTGAATATAGTAATTATTTATTAGAAGTAACACATGAAAATACGAATAAAGTATCTTTATGTACAAAGTGGCATGGCATGATTTCTACCTAATATTTAATAATACACTTGCAAATTGTCCCCACATTAACATAGTACAAAACAATAAATACAAATATCAGGTAATAAAAGAACACCAAGAAAATGGGAAAGTCTCCATGGATAGGAACTGTCGGCTCTGGAAACTTTAAACTCAAAGAAAGGTCATGTCATCATGAACCCACCTGCCTGGGCTGTCAGGTTAACTGCTCACAAATGTCCTTCCTAAAACTTGATCTCCTAAGAATATTCCTGTAAAATGTAGGAATGTGCTTTTTCACATCTCAAATGACAGGAGAGGCCCAGGCTTCTTTGGGATTCTCTAAAATTATTGCATGTCATCTGGACATCACTTTATTGGGACAGGCGCCGAGAACAAAGTGGAGAGCAGGAATGGAAGTCAGGACTGTGTCCACATATTGAGTCTCCCTTCTTATCTCTGGAGCATAGAAGCTGAAGATGAAGCCTGTGGGGGTGGAAAAAGAAAGTTCAGATTCCAAGAAAGTGAAGATGTAGATGTGCTGGAGGTGCTATTTCTTGCTAAAGAGGGTTAGTAACTTGCTGAATCTTTTCCACTCTGTGGAATCACTTGACTATTTCACAAGTACTTCAGACTCCACATGTCTGAAGGGAAAACAACACCCCATCCCCTCCATGGTTTTGTTTCTCCTGATTTCAGCTTTTTGCAGTCAACCTCAGTCTGGAAGCAGATGATCCTCCTTCTGACCTGTTGATCAGAAGGTCAATAGTAGCCCGAGGCTACGTCACTACACCTGTGTCAGTCACCTTCATCTCATCAAACAGGCATTTTATCATCTCACATCATCATAAGAAGGTGAGTACAGTACAATAAGATATTTGGAGAGAGAGAAAAACTGCATTCACATAACTTTTTTTTAAAGAGATTTTTTTAAGATTCTATTTATTCATTTGAGAGAGATACAGAGACAGAGACTGAGAGAGAGAGAACACAAGCAGGGGGAGAGGGGGAGGGAGAAGCAGACTCCCCGCTGAGGTGGGAGCCTGATATGGGGCTTGATCCCAGGACCCTGGGACCATGACCCAAGCCAAAAGCAGACGCTTAACATCTAAGCCACCCAGGTGCCCCTCACATAACTTTTATTACAGTTTATTTTTATAACTTGTATTTTGGTATTAGTTACTGTTGTTAATCTCTTCCTGTGCCTTATTTGTAAATTAAACCCTATCATAGGTATGTACGGACAGGAAAAAAACATAGTATGTACAGGGTTTAGTACTATCCATGGTTTCAGGTGTCCACTGGGGGTCTTGGAACATGTGTAATGCCTGCCAAACCTGATCCCTCTCACAGCATAGTTCTAATCTTTGCTGTAACCTCCATGGTCCACCCAGGTGCTCATGCTGGAAATGTGGACATATCTATACTCCTAATCTTCTTCATTCCCCAATGCCCACATCAATCAATCATGACCTCTGGAGAAGTTTACCTTCCAGACATTTCCCTATTCCATTCTGCCTCTTCATCTCCATATCTACTGTACTTGCAGGACTGCTGACGCCCTTGTACTTTACTTAGGGAATATTGCAGCAGTTTTTTAACTTCTCTGCTTCCAGTCTTACTCCTCTTGAACTAATCTCTATTAAACCCTCGGTGATGTGTCTTCAGCACAAATCTCATCATAGTCCTCTTCTGAATAAACTCCTTGACTCTACCCTGTCATTAATGGGACACAGTTCAAGGTCTGTTGCTTGGGGTGACAATGTGAAAAATGAAGACATTTATTGGCAACTTTTAAGCTTTGCTGCTGTGTGCTTATCAGGGAGAAGCATGAACAGATAGCTCTCTACTTCTCCATCACAAGGAGAGAAGGAGAGCCGGGGCTTTGTCTTAAGACTTTGAGGCTTTCTTCTTCGCAATGCAGAAAAAACTTTCACTGTTGGTCCTACAAGGAGCAAGAGTTGGAGGCTTCTGTGCTTACAGGGTAAAGGGGAAGTAGTCTGACCTGGCGAGGGTTAGATGTTGTCATGTTGTTGATGGCAGGACTGGCAGTTCCCAAGTGTCTGGGTGGGGTAGGCCCTGGTACCAGAGGTAGAAGCCTGCACCCTCTTCCTTCATAGCATGGTTGGTGGAGGCAGGGACTTTGGTAGGGGTGGTTATTCACACTTCTGCGTGGGGGAGAGCTGAACCTGGCTGGCATGGTGGGGTGTGGTTTGGAGGGCAGTGAGGGGCCACAGGATCCATGTCAAGTTTTATTTAATCTATGGAAAGGATCATAGAACAGAGTATTTCTGATGTCCTCCCAGAGTATCTACAATAGACAGATGGTCCAGTTTATGCTAGAGCATGGTGTAGCTCTGGAAGAAGCACGATGATCATAGGCATGACTACAAAACAGACCCCTCTCTCAAATTTGGAACTACTTTCCTGGATATTTTACATCCAAGGTTGCAGGACTCGGTGTGTGTGTGGGGTCTCTCAAAATGGTTAAATGTCTACATGGTGTTAATGGAGTAGGAAAGAATCTCATTTTATTCTGCTTAGAAAACGTTTATTCTGCTTAGAATTTTATTCTCGCTTTCTTCAGTCCTTGATGATTTACTGTGGAAAACAAGACCTCCCTTTATCTGGTGCCCTCTACTGCTTCAGCCCCATTTGCCAACCTTTCTGACATTGAACTATATCCTCTAGGCCAGTGCATCTCAAACTATGAATGGTGAAGACCAGATTTTTTAAAAATTTCTAATCAGCAGCAAAATGATATTAAAAATACAATCACATGAATAGAATGCTGCAATGATATCAAATTGCTGTAACAACTTTAAAGATTTATATGCAGTTTCTATACTTAATCTCACCATAGAGCAGTATCAACTGCTCACTGCCCTAGCAGCAGATGTGCATAGCATAGCCCCAGGCCAACCAGTTATTTCTAATTTCTTTCATATACATGCAGTTTCTTAACCTAAAAGTCTCAGCTCAAATGCCATCTTTCTAAGCAATTAGCCATTAAGTTCAAGGTACCATCTAACTTTACATACCACTATCTTGTTATTTACCATATTAAAGTAAAATTATCTTCCTTATGTGTATTTCTCTTCACTTTTATAAGCCCCTTGAGGACAGCAACATGCCATGTCCCTGTTTACACCTGGTCTCATACTTGGCAAAGAGCAGGATCTCCGTCACTTTTTGTTCAGTTGACCCAGACTCTTCTGTAGGTAAGTTCCCAGGTGAAGTCAAGAGTTTGCAGCACAGACCAACTAGGTAAGCATCAAGATTTATGTGAGTAGGATAATGCTCTTTATTAATACTATATTGATTATTTTTTTTCAAGGATCAGCAAGTAATATGGGAACAAACTGACATTTTCATAAGAGTATTCTCCACATTGATAATCTTTTTTCAAGAGACGGATTTTGCTTCATTAATGAACTTTTTTCCTTAGTTGGAAGTCTCAATTTGAATGTAGCAGTATCAGTATTTGCTTCTATTCCAATGTTATAATCTCTCTAAATTTAGTGTGTTGTCTTCAGTAATGATAATGCATGATTTAATGGCCACTGAATGTCTCACAAGTCTGAAGTTTCACAAATGTATGATGGTTATAAAGACTAAATGATCACTTTTATAATAAGGTATCATAATAGATTCTTTAACACTGACAACCCTTTATAAGCAAAGAAGCAAAATGGTCTTAAAAGAAAAGATCTTCCTGGGCGCCTGGGTGGCTCAGTGGGTTAAAGCCTCTGCTTTCGGCTCAGGTCATGATCTCAGGGTCCTGGGATCGAGGCCCGCGTCGGGCTCCCTGCTCAGCAGAGAGCCTGCTTCCCCCTCTCTCTCTGCCTGACTCTCTGCCTCCTTGTGATCTCTCTCCCGCTGTGAAATAAATAAATAAAATCTTTAAAAAAAAAAAAAAAGAAAAGAAAAGATCTTCCTGTGCTAGATTTTACAGGTGTGGAGCCCAGTGCAAAGCATTATTAAGAATTTTGTTTAGGCATGTGTTGTGAGGAGAACTGTTATATGCAACTAATGAATCATTGAACACTACATCAAAAACTAATGATGTACTATATGCTGGCTAACTGAACATAATAAGAAATGCATATTAAAAATAATTTTGTTTAGGGTCATAACTAGGATAAGAAAATAGATCTCTTTCATGATGTTTTCTTTATAGTGTCAGCTATTTTGTCTTAAAATGTAAGAAAAATAGTTGAAAAACATGTTAAGCTCTTCTGGAAGTTCACAAAGTTGCTTTTAGATCATCGTGGTACCATTGAGGAATGAGAGAAGTAGAGTGAACTGTATTTTGGAGAAAAGTGAAAATGGGTAACATTCCATACTGCTGAGGGTTGGTGGGATGAGACTTTCGTATAAGCTGCTGCTCTGTCCAGACCATTGGTTCTTGATCTGAAGCTCTCTTTGCTTCTTAAACTGTCAGGATGCTTGAAACAAAATGGAGACAAAGCCTACTGGTGAGGGAGCAAGCAGGTTACAGTAGATCTCTCCTTTCCTATAGCACAGAATTTGTTGTGGAATAATCAAATGCTTTCTTCAGTTTTAAAACTGTCTCCTCCCCCATTTAACATATACCTTAGTCGTGTTTGCTTTAATTAAAAAATTGTCTTGAGAATTACTTTTGCTAACCTATATAATGTCATTGATAGGATGAAGCATAATTTACTTGAAATTTCCATACCATTAGACACATAAACTCTTTCTAAATGTTCACTACTATTCTTTGTATATTAACCTTTAATCACATTTCAAGTAATGTCCTTATGAAAATTTCCTAGAAGTGAAGTTACTAGGTGACAACTGTGAGTGTTTTAAGTCCTTTAGTGAAAATACTACGAAACTATTCTTCAGAAAGATTAATTTATTCTTTCAAAGGCAGCGTATGATATTCTTTGTTTCATCAGTATGACTTTTAAAAATTAGGAAAAAAAGTTCAAGTAAATTAAAGGTTGTAATTTTTTTGGTCTTAATTCACATTTTTTAATTATTATAGTAACTCTTCTGTAATTTTATATTACCATTTCTATTTCCTCCTCTATGAATTGCTTGTTCCTGGCCTTTGCTCATTTTTCTACTTCGTAATCTTTATAAATGTCTTTGGTATATTTAAGATATTAGTTAGTTGGTCTCATATTTATAGTGAACATTTTCCCAATTTGTTTTTTTGTTTTGTAATTTTATTTATGATAACTTCTTTTATGTTTGGACATTTTAAGTCATGATGTGATAGAATTCCTATCTTTTCCATTGAATTTCCTTATGTTGTCTATGTTTTAAAAAATTTTTAATCAGTTATTTAATAACACATACATAATTTTTCTTTTCTTTTTTTTATTTGTATTTAGTTCTTTCCACATCTTTCCACATAGACACTATTAACTAATGTCCTCACTTCCACAATCATTATGGGCCAATTTATTCATTTATTGGCATCAGTGAAAAAAAATGTACTTTGCTCCACATTTTTGCATAGAAAGTCTGGCCTTTGAAGAAGTTCTTTGTGACAGGAAATCAATTCCTTTAGCTATGTTATCCTTACCACTTCTTTTCATAAGAGAATTAACCTCAGAAGAAAATAACAGCACATTTGCACTATAAACGAGCCCATATATATATATAGAAATGCATATCACTAATATATTTCTAACCTTTGCTCCCGATGGTCTCCAAAACTTAACACAAATTATTTTCACGTTAATAGCTATTCTGAAGGTGGTACCAGCTAATAGTGGGGACCAAAGTGACTTATACTGGGAAAGTTTAGGCTAAAATAATCCTTTTCTTATACTTAAAAAGTTATGATCCTTAAGTGGACCAGTGCATCTGCAATGGAAGGATACTATTCTTTGAAATCCTTATCAATCTTCCTCTTGTTCATATAAAAGTCTCAGAGATTTTAGAATCTGTTTTAACTCATGAATTGGTATCAATCATGCTCACGTAGTTTTTAATTTTTTTCTCTAATATTATTATCTTATTTCTTTTTTTTTAAAGATTTTATTTATTTATTTGACAGTGAGAGAGAGATCACAAGTAGGCAGAGAGGCAGGCAGAAAGAGAGGAGGAAGCAGGCTCCCCGCTGAGCAGGGAGCCTGAGGCGGGGCTCGATCCCAGGACCCTGAGATCATGACCTGAGCCGAAAGCAGAGGCTTTATCCCACTGAGCCACCCAGGCGCCCCTATCTTATTTCTTATATGGGACTTCATGTTCCCACCAGGCAAAGCTTTGCAGAGGGCAAGGATCATAGATTATAAGTATTTTGGAAGTCTTGTCTGCCTTGCCAAATCACGGTAATATAATGCTCTGCACAAAATAGAGGATCAATATATGAAGCACTGAGCATTAAACTATTCTGGAATTGGATTTTGAGATGAAAAATTTTAACACTATGAACTTTCCATATTAGTGTTTGCTGTTGCATACAGATCTAGACTTCTCAACTTCTATTTCCAAATCTTCTAGTTCTGATGACTATATTCCTGTTTATTCTGAATCTCTGAGTTGATATCTGATTTCTCATTAATAACCTAAAAAGTCATTACTCACTGGTTATTACATTAAAAGTGCAATGGTTGCTAAGAGAAATATGCTGAAAGAAAGTAAGATGAATAGTAGAATTGACATGTCAAACTTGTTTCTTCCCTTTACTTTCTGATCTTTAATCTTCAGAACATTGTTACATAATTCTAAAATTACATAGAAGAGTAACAAAAGCTACTTATTTCTGCAAATTGAAAGACATGGAATTAAGGTTAGACATATTTTTTAAAGTACAAAAAAAAATGGAAAGAAATGGGAAATGGACGATAAGTTTTTGTCGAGCTTGTTTGGGCCAATCACCAATATTCCTTATCACTGCATAGTTTTCCTTTCTGACTGAAAGGAAGACTTTGCCTTCCTCCAAATTGGATGATTAGTCACTAAGAGTTAAGCATTTTGATAATTTAGAAAACATCTTTTTAGTAGCCACAAGGTTGTCCAGAAACCATAGCGGGTATGCAAGAAAGCTTTCCATGCCCCAGGTACGTCTGGACTACCTGTTTCAACAAACCTTTTAAATTTCTCAACTTCTCAAACTCTGCATCTTAAAGTGTCCATTGCAAAAGGCTAGCCAGACTCTCAGGTTTCTCTTGTTCTAATCCACCTTGCTGGCTAGAAAGGGATAGGATTGTGATACTGGTACTTTCATCTGGATGGCACTGTTCTTTCTCTATCTCCTGCTACTGGCCAGAGAAACACTGGCAGGCATCATTTACTCAACAAGCACTCTCTACGCGTCTGTAACAGTCCTGTATTAGTGGCTGGGTAGTAGGCATAGGGAGTGAACACAACAATAATGTTCTTCCCTCTGGACACTACCCAGAGTGCCTACCATTGTGGTCAGGTCAATTCCAGCCATATTTATTTGTTTTTTTGCTTTTTTACTCTTAGTTGTCAAAGGATAAATTCTTCTGCAGGTTCTAAAAACCAAAGAACACCGTGAGGGATTTAATCAATGTTTCTTGTGAAAATTCAATTAAAATCAGAAGAATTACCCAATTCTAGGAAAGCAAAAGACAATCCCATGCTAAACTTAGAGGGTTAATTACACAAAGCAAGAACCTGGCCTGAGCCATTTTACTGAAATAAGAAATGCATCTGCATTGAACTGACTTCTGGTCAAAATAGAGGACGTGCAGACGAACAGTGTTGCTCATAACCATAGTTTCGGAATATTTCAATTATTTATTGATTCACAATTGCTGTAATGAGATTCTTCATTTGCATCTCTTCTTATAGAGACACTGGCAGGCTCTGTCCCTCAGCTAGTTACACAGCAACAATATGCCCTTGTGATCAGCTGGGTATAAGAAACCCCAGCTGAGACTACCTTTTTGGATCACCTTGTTTGAGGTGCCGTGTGTACACAGCCATGGTTCCTGCATTCACAGAGAAAATATATCCTGGTATAATCTCTACAGAGAGAGGACAGATGGGCCTCCTGCCTGCCTTCTCGGAACCCCTTGTCCTGAACCAGCCATTGGCTGTGATGCATATCTTTACTTATGCAGATACTGTATCATGTCTTTTTCCTGCAATAAACTGAAAATTTGTAAGCATTGTCATTCTGGGTCCTCCATTAGCTATAGAACCTTGTCTAACCACCACTGTTAGCGTGCACATACTGACCGAGGTCAAGGCAAACTGCATTTATGTGAAAATATTACCAACAGGCAGAGTGAACTGTGTCATTTCTGAGGTAGGCAAGGCAACTGGAAGAATCTTCTAAAGCCCCCAATATATCCACTTCTCTGGAAAGTCTTCTTAGAGTTTGTTTTTAGACAAATAGACAAGGATGGCTTCACTGGCACAAACCATTAACTCTTCAGCTTGTAAAAGTCTTTTGAAATAATCTAAGCTGCAGCATTCTAACAAAGCAGATACTCATGAGCATCTCAGTGAATAAAATTAAAAAAAAACTTACATATTTATTGCCCAGGTGTGGGGAGGATTCATCAAGCTGTCAGTTCTTGGATTTTCCTTGTGCAGAGTGCTCACCTACAAACAGAAGATATGTTTTGGTCTATAAGCTCAGAGAGTGAATAAGGACAAAAATAAAGTTTCTTGGCTTGTTTTTTAATTTTTCCTGGAAAGCCCAATTTTCCTGCAAGAATGTTATTAGAGCCACAACTTGTCTCTTGGTATTGCTTGGAAACTCTTGAGCAAGATTTATGAGCTTTTTTCCACCACCATCATCATCTGTCAAGAAGCAGTGCTAACTAACTCCCTGAGAGCGGGGGGTGTGAGTTAACAAGAGAGGCACCCTAGGGAAAACGGTATAGATTTGTGTTTTTCCCTGAAATGAAGCAAAATTATGTTATATGTTTAAAGTGCCATTTTATCAGGAAGCCATTCTAGGGTCTTCTGTTTAAATAATTGAGTGAGAGTTTTATGAAAATGAATTTAGAGGCCAACATAAAACCTTTGGTGATATACAGAGCAGTACAGGGCATATTACTCAAAATAGCATGTTATTCCATCAGCCAACATAAACATTGACCTAGGCTGATGGGAAGCTGAAGATCCCAAGTGTTTTATATGCCCCTGAATCCATGATCAACACATTTCACACTCCCTGCGTCTTTCAGGTAGATTCAAGTATCAACATCAGTCATACTATACAAAAGCAGTATGGGTCAAAGTTTCTGGCTTTGAGAATAAATGTCATTGTTTTGCTCCAGCTTTTATCTGTCACTTAGAAACCTGTTTCTGAGAACTCTGTTGATGTCACCTGTCACCAGCACTATCGCGGTGATAATAAATAGTGCCAGAGACAAATGAGGAGAACAAACCCGGGACCCCCTTAAGAACCCCTTAGGTACTGTGCTCTGAGAGATGCCAGGCACAGAGCAACAGCCCTCCCAGACCTTCCAGAACAACTCTTTGCTCACTATCATTATTTTGCACTTCCTGGAATCTATGGCTATGAAGTACAGGAATGAGAAGTGAACAAAATAAATACTTATTGAACCCCTACTATTTGTCAGAGTCATCTAAAGCATATCATATGAAAATCATTTCAATTCTTAATATCTTCTTCCAAGTGCTGTCTAATTGGGAATAGAAAATATGAGAAAGATTCAATCACAAAATGAATCTAATAAGTTATAATAATGATGTCTATGGTAAAAGCAAATGAAACACCTACCTAGAAAAAAAAAAACAACTGGAAAGAAACACAGCAATGTCAATAGTGATTGCATTGTGTTGGATTTCATGAGTAATTTCTAAGTCTTTTCTATTCTCTAGTTTTCCCTACTCTCTATTATGCACAATGTGGTCTAATATTAAAATGGCAGTGTAAACCATGAAGAGACATTAAAAGCAGTGATACATGTTGATTTGCCAAATGAAAAAGTAAGTTCAGAAGTGGGAAAGACTGTGTACATGGAGGACAGTCAAGGAAGCTTTGATGGAAGTGTAGGGAATGGCCAAACATTGACGGGCTAAGACAGAAGCTGAATCTGTGTATGATTTTCTAAATCTTTTGATCTTTTTGCTCATCTTCACACTTCACATTCTTTTATTTGTAAAAATAAATAAGCAAAAAGAGTGACTATACATTTAATAATTACCATAAGATACTAATTAGTATTGGCATACTAATAATCTAGTAATAATGTGTAATGACCATAATGGTGAAGTGGTGGAGGGGAAGGAGTGACAAAATGAACCAAGGCACCATCTCCTTCTTCAAAAAGCCTTGAATTCAGCAGGGAAGACGGGGGCAGGAGATGAATGATATCTGGAGAATATGAGTTAGTAAGTGGTTCACAGACTGAGCAAGGGAAGTCTTGGCATATCACGAAAGGCCTTTGTAGACATGCTATAGTGTTTGAACTTCATCTTAGATGATACAAACTTACCAGTTTTCTCAGCAGAGGAATATTATAATGAATTCAGATCTGCTTTTTCTTCTTCCAAATGGTTCAAAATCAAGTAGTGCTTTAAAACTAAATTCAAAGATACTATGCTTTGTTTCTTCTGTGAAGTCAGGTATTCTTTAATTAATTTAAGCAATTTTTCTTCATAATTGTTATAATCTTTGATACTAAATATAAGACCATGAATATTCACTTTCTGAGACATGTGTAAGTGGGAGTCATGTTTAAAATGCATCATTGTCACATGTACATTTTGCTGTCAATCATGGTGATGTTTAAACTGAACAAGATTTCCTACTAAAATTGAGTGGATTCTTGTATGTCCTCATAAAGGACTCCTTGATCTGCCATGTTTGGTGCTCATTTGTTTCTGAGAGTAGATTCCTATTATATTCTAGCCAAATTTTTCTTTCACATTGAAGAAAACTCCCAATTTAAATAATCAAATTTTGAACATAGGTTCAGCAGAAGAACCCACTTGAGAAAGAACATACTAGAAGAAAGCAAGAAATGTTGATGGATAAATACCATGGCCTCTTCAGAGGAGACTTTGGAGTAAGTAACTGTCTTATAAAATGACCAGAACAACAACCATGGCTCTTGGAGGCTTCTGGAAACCCAGATAGTTTAGCACCCATTGGCATTTCCCCTGAAGGTGGGTTGCTGCAGAGCACTGTTTCCTTGGAAACATGATTTACTGACCTCCAAAATGGCACAATTTATTCTGAGATACAAAACCAGAGCTTAGGGCGCCTGGGTGGCTCAGTGGGTTAAAGCCGCTGCCTTTGGCTCAGGTCATGATCCCAGGGTCCTGGGATCGAGGCCCACATCGGGCTCTCTGCTCAGCAGGGAGCCTGCTTCCTCCTCTCTCCTCTCTCTCTGCCTGCCTCTCTGCCTACTTGTAATCTCTCTCTCTGTGTCAAATGAATAAATAAAAATAAAAACAAACAAAAAAAAAACAAAACCAGAGCTTATAAATTAAAGTACTGACCAATCCAGTGACTTCTTATGGCCACTGAAGCTCAGATTTCATTTTGTTACCACTTAGGCACATTAATACTGCATTTCTTAGGCCATAAGCAAATAACAAAAATTTAACAACCATCAATTCTGAGTGGTGGGTAGTCAGATATTTGTTCTAACAAATTCTTTTCTATATTTCTACAAATTTTTATATAGGAGATAGTGGAAAATTGAGCTAAGCCTGTGTATTTATATCAAACTTCCTCATTTCAGATTTTATTCTAGTTATACTTTAGGAAAAATGTCACGGTTACGCAAAAGATGTTTAGGTAAAATAATTATAAAAATGTAACTTCTGTTGAGTGTAGTGAGCATAGTTTTATTTAAAAAAAGCATATTTGAATACATTTAAAAGGAAGTGAACAGAGATTTGTTGATGAGTGTTTCAGGAACCAAACTTTTGTAAAAACTGTAGTACAAGCAGCATTTGGAGATTATTATGCTTTAGATTATTAATTCTAGGCTATTGAAACTGACTCTGAATGAGCATTTTCAGTTTTGCCCTATCACCAAATATCTTCCATGGTAATCAGCTAGGTTGACCATTGAGAGGTTATTTCATTAAAAAAGGTATGATACCTAAGTTAAGGTTGGCAGAAATAAAAGGACCAGAGAATAGATTTTATTATTTCCATAATGATATTTCCTTCTTACAGCATGAAAATTTACTTAAAATGAGAAGGAATCCTGGATAATTAAGGGTCTTCTTAACTATCCCTCCATAGACAACTTCACTTGTACCACAGTGACTATGGGAGAGTGGGAGAAACCAGTTTTTGTCTAATGTTCCCTTGGTCTTAAAGAAGACTCAGATATTAAATTTGTAACAAAAAAAAAAAAAGGTTCTCTGGAATTTTCCCACCCCCCAACCCTCAATTCTGGTGTCAGTTGTCATTTCCCTAGTAGAAATGGGGAGTAGGGAAGGTGGCCCTGATCCCAGGCCTCTCCTGACAAGGATAGCCAGGGCCTCCTACATGGATCCGGGGTCACTCATAGCTTGGAGAGCCCCAAGGCTGCAAAGAGTTTTGTTAAATCCCCACGGGAGTAAGGAGAACACGTGAAATTATTGTGATGCTTACTTGCAAGCCACAGGCAGATTCCGAGAACTTTTCTTGGCAAATGGGGTGGTCACATTCAGGATCCTCACTTAAGACTAGTTCACATGTAGGCTGCTCTTTCCTGACCTGGTAAAATAGGCTTGGCAACTTAGTCAAGACTGGTGAATAATCAGGGGAAACCTATAAGTGGTTTCCAATTATCCTATGAATGAATTTTACTCCTTTGCCCATTCAGATAGTTACCTCTAAGAGAATTGTGTGGGAATAAAGGAAATGTGTGCATCGAAGAATAGAGGAGATATACGAATGAATAAGGTCTCTAGATACAAGAATGAAGAATGTCTCTCATAAGAGAAATTGACTTCCATGAGGGGAGTCTGGGTATGTCTCTGCAGATTCTGGGCACCCTCAATTTTCAAGGCTTCTGTGTGCATGTTGTAGTTTGTTCTCATTAGAACTTTCCACCTGAGGTTGGGACCACATTCAACCTTGGTATCTTGCTCTTGAATTGGGACAATATTGATTGCTTTTTGTTTGACACAATTGTTTTTGCTACATATATACAATGGAGCTTTTTATTCTATAGCTATCACCTGACAAAGTATCTGTATTCTATGACTATTTTGTGTAGGTAAAATGGGGGACTGAATATTGTAAATGTATTCATTTAACTTGATATTTAAATTAGATCCACATGGATTGTTTTGTAGAGAGAATAATTATTTTTATATATATATCTGTTTTGTAATATTGAGGTTTTAAATCTTTGGTCTACTCAAAACAAGAAAAAAATCTGTGCTTTTTCATTTTTAAAAGCTACTTAGCACCTCATTTTTCATTATTATTGATGCAAATATAGTTCATACAAATCAAACCAATATTTTGAAAACTTGTACATTTCAAATCCAATTAAAAAACCTAGGAAATTGGAAAAATGAAATGTAAATTTTATCAACAGGAGACTATATTTTCTCCTTATTGGGAAGCTCAATTAAAATTATATAAAATTACAGAAAGTAAGATTTACATTTTACCTGATGAATCCTGGTTCCAGTTGACTGTACATAGTCATTACCAAAAATGAAACAAAACAACAGCAATAATAAAAACCATGTGGTACATTTAATATTCTTTCTGCTACTAACATAGAGTCGAAAGTCTGTTGAGTCACTACCCCTTCTTTGGAACATATTCATATATCTTATAAAAGGCAACCTCTAAAAGTACAATAGTCCAATGATCTTGCCAAAAATGATATTTTTAGGACTCATCTTTTCCATATAGGAGAATTTTGCATTGTGGGGGAATTACTTATTTTCTATTTCTAAAGAAATTATGCTTTTTGCTTGTGTTTCACCTGAACAAAATCCAGGTTAGATTTTGAAATAACCATTTGCAGCTAATCAACAATCTGGGAACTTACCAGACTCATGAGAAATTGTCTTAACAGTGAGAAGCTTCACACTCTCTTTATCAGATTGAGGTCTATTTGGAACAGAAAATATAAGTCAACACCACAGTAATTAACATTACATGTCTGTGAAAGAAAATATACATGATATAAACAGAATGAAGATATGCGAGCATATATATTTTTTATGTGTTTCTATGACAAAACCTGTGTCTTTTTACATACAGACATATGTATACTTTTATAGCACTTTCTACTTCTAGAATCAAGCCAATAAATCTCTGTCACAGTGTTAAGCAATGATAGATAAATCAAACACAAAACGGGGTCATGTGAAACACTGCTCCCAAGGTTCACATCGCACAGGTCTCCAGTCCTGAATTATGAAAGGGAAAAGACTTAGGGATTTTTCCAAGCCATTTGGGGCTCATGCTGAGTTCTGGGGATATCCCTTTTCATGAAGCCCTGGCTACTGCAGTAGAGTGTCTATTCTAACCAAGAGTTCCCACCTATCCTTTCTCAGATTCTAAAGAGCTTCAAATCCAGATTACTTTCCTTGGACATCTTAAGAGCTACTATTTCTTATAAAGAAAGATAGGTGACCTAAGGATATTATTTTTAAAGTCCACTATTCGATGAACATACAAAAATAGCCACATGAAGGCAGGCTGCAAATTCAGGTAAACAAAGAAGTCTTAACTACAAAACTTGTTTTTGACATTAAAAAATTTATCTCTTTATAGAACCTTGACTCTAACAGCTGGTTGGATTGGTAACAACTGCTTTTCTTGTTTTGATAAAGTCAAAATAGAATAACGGTAGATGGTTATTATACCTTATGATAAACATACTGAAAATTTCACTGGGAAATCTATTTTAAAACTCTAGGTATATTTTCTATGAGATTTTTCCTTATAGTTATTTATATTCATTCTTCTATCTTTGCATTTGATCTTTATTTTTAGTTATTTATTTTAGAGAAAAAGAAAGAGAGCACAAATGGGGGTAGGGGCAAAGGGAGAGGGGGAGAGAGAATCCCAAGCAGGCTCCCTGTTGAGTGTGGAGTCCACAGCATTTGACCCCTCAACCTTGAGATCATGACCTGAACTGAAATCACGAGTCAGATACATGGGCGCCTGGGTGGCTCATTGGGTTAAGCCTCTGCTTTAGGCTCAGGTCATGATCTCAGGGTCCTGGGATCGAGGCCCGCATCGGGCTCCTTGCTCAGTGGGGAGCCTGCTTCCCCCTCTCTCTCTCTGCCTGCCTCTCTGACTACTTGTGATCTCTCTCTCTCTCTGTCAAACAAATAAATAAAATCTTAAAAAAAAAAAAAGTCAGACACTTAACAGCCTGAGCTACCCAGGCGCCCCTGCATTTTACCTTTTGATTTCCCATTTTACTATCTTATCCAAGCTTAAGAACAATGTCTCTTTTTAGTTGTTGGAATTTCTCTGTTGATTCAGAGAGAGTTCTGACAAAGAGCCTCTTTCTTGTGCTTTTTACACAAATTCTTTTAAAAAATAAACCAAAAATAGTGTAAGTAGAGGATTAATTTTTTTCCTTATATAAATGTTAGGGTCAGAGCTTCTGGGGAAAAAAAATGATGTTGCTACTTACTGGTCATTTCCATTTTCCGGGGTGCCTAGGGAAGGAGAGAATAGTTATTAGAGCTGCGAGAAGCTTGACTATAAAAACAAACAAACAAAAAACAAACAAACAAGAACAACCCCAAGACCTCTGCTACTTTCTGTGCAGAGATGTTTCTAAAGCCATTTTGTAATTTTTTAAATCTCCCCTCTAGCCCCACTGGCCTTTTTCTCAGATATGTTTCCTATTATTCCTCAGGTATGGGTGATACATTCATGGGATAGTCCTAAGTAGGCCAACTCCACTGAATTTAGTTCTGAACTAATTTTAATCTTAGAGTTTCATATTGTTATGTGAAACTACTATCCATTATCGCACATCCCACAGACACCAGAAAATGTCTCAGTTTATTTCAGTATCTCTGAAAAAAATTTTCCTCAAAGTATCGAATCACCTTTTTATACTAGAGAATTGAATTTCTGGCTCTCCTTTATACACTGCTCTTTCTGGAGACACAAATCACTGTATGTGTGGTGAACGACAAGGTAGACGCTGCTTCTAACTGCATCTGGAGCCCACTGATTCGACCTCTCAAAAGTGCTTTGCAAAATGTCACTGAGGCTACTAACTGTAACTAATCTTTTGTTTGTTTTGCTGGGCTCCTCCACCAGGGTCTGGTAGAAGACATTTGGAGTGTAGAGTGAGAATTCGGAATGATTCATTCTTCACAAAGCCTTGGATGTTAGGGAGGATATGTTGGTGGTCAAACCTTGCATCACTAATCCGCAACGCGTTTAGCTAACTAATGTAATTGCTAAGGGTCCCGTGTTTTGCTCCCGATTTTGCTGTGGTTTTATTCTATTGGTACTCAGCTTTTGTCTCTTGGATTTCCTTTCATCTCTAATGTAGCCCCTGTCACTGGAGTGTGCCCTTTAAATATGATTCTCCTGGCGGTGACCATCATTGTTTTATAAAGAGTTTGATTTCCACTGATATTTTGGCTACTTCTATTTCTAGATAGAAATAAATATCTTGGCTAATATACCCCATCATGACTCTTAATGCCTAGGACTTAACTCATGGCGCCATATGCTATTCACCAACTCGATCTAACTTTGTCTTCCCAACATCAGTAGGATTTTAACAGCATTTTTTTATTCCTATTTTAAGTATTACGTATGATATCACTTATGATGCTCATAACCCTATTTCAGAATAAGTTGATACTTTTTTGTGTGTCTGTTTTAATATTTTTCCTTAGACTACTATAATACAGGTTCATTAGCAGACAGATGTATACCAAAAGATTACCTTCTGCATCTAGGCTGTTCTTCTTTGGGTTAAAGCTCAGACCTCTGTCAACATTATCCAGATAAGCTTAATTTCATACCAAAATCTCTGATTCGTGTTGTCTTCCACAGAGCAGAGAGGGTTTACAAATTTTCTGAACTTGATAAAGTCTCACCCACACACTTGAAGAGAGATTAACTGTGGGCGACTAATGGTGCTAATTTAATAACAATGCTGTAAAATTCTGTTTGGAAAGCCAAGTTAACAATAACCAAATAGATTTGGCTAATTGTACAATTGTTGAACTTTGTTATAAAGTATTATATGCCTCCACAATAACTCTCCATAGCTGTAGGAATTTTATACATTTTTCCCTGAATGATCCAATTCACCCAATTCATCTTCTTCAATAGAAAATGTCAACTTTTCAAGTAACTTATTTGCAAATCTTCTTATGCAAAGCAGTCTTTCAGTGCAGGGTATTTTTACAAATGGATTTAGCACATTAATTTTTTACCTATCTTACATACTCAACCCCCACAGGCTTCAACTTCGATGGTCGATTTCCCATAAAAGATAGGATTGGTGGTTTAGAAACTTAGAGAAATTAAACTGATTTACAAAATTGCTATTTCCCCTCTGGAAATTGACTAAGGAAACATATTTCAGACATTATTAAGAAGTTTATTCACTAGCTCCCAAAGGGAAAGGCATTTATTTGTTTTCAGCACATTTTCCAATAAGAGCTAAAATGAACACTACTGGCTTTTTTGTGTAACTTTGCCTTGTACTGTCAAGCTTGTGCCCAGAACTCTCTGTGTGGTGCATGGTCAGGGACTGGCTGCAGGAACAGCATCCCTTAGTGCCCTGGGGACGCATTGTTTATGGGGTAAAGAGAAGTATGGCTTGCATATCTTATAAAAATAATCAATTTTGGGGCACCTGCATGATGCATGCGATCAGTTAAGTGTCTGACTCTTGGCTTCAGCTCAGGTCGTGACCGTAGGGTGGTGAGAACAAGCCCAATGATAGGCTCCTTCTTCGGTGCAGCGTCTGCTTGAGATTCTCTCTCCCTTTCCCTTTGCCTCTCCCACTCATGCTCTCCCTTTCTCAAATAAATAAATAAAAATTTAAAAATAGATAAAAATAATCAATTTTTACTTCTTAATGGTATATGAGACTTAGGTGATATTCTTGTTCGTGAAGTATTTAGAATTGAAGTGAGTAAAGGGAAGGTTGTATTCCACTGAAAATTAAAAAATTTATTTTGACAAGCATCTAATAAGGTTCTGCTATACAATACACACAATGCAATGTGAACACTATATGGTTTGTGACTTGGAGGGCTTGCCTGATATTATAGACTGTTTGTGTCCTCCTAAAATTCATCTGTTAAATCTTAATGCCCAAAGGGATGATATTAGGAGGTGGGATATTTGGAAGTCATGAGGGTGGAGTCCTCATGAATGGGATTAATGCGCTTATAAAAAGACCCCAGGGCGTCTGGGTGGCTCAGTGGGTTAAAGCCTCTGCCTTCAGCTCAGGTCATGATCTCAGGGTCCTGGGATCGAGTCCCGCATTGGGCTCTCTAATCAGCGGGGAGCCTGCTTCCTCCTCTCTCTCTGCCTGCCTCTCTGCCTACTTGTGACCTCTCTCTGTCAAATAAATTAAAAAAAAAGAGAGAGAGAGAGAGAGAGAGAGAAGAAAAAAGACCCCAGAGAGCTCTCCTGTCCCCTCTGCTGTGTGAAGATACATGAGCAGGTAGCTGTAGAGAAAGCAGGAAGAGTGCCCTCATCAGACGTCAGATCTGAGGATGTCTTGATTGGATTTCTCAGCCTCCAGAACTGTGAGAAATGTTTGTTGTTGAAGCCACACCACCCGCGGAATTTTTGGGATAGCAGTCCCAACAGAGCTAAGACCCATCTTGCCGGAGCAGCAGACACGTGGAGAAGTAACTGTATGATCATGTGATGAATAATATCACAAAATTTGGTGCAATTAGAAGTAAGAAAAGACTCTATTCTTCTTAAGGAGATGGTGCATTATAGAGAGATGCTCTCAGTTGCTGTTTGAGCTAGACCTGTCATGGGTAGACTGGATATTGGGCATGTTATAAAAGTTAAGTGATGAGTGAGATTTCTAGGCAAGGGAAGAGATGGATGAAGGCATGGGGATGGGACACTATATTGCACAACCAGGGCCCAGGTCTGGAATGGAAAGATGGGTCGATGTTGAAGACAACAGAGGGGGTTGCTGAGCCATGAGAACTGAAGGGAGCTCGAGAGAAGCTCGTGTCCGGGATGGAAAAAAGACTGAAGACTTTAAGCAATCTCAATAAAGTAGGGGTTTAACTAATAACAATGCATCAATGCTGGTTAATTAATTGTGACAGATATAGCAATACTACTGTAAGATATTAATAATAAGGGAAACAGGGTGTTTGGTGTATGGGAACTCTCTAACTATCTCTGTCACTTCTCTGTAAATCTCAGCCGATTTCAAAATAAAAGACGTATTTAAAAAAATATATATATAATGCCATTACAGGAAGTATAAATATTTGAGAGGAGGGATAAGATGAAACAGCAAAAAGAAAAAAAGAAAAACAGTGAGAAAAACAGAGAAGTGCTATTTAATTGATTAGTTAATGAATTAATTAATTTTAGTTTCGGGAGTAGAATTTAGAGATTCGTCACTTCCCTACATCATCTGATGCCCTCCTTAATCCCCTCACCCATTTCACCCACCTCTCCTCCATCATCTCTGTTTGTTCTCTATAGTTGAGAGTAGCAGTGTTATTTTAAAGAAGAGAGGAAAGACTTTAAATACCACCGGAGAGATTAAGGAGGATAAGAAAGAATTGTTAAGCTAAAAACCCACTAAAAATTGCAATCATGTTCAATCCTAAGGAGCTGAATTAATTAGCAGAACACACAGTCACAGAAGACACCTTCTTTGGAAGGAAGCTCTGCCTCCCAGGAGGTCATAAGTCACAAAATGCTCTTCCTGAGATTGTGGGGCCCTCAACTAAATTCTTAGCAATGCTTACCTCTGTTCTCTGTCACATGGAAATGGAAAAATTCTTCACTACAGATAAGGTATGTCATTTTATGCCTCCGTTACTACCATAATCCCCTGACGACTCACAAAACTGGGGTTCTTTCATTAAGAATCTGTCTATATTTGATAATATCTGCCACCAGCAGGTAATCCTCATCAATCCATTCATCAGCATTCAATGGATTCCTCTGCCCCTTCCCCTCTATTCCTGTGATCAAGCAATGGGGCATTTTATTTCTTTCTGTAATCCTCCTCTCCCCTTAAGAGTTTAAATTAAAGTTTAGACTGGACATACATTCACCTTTCAGAAAACAAAATGAAACAAAATCCTGTTACCTACCTGGGTCTGTCTTCCAGCACATTCGATACAAACCCACAAGGACAAATGCAGAAAGTGTCACTACAATCAAAGCGATCACCACTGGCAAAATAATACCTAAAAAGTATTGAAGACATTGGCAATTAGAGTGGCTACTGAATTTAACAGTAAAGAGTTTACGGAGCAAAAGCAGGCATGCATCCTTCCTTCTTTAAACATCACTCTATTAAACATACTATATTTTCAGCAAAGAAGATGTATCTGAGTCAAAGGTTCTACTCTAGTTGTCATTTCTGACGTATCCACTTGATGTCAGTCTTGCAGCCTTTTGAAATAAAATTCCAAACGTAAGGGAGCTGGTTTCCTCACCTTAGAGACTGGAGAAGTGAGGAGATGGAAGACTGGAGAAGCAGAAAACATCCTCTAGACTATAGTTAGACCCACATTCACACAATATATTCTTTACTACTTTATAATAAGGTTACTGGAATCTATCTATCTTCTATCTATCTATCTATCTATCTATCTATCTATCTATCTATCTATCTATCTATCTATGTATCTATCTACCTACCTGTCTATCTATCTATCTATCTATCCATCAATCTATCTATCTGTCATCTATCTATCACTTACTGGAACTGTTCTAGTTGTGTGTGATATGGGCTTCCTAAAAAATCTCAGAAATTCTTAATTTCTAGGGAAATGAGGGGAGTTTTTCTATTCAGTCTTAGAACGCACATATATGGTATATGATATACATGTTTTGGCTAAAATGGAGCATTTCTTTAAAGCCCATTTTTAACATAAGGTAAAGTTCTGTGAAGGTGAACAATTTTTTTATGGAGCTCTCTGCCTATGCACTTATGGCTTATCTTTCCATAATAATATCATAAAACTAGAAAAGACATAAAATAGCAAAAGTGGACATACCTGGTCATCAGGTTGGATATGATTTCTAAAAATGAACACTTGGTTCAAGAAAGATGCACGTGTATATGTGCACACACATTTAAGGGAGTGGTGTTGTGACAGTAAACTGGGGTGAGTTTTAATTCAGAGGAGGGTCTTGCTGTTTTGGTTTGGTTTTTAGCATCTGTCTGCTTTTGTGACAATCATTGCCCGGGTTAAAACAACAGTGATGAAAAGACAAAACTGTCATAGTCATACAACCAGAGATGTAGAGACCATAGTTATTGTTTAGCTGAGTATTCTCATCTGCTTGCATATGTCCTCCTTGTATTTATCCAGTTTTCTGAAGGATGGTTTATACTTCCAATGTTATAGTTAAATATTTGTTTCATATTAGTAACCTTGAGCATGATCATGAGTGCCTCCAAAAATGAAGATGCCATGAATTAGTGGGTTGATAAATGCAGTGTTGACTTATTGAATGGAATGGCTTTACCTAAACCTAGATAATCTTTTGTCATCAGCTTCATATACATTCATCTTATTCTTAAACTCCAGGGAAATGAGTAGATTTTTTTTTTCCTATTTAGTCCTAGAATACACATATATGTTACATGATATATTTATGTTTTGGTTAAAATGGAGCGTTTCTTTAAAGGCCATTTTTAGCATAACGTAAAGTTCTGTGAAGGTGAACAATTCACTTTTATGGAGCTCTATGCCTATGCACTTTGGCTTATCTGAGACTAGTCTCATCAATTCACCTTGACCCTTGGTGGCAATTGCTTAACGTTAAGGTAAGAAAAAAATTCCAAACGTGTGCTCATTAAAACCAGATTAAATAGGAGGAAATTCTCAAAACAGGTGACAGTTAGGTAGGATTATAATGAAATTGCAGGTTCAGCAAAGTTGACAAAAGGCTGTCTATAATCGAATCCTCTCCGTTATCAGCCACTTTCAAACATTTTGCATATTTGTTGCCACGAATGAAGATGTGTCTGTTACTCACTGGAGTAAGAGGGGCTGGCTGAAGAAGAGCTTGCATTTTTTGCATCTTCAGTACCTATTATTTTAAGAAAGAAAAACAATAAGTCACCATTGGTTAATGTATGCCAATCTTCACAATCCTCCCCCGCCCCTACCCCATTTAAGTAACCCTTTGGGATCTCTAGGTTTGATGTTTCAAATGGAAAAAAACCAAAAACCAAAAACCAAAAAACCTCATTCTGAAAGAACTTTGCTTTGTAAATCAAGGTTGGTAGGGAGTTAATGCATACAATTTGATGAGTTTGGACAAACGCCTATACCCGTGAAACTATCACCACAGTCAACGTAATAGACATCTCTAACACTTTCAACGTTTCCTTGTGTCCTTGCTTTACCACGGATATGCAGTTTTGTTTTGTATTTCAATTATACCTCGATAAAGCTGTTAAAAAACGATTTGTAGAGTTTTCTTGGTGAGAAGGGATCAAGGAAAGCACATGTCCACTCATGCGCACAGAAGTCATACCTTGCAACTGGGAGTTGTTTGCTGGCGTTGTTACTGAGACTGAGGGTAATGTGCTGGTATTAGAAGGTGACCCCTCTGGAGATAGATAGTTAACTGTAGGGAAATCACAAATCCAGTCAGACGAGGGTATTAATTCTTCTTACTGAATGTCTTTGCAGATTTCAACAGTCTGCATTTCTGAGGACCTATGAAAGCTATTTATTGTAGAATCATAGGATACACACGATCTTACACTGAATCTTAAGTTCCTCTATTCCTCCTGTACAGATGATTAAAGTTGGGATCACAAAAGCTGGGTATCAGTATCACATCTTTAAGGACTGGCCTGGAAAACTGGAGTAAGTCTCCTAGGCAGCAGTCCGTATCACCTGCTGCATGAAATTCTTGTGGGATACAAATCTATTCCAAAGCAGTAGTCACGTTTCAGATATTAAAACTTTGGGGGGTAGAGATTTTTTTTTGCCAACACACATACTTAAAATAGACACAAATGCACAAGACTTCAGATTTTATCCTGTTCCTTAGTGGTTGAGGAAAAGATTGCAATTGAGGCTTTGGTTAAAAGGATTGGGGAAGATAGCAAGGAAGATTCCTTCATTTTCACCTTTAAAACTCAGTGGTTGTTTACATGTATGTGCCTTTTCTAGAATAACTGCTGCTTGGCTGCATTTCCACCACTGTTCCGTGCTCTTTCCTGACAAAGAAATTGTTAATTTGAAGTTTATTATTATTATCATTAATTTGTTTGCTTAAGTCAACATCTGCCATCTTCCATCAGAAGGACTGAAACAAAAGTTCTCAATAAAAGTGTATTATGGGTGCCTGGGTGGCTCAGTGGGTTAAAGCTTCTGCCTTCAGCTCAGGTCATGATCTCAGGGTCCTGGGATCGAGCCCTGCATCGGGCTCCCTGCTCAGCGGGGAGCCTGCTCCCTCCTCTCTCTCTGCCTGCCTCTCTGCCTACTTGTGATCTCCCTCTCTCTCTCTGTCAAATAAATAAATAAATAAATAAATAAATAAATACCTTTAAAAATAAATAGATAGATAAATAAATAAATTNGCCTCTCTGCCTACTTGTGATCTCCCTCTCTCTCTCTGTCAAATAAATAAATAAATAAATAAGTAAATAAATACCTTTAAAAATAAATAGATAGATAAATAAATAAATAAAGTGCATTATTCAACATCCACTAATCTCAACAAGTTGCAAGGAAATACCAATATGTAAATGCTTTATAAGCTTATAGTATTTGTTCTTGTGAAGTTGGGGTGGAACACTGTATTTAGAATGATGTTGAAAAAGAACTATTTTTCAAAGAATTTAGTTTCAAGTGATTTCCTTTGATCACACCTGTTTGCTTTGTCTCACCGCTGAAGTTTAAGTTCCTGCAGTGTGAAGGCCATAACTCCCACCATGCTCCACATGGAGCTCTAATGGCAGTGGGTGTGCGGTGAAATGGAGCCGGCTGCTTGGCTGAAGCAAGAGGCATCTCTTATAATTATGGCCCCCTTAGGAGTACTGAAGACGTGTATAATTGCATCAGAGAAATTGATATTGCCTATGACTGCCTTGGATCTTTCCCTCTTTGCCACCCACAGCCCAGCACGCACTGCATGTTCATGCATTTTTGACATCTGTGGGGGAAGAATAATGTTTAGAGTCTCTACCGTTCTTGCCATGCAAGAGAACTGTGGGAGGAAGCTAGATATATGCCCATAAGAACAAAGAAAAATGTCAGGCTAGTGCACTACACAAGCAGAAAAAGAAATGTTAAATGAAAGTACATGAAACCTTGGTACTTTTAGCTGCTTTTTCCTGCATCAAATGTTTTAGTGAGAATGTTGCCCTTTTGATTGTGTTGGTAGAGAACAAGATGGCTGATCAAATTATCAAGGGTATTAATCTCCCTGGGATCACCCAAGGGTTAATTTTCAAGACTCCATTTCCTATCTTACTAACTTCTCATAGACAAGCTAAGTGGTTACAATTCTTAATATAACCTGTGTGGTTTAGATAAAACTCCAAACGTCCCTGCTTAACACATGATGATTATCCAGTGCCAACTGTTATTACTAATCATCCATAAGCTTGGTAATAGAGTTAACCTTCTTGAAAGAAGGATTTATTATCTGCTTGGACAAAGACTAAAATTTTTGTTTTTCTTTTTTTTTTTTTAAAGATTTTATTTATTTATTTGACACAGAGAGAGAGATCACAAGTAGGCAGAGAGGCAGGCAGAGAGGCAGGGAGAGGAGGAAGCAGGCTCCCTGCTGAGCAGAGAGCCCGATGCGGGCCTCGATCCCAGGACTCTGAGATCATGACCTGAGCCGAAAGCAGAGGCTTTAACCCACTGAGCCACCCAGGCGCCCTTTTGTTTTTCTTTTAACCTCAACCTTCAATTAATAAATCATTTCAGGGGGCGTCTGGGTGTCTCAGTCAGATGAGTGTCTGATTTTGGCCCAGGTTGTGATCTCATGAGTCATGGGATCAAGCCCTGAGGTGGGCTAAGTGCTCAGCAGTGAGTCTGCTTCAGACTCTCTCTCCCTCTCTCTCTGCCCTTCCCCCCACTCATGCTCTTATTCTCTCTCTTTCTCAAATAAATAAATATTAAAAAAATAATTTCTGAATCTGGTACACCTACACACACACAGACACACACACACACACACACACACACACACTCACTTTACCTCTATTACATGTAATGCCCTCTGGCATTTTGCTTTCTATTGTCTTTTATTTAATTTTTTCCAATATTGACCATGACCCACTTTTGGAAATTAACTCACAGTTTGAGGAACTCTGTCTATGAGCATGCTCATATCAATGAAATTATTATTCTTGGCTTAATTTGTAAATTGTGGCCCTTATAGAATTCTTTCTGTGACTAAGATAGAGGGATCCATGATGTGTTCAGAGCTGATGATCTCTGTGGATTTTGGTGAGACTCAGTTATGCTACATACTACTAAAACAGCATTGTCAGAGGAGGTACAGAACAAGTATAGTGGAGTTGTTAAGGGCATGATTCTGAAGTCAGAGTAGGTGGTTTCAAATCATTCTTATAGGCGTGCAATCCTCTCTTATTGCAGAAGCCAGTGACTTGGGGTGCCTGGGTGGCTCAGTGGGTTAAAGCCTCTGCCTTCGGCTCAGGTCATGATCTCAGGGTCCTGGGATCAATCCCTCCATTGGGCTCCCTGCTCAGCGGGGAGCCTGCTTCCTCCTCTCTCTCTGCCTGCCTCTCTGCCTACTTGTAATCTCTCTCTGTCAAATAAATAAATAAATAAATCCTTTAAAAAAAATCATTCTTGTAGAATGCTGGGCAAGTCACTTAACCTCTTTGTGCTTCAATTTCCACATGTACAAGTGGTGATATTAATAGTTCTGTATCATAGTATTGTAAAGTTAAATGGGTAAAATTAAATTTAAATGGCTTAGAAAAGTACTTGATACTAAGATATTTATATTATGTTATTTTATAATATTTTATTATATTATTTTATAGGATTTTTATTATATTGTGATTAGGCCTCTAAAGAGTTGAACTTTTTTTCTTTTAAAGATTTTATTTATTTATTTGACAGAGAGAAACATAGTGAGAGAAGGAACACAGCAGGGGGAGTGGGAGAGGGAGAAGCAGGCCTCCTGCCGAGCAGCAAGCCCGACGCCGTGCTTGATCCCAGGACCCCGGGATCATGACCCGAGCTGAAGGCAGACACCGAAGGACTGAGCCACCCAGGCGCCCCGAGTTGCATTTTTCAACCAAAGTCAACTTGTCCCATTTTTTCAAAAATTCTTGATATAAAAATATATGCAATGCACTATTCAGACATCTCCATGTTTTTGGATACTTCTTTTCTCTAACCAGGAACTGGAATGACTGGAGTATGGAGCACATTTAGATGACATAGATTTACTGTGGGACCCTGACTTTGGTGATTATAATGATTATTTAATTGCAGATATTTTGCATGATTTTTTAAAAAGATTTTATATATTTATTTGATACACAGAGATAGAGTACAACTAGCGGGAGCAGCAAAGGGAGACGAAGAAGCAGGCACCCCCTGACCACGGAGCCCAACGTGGGGCTTGATCCCAGGACTCCAGGATCAAGACCTGAGCCAAAGGCAGACGCTTACCCTACTAAGTTACCCAGGCGCCCCTGCTGGGTCATAATTTAAACCAAGTTTGCCAGCCAGAAAACTTCAACTATGGGGAGTGTAATTGACCAAGCTTCCCCACCTGCTTTCTGAAATTCACTGTTGTGTTCTTGGTGATGCCATCCCTCCCCCAGGCTGCTCCCAGTTAATGACTGAGCCTAGCAAAGATAAGAAAGCAGGCTTGTTCCTGGGATTCAGAAACTTCTCTGAGGTAGACAGACTGGAGAATTCTCTGTTGCCCTCTTAGAAGGGGTATATAAGATACATGGATATTAATGGGAGAAAAGTGTGAATGGCAGCAGAAGCTAAAACATTCTATATGAAAAAGAAAGTAAAATTATATATTTTATTTTTATTTCTTGGATGTTGCCTACTCTTCTTTCTAATATGTGGACACAAAGTTAAGAACGCTGAGGCTAAACTCAATTAAATTTAATGATTGTTTCCCATTATTTGTAAATAATTGGGACTTGTGTTTAATTGCAATTTGATGGATTCGTGTCCCATTTTTAAAAATGACTTTTCAGTAGTTCACACAATTAATCATTCACTATCCCTTAACCCCTTATCTTCATGTGGCTTCCAGTAGGAGAACAGTTTAGGGCTTATTCTTCTTGGCCTCTGGCTGGTTCCCCTTTCTTTCTCTGACTCAATCTTAGAGGGTCCTGGAGCTTAGTACTCGGTCTTCATCTCTAACTACAGTAATTTCTTTGATGACCTTATTCAATTTCAAGGCTTAAGTACAACCTCAATCCCACTGATTCCTGAATTTATATTCCCAGCCCAGATCTCATTATTAAACTCCAGATTCATAAAGCCAGATGCTTATTCAGCAAATAATAAACATCTTAAATTCAACACACCCAAACTTGAACTTCTACTTTATCTGCAGCCTGCCCATCTGGCAATCATTCCTTCCAATCTTTCAAGCCAAAGACCTCACAGCTATTTTTGCCTCATCTTTTACATCCTAGCCCACATGCAGGATCAGTAGGACTCTATTGGTTTCACCTCTGAAATATATACAGAATTTGGAGACTTCATGCAACCTACCCTGTGACTACCCTGGTCCAAGCTAACATCATCCCTCTCCTGGAAAATTTCCAAAGTATTTTTGCTTCATCTGACAGGCTCTCCTTAGCTCTCAGATTTATATTTATAAGATATGAGTCATATCATGTCACTACTTTGCTCAAGACACCCAATGTTTCCCCATTCCACTTATGGAAAAAGCCAAAGTCCTTGCAATAACCCTCCAAAGCCTAGGCAATCTGCCTGGCAAATTTCTTGCCCGACTTACTCAATGCAGGTGCTGAAACACACGGGATCTCTCCTTAAGTTCTAGCTCTGCCTGAGTGCTCTTCTCTCACGGATTGGTTTCCTCACTTCCTCGTATTTACTCAAATCTTTTTAGGAAAGCTTACCTTGACCGATTTTTTCAGTCCTGCAAACTGGTTCCTACCTTCACCTCGTGAGTCCTCCTTCCTACACAGCTGTGCATTCTCTTTCTCATCACACTGACCACTTTTTAACTAAGACCCTTGAGGACAAGGATAATATTTTGCTCACTCATGTTTCCCAAATGTTAGAACAGTGTCTGGAAGTAGGGTCTGTAAGTCTTTGCTTTATGGATGAACACATTTTTTGGCAGAAGCGACTACTGTTAAGGACGAAATGAATTAATGGGCATACCTTTTGTATCTTCATATTTGGACTGATACATATTTAAGATCATTGTATCATTAATATTTTCATTCATTCTACAATAAGAAAAAATAGACACCTACTCCAGTTCAACAGGAGATATTGAAAGAAATAGAGTGGAATACAAGAGGTAGTTATTGCATTTAAGGAGCTTATATTCTAGTAGATCATGACCTGAGCCAAAGGCAGATGCTTAACTGACTAAGTTACTCAGGTGCCCCAATCTTGGTGTACTCTGAAAAAAAAAAAAAGTTTTATCTCAAATTTCTTTCACTTTACTTTGGGTCATTGATTTGATTAAACTTGGGTAACAGAATCTTCTAGCCCAGTGAATGAAGATTTATTTACTTTACATAACTTTGTAGAATTATGTGTTGAAGAAGCATGTATTTTTTGTTATTTGAATATGACTAGTCATAAATTTTCAGAAAACTGTATAGAATATACGAAGAATGAATGAGGCACTGTGTTAATCATCTCATTCTGAAATATCTTTAATCTTGCGCTTTAAACATGAGAGATACTGTGGCTTGGAACTAAGGCATAAACCAAGTAGGACTCAAAGTCTTTCTTTTCCCTTTTCATTACAGCAGGTAACCAACAGATTTTAAGTGAGTTAAGTTCATCTTACTTGTTAACAGCGTCATTATCAATGAAATCAATAAAATTTTTTCTTAACATTCTAAAGGTTTAGAATGTTCTTACCCTTCTCCTAACATAGAAACATCATTTTACCTTAAATTCACAATTTGAAAAACATGGCCTGAAAGCACTGAAAAGCTTTATAATGTGTCAGTGTTATGTCTTCTGAGAATATGAGGGTAAGCATTTCAAAATATGGACATGAAAATATTAAATAGGACTTTTATTTTCGAACCCTTTCTCAATTCTATGTGTCAGGTACTGTTCTAAGTGTTTTACAAATACTAACTCATTCAATTATTGCATTATAAATATTTGCATTTTACAAAGTGAAAGCTGAAGCTCAGGGAGATTAAGTGATTTGTCCAACGTCACACAGCAAGTAGGTGGTAGAGTCAGGATTTGAATGCAGGCTCTCGAGTCTGTGTTGTCAAATATGACTCTATGCTGCTTGCTGCTGCATTTTGGCAGGAATGAGTTACAAGTTCATGCCTCTTATTTTTGTTACATAAAATATAGTCTATTTCAATTTAGACTGCAGTCAAGACAAACTTCTTTCCATCAGACAAACTAAACACCTCCTTCCTTCAACAGGCCAAACCAGACCATGCAGATACATACAAGAAGACAGAATTATTCCTAATATAGTAAATAAAGCACATTGTAGAGTTTATAAGGCACACACCATTAGTAATAATATTGTAGTGTACTGGTTCTTAAAAAGAATGCTAGGTAACTAATCAGTTGAGACTGTTAGTTCTTAAGACCTTCCGTGTAGACTAGAGAAGCACGAGCACTGCTTGGAGACTCCAGAGATTTCTGAACTAGAGGAGAAACCACTTAGCTATATCCAAATTTATACAATTTCCTAAGTGAAATTTTATGGCAGGCCCTATCACATCAATATTGACATCTTCTATTAATAAGTCCTTTTATTCTCAACTAATCTTTAAAACATAAAATTTCCAAGTTAAAAAAAAAAACAAAATCACAATAAACCTCTAGATACTGCTTTGCTATAAGAATATTTTTAGATTGAGTGGATTCTACCTGAATAATTGTGTCAAGATTCTGTTATTCAAAGTTAGAATACTCAGATAAGTAACCTTCTGCATAGAAAGATTGATGCTTCATGTTATATGAATTCTTAGAGGTCAGCAACCAATTTCCAAGCATTACATAGGGTGTTGAGCACAATGAATATGCCCAGCTAGGGCATTCTCCTTTCCAAAAGGCCAGTGGTCAGGTTTGGTAGGACTGGTAATATCTGTTCTGGCTTCTAATTTTCCACCGAAATTAATGTCTATAAGGCAATTGAGGTTGTGAAACAGCTAAAAAAGTAAAGAAGATGGGTGCAATGGGACCATTCTCAAGTTGTACTGATCACTATGGGAATGTGGTTGCAATGATTAATTTTATGTGTCAACTTGATTTGGTCATGGGGTTCCCAGATATTTGACCAAGCATTAGTCCAGATATGTCTGTGAGTGTATTTTTTTGGATGTTATTAATATGTGAATCAGGAGACTGAATAAAGCAGATTGCCCTCCAAATGGCAATGACTTTCATCCAGTCAGTGGAAGACCTGAATGGAATAAACAGGATGATTACCCCTCAGTAAGAAATAAAGAGTAAAGAAGGAATTCTCCTGTCTTACTACCTTGAGCTGGGACAAAGGTCTTTCTTTGCATTTGGACTCAAACTGAAATATTGTCTCTTTTTGGGTCTTGAGACTGCTGGCTTTCAGTCTGGAATGTACACCATTGGCTCTCTTGTTCTCAGGCCTTGGACTGGAACTACACAATTCATTCTCCTGGGTCTCTAGGCTTCCAGTCTCCTGGCTACAGATCTTGGGACTTCTCAGCTTTCAAAATGCATGAGCCAATTCCTTATAATAAATTTCTATACATAGATATATATAGTTTCACTGGAGAACCCTGAGTAATATAGTTGTATTTTCCAGAAAATTGAGGATTAACCATTTATTTCTTTCCTAATACAATAAGGCATGTTGGCCCATTTTTCTTCATATCTAAGGTCCCTTATCAAAGAAATCGAGTTTCCTTTTCAAGGACACATTATTATCTCTGCTTGTCTGTGGAAAAATGATAAAGTTAAAGAAAAGTGAATTCTATCATGGCTTAAAATTGTTGTGAAGGCCATATGATTTCTGCATATAACTCTAAGGAATAAATAGTCCTGCATCACTTTTTCTTTGCATTTCCTCATTAGCTCTAAACTCAGACCTAGAAAAATGAGTAGGCAGAATAATCTGAAGGCTACACAGTCACTTCTTCTTTTTTTTTTTTAATTTATTTTTTTATTCTTTGCCCCAGGGGTACAGGTCTTACACAGTCACTTCTTTCATGAAACTTTTCCTCATCTTCCTTAAACTGTTTTCCTAAATCTGATGTATAACACAACCACAGCTAACTCTAGTTACTACAGTATGTATGTATGTATGTATGTATGTATGTATTTTACCATGCTGACTAGTCTTCTTGGTAAACCTTAATGGCAGGCTCCAGCTATCACTCACAACTCTTAGCTAGTGTTACATGTGAAGGAGCAGAAGAACTATTTATTAAATACCTGAGTTAGTGGTGGTTGGTCAAATATATGATTCTGTGCATTTAGTATAGTATCATACTTAATTTGTGGTCTTACCCTATATGTTATAGTAGGTAGGTGAAATTTGACTTTCTCACATACTTCTAACATTGAGCTATGCTCAGCATTATTAAACACAACGATCCACCTCATACTACATTTCCTCTGTTGAATGAAATAAATGGCCATGTTTTTAGACCTTGATCGACCATTTCCCTATTACTAGGACTATATTTATTATATCTATGTACAATTTCTTATCATTGATGCTTTATGTACAGTTGCTTATTTTGAATTCCCAAAAAGGTTTTTATGTAAAAACAATCATCAATTTCTATACCCTAATAATAGTTTTTGAAGTCAGTGGTAAAAACATATTTTTTTCCAAGACAATGAAAGCTGAATGCATAATGTGAAAGAAAATGCCAAATGTGAGTATGACATATGATCTAATCAAAGGCTAAATGCATATTAGCTCATATTTATAAAAAAGAAGCAGTAATAATAATAATTCTGTAGGCTAGAATTCTACCTCAATTTCTACCTAAAAAATGTTAATTATTTCAAGTAAGATGTTTATTCTTTTTTTTTTATTTATTTATTTGAGAGAGAAAGTGAGAGAGAGCATTAGAGGGGAGAAGGTCAGAGGGAGAAGCAGACTCCCTGTGGAGCTGGGAGCCCGATGTGGGACTTGATCCCAGGACTCCAGGATCATGACCTGAGCCGAAGGCAGTTGCTTAACGACTGAGCCAGCCAGGCGCCCTAAGATGTTCNACTCCGGGATCATGACCTGAGCCGAAGGCAGTTGCTTAATGACTGAGCCAGCCAGGCGCCCTAAGATGTTTATTCTTGATTATATGGGTGACTTTCACAAATCTGATGTTTAAACATCTTTGATAACAAACAAATGACTGAATAAACAAATGATTACAGCTATCAACATATGTGTAAGGAATACCCTGTCATTACACTTTTTTTTTTTTGAGTGAGTCTGGATTTAGTCTACTCATAACATATATCTCCCAAGTTAAGACTGACTTTTCTCATAGTTTATTAAATCAGTCTCACTTCTTTTTAATTCACTGCTCTAATCAATGATGTGTTTATCATCTGTGTTAGGGGAACTAGTTTCTACAACTCAAAATTTAAATAGTTTAAATAGGCTTTTTATTATAATTAAAAATCAATTATAGTTAAAGCTGGCATTTTGTAAATTTATCTCTTAAAGGATGCTTCAATCCCTCCTTTTAAGGAGCTGATGATTTTGTCAGCTTCTTAATTCTCTTCCATCTGTAACTTCTCCTGGATGACCAGTCCATGAAGCAGAAAGTAAGAACTTCTCCAAAATTGTGCAAACCATCAGCCAATGCAAAACTGCCCTGTTTGTTTGGATGCACTGTTTTTATATTTTGTTTCGCTTTGTTTTTCCCAGTACTTTTTCTAGTGCATTTCTAGACTATGTAAATGGAAAAAAGAATAAAAAAATACAGTGATGAAGTAAAACAAAGAGAATTAATATCAAAATAACTTTTTTATTCATGCAATATATTGTGTAGAAGATAATTAAAAGTTAACAGCATAATCATTTCAATTTTGAGTTCCTTGAACACGTGATGTGAAAGGTAGACTGTGATGATCATTTAGTACATTAGCTATGGTAACAGACTTGGTCGCAATTTTCATGGCTTTATTTTTCTGACTTTTTTCTTAAGTTACGTGATCTTCTAAGTTAATTTCACATATTTCTCATTTTTATATATACCAAAAGTGACGAAGATTGAGAACCTAAGACATTTGTCATTTATAAAAGTATGAGGTAGGATATAGGAAGATAAAAGTTTCCCAAGTAATTACGATTTTAAAACAACAGAAAGATTCAACGGTTCCACCTCCCCTGCCCAATGATCTTTTCAATTCCTGTTGCATTATCACCCTCAATTTATTCAGTTTAAAACTCAAGGTAAAAAAACATGAGCACTTCTTGGACTGATAATATTTTAGGTTGTTAACTGTGGTTTGTAATATCACCTCTCAGGCTGCCAGGATCAGGCTGTGTTGGGAAACACAGAGAAGACAATCACAGACACACTGTACTTCTGGGACAGAGCAGTCCAACCACAGAAACAGACCAGGAACAGTGGGTTCGGGGCAGAGAACACTTCCACAGGCTTCATGCATTTACCAGGGCTGGTTCCATTCACTCTCACCACAGAGCATTCAGGCACATCCTATGGTCTGGTCTGCATTTTTTTTTTTTAATGCAAGTTCTCCTAAACATTTTAGTTGTCATGTAATGTTTTCCCTTGTACTATTTTTCCCTGCTCCCACACTGATTGATCTCCTTTATCTCATTTTGGGGATTTTACTCATGAATATTCTCAGAGAGAAGAAAATTAACTTACCTGGTGTTTCTGTTGTTTTGATTGAACTCTGGTTCTCAGCTTTAGAGGAAAGAAAAGAAAAGAAAAGACAACCACTGAAATAAATATTGAATATCATATCTACTCTCACAATTGTTACGGGTGGTAAATGGATATAGAGCCTACTTCATTTCTAATTCACTTTTCTTCAAATCATAAAATCACACGGGCTTCATGGTTAGAAAAACTTTAGCACATGGGTCAGCCAATTTTTTCTTAAAGGGCCAAATAGTAAGTATTTTAGGTTTTGTGGGTCTTAAGTCTCTCTTATAACTATTCAACTTTGCCACTGTACTGAGAATGCAGCCATACTCATAACACTTAAAGAGTAAATATGGCTGTATTCCAGAGAAACTTTACTTAGAAAAATAGATGGTGTGCTAGATTGGGCCTGTGGACCATAGTTTGCTGAATCCTATTTTAGAGCATCTGGTCCAACTTCACATCCTCAATAAACCAGGATATTGCTGACAACTACATATCTTTGGGGAGGGCTTCATGAGTAACACTGCCATGTGTCATATTCCCACTAAGATATGACACATCTCCTGACTTGAGGAAGTTTCAGGAAGGTTCAGACAGATACCTCTCAAAACTTAGGGAATTCCTTTAAAGTAAATATAGTTCCTATGATCTTTCTACCATAAAATTACTTGAGAAATTATAACCAAAGATCACTTTATCAACTTTGCATATATGTACCATGAACAAAATATGTCATGTAAAAATATAGGAAATTATTTTAAAACAGAGAAGCCCATTAATGATAGTTTAAAATATCCATTTGCCGGCGCACCTGGGTGGTTCAGTTAGGGTTAAGCATCCAACTCTTGATTTCGGCTCAGGTCATAATCTTAGAGTATTAAGATCGAGCCCCGGGTTGGGCTCCACGCTGCTTAAGATTCTCTCTCTCTTCCTCTGCTCCTCTGCCCCTGAACTCTCAATCTCTCAGAAAAAGAAAAAAAAATCCATGCCTCCTTTGTGTGTTCACTTGACTGTCTATCGGCATCTGAAAATTAACATGCTTAAAATGGAACTCCCGACTGGTATCTTTAAATCTGCCTCTTCCCATGCCTTCTTGGTTCAACGCATGGTACCATTGTCCCCCAGCTGCACAAGCCAAAAAACAGTGGCCTTTCTTGATGCTCCTATTTTTTTCACCTCCATGGGCTCTAGCTTCAAAATATATCCCAAATACACTATTTAATTGGTTATTGTTCATCTAGCACCCATCTATCTCCCTGCAATAGCAACCTAGAAAAATTTATTTAAATTAAACATCGCTGCTCTAATGGCTCCCTATACCTCTTGCTATGGCTGGTAAATCTTTACATGACATGGCCCCTGCCTTGCTCAATTGGTTTCCAACCATTCAGTCCCATTGCACCTTGATAGGTAGATAACTTCATGGGACTCTTCTTGCCTCAGGCTTCTCTGCTGGCTCTTCCCAGGCCTTGGTGTTCTCTCAGGCTACATACTGGCTTCCTTCTATCTTTCTTCACTCTGCTCAGATGTCACCATTTAAAGAGGTCTTCTCTAACCACCTCACCTAACGTGGTATCCTTATTTCTCTTCAAACTAGTCTACCACGTGCCTTCGTTTGCTCAGTAGTACTTTTATTACTACAGTGACGTTTATTTAACTTTTTTTAAGTGTGTTTGTTGTCAGTGGAATGTAAATCCATGAGGACAGAGATTCCTTGTTTATTCAGAGCCATGATTCTAGTACCTACCACCAGGTCTCTAGTAAAAACGTGGAATGGATGAGTGAGAATAGAAAATAAAAATAATAATAATTAAGACAAATTCTGCTTACCTGGTTTCAATTTTTAAAGAAAAAAGAATGATTTATTTAAAATTCACTAGTTGGATAATGATGGCTACCATTTTTTTTAATTTTATTTTTATTCTTTGCNAAGAAAAAAGAATGATTTATTTAAAATTCACTAGTTGGATAATGATGGCTACCATTTTTTTTTAATTTTATTTTTATTCTTTGCCNCAATGGAATACTATGCAGCTATCAAAAGAAACGAAATCTTGCCGTTTGCAACGACATGGATGGAACTGGAGGGTATTATGCTGAGCGAAATAAGTCAATCAGAGAAAGACAATTATCATATGATGACTACCATTTTTAAAGGACACTGTTATGATCAGTTCCATATATTATTTGCTGATGTCTGCAAGGGAAACACCATTGCCATTCTGCAGATCTACAAATATTAGCTGAGAGAAGTGAAACTACTTTCTCAAGATGGGTACAATGACTATAAATCAGGCCTGGCCATTCTAATGTCCATCCTTTTCTTCTAAAAAGACAGCTCCCCTATCCAATAAATTACTCTGCATAGAAAGCCTATGTAATTAATTTCTATTTTGATAACTAGTTAAGATACTTTTGAGCATGGCATAATGCTGAATTTGGAAGACGCACTTAAAATATTTATCAGCTGCTAAAGGATTAGGATACAAAAAAAAATCAAAACCCTTTGTTTCTCTTGCTATTCATATCAGGTCATAACCTATCTTGCTGATAGACTTCATGAAGAGTGAAAAAATTTTAAACTTGTATCACACAAAAACTTCTGACTATTCTTTGAGTTTTTTTTAATCAGCCTTCAGAAATGCATAATAATTTTAGAGGGACACATCATTTAAAGAAAAATAACTGTGCCTTAAGGCTTAGCTGAATCTTAAAAAAATAATAATATATACCAATTCACAACCCTTATATTGAGTGTACTAAGAAATCCAGACTTTTATATGTTAATGCACATATTGTTATTCTGAGGACAAAATTCTGCTCAAATCTTAAATATTTAATCAAAACTGGAATATATGCCTTTTTTAGTCTGAAATCTCCCATCCAAGTACTAACCAGGCCCAACGCTGCTTAGCTTCCGAGATCAGATGAGCTTGGGCGTATTCAGGGTGGTATGGCCGTAGACTTTAGGTTTGAAATCAAAGAGATATTATTTTGAAAACAATAAAGTGTTTTTATAGAGCACTTCAAATTTGGACTCAGTTCTGTTGGTATAAAAGCTTACTAAAGATGAATGCTATGGAACATGGTTTAAGTGTGAATTAATGAAATGTGAATTAATGGTTTAAGTGTGAATTAATGAAATAATTTGCAATTATTCCTGTGTTTTACTGATAACTTTCATAATGCACGTGTTTTGAGAAAACTCCAAGCTCTGATCTATAGCGAAATGAGTAAAGTCAGATAGCAAATGAATGTAGCACATTCTGGTAAGCTGTTCTCAAACTTAGATATTTAGTGAAGACCAAAACCTTAGTCAGGGTGGTTGGCGACTTAAAAATCTGTGTGTCGAGTTTGATTTTGTACTATGAGATGGATGTCTTATGAAATGCAAATGAACTTCGAAATGTCTAAACTTTCATCCACATTAATCCAAAGCTAAACTTTACTCAGTTAGCTTTTCAAACAGAAAGCTTAAGCAGCAATACAACAAATAACTTTGATAAACAGGGTTTACTTAACAGATCTTACAAAAGATATTGTGTTTCTAACTATATATGCATATATGACTGTATAGAGTTATCTGTAGAATATATCATTAACAGGCAAGGAGAAAGAATATATATGGTCATTCCCATATGTATTCCATATATTATTCTTTACTGATTTGCCTAAAAATAACTTCTTATGACCAATTCAAGTTTTCCTTTTTTCTTTTTAAAGACTTTATTTATTTATTTATTTGTCAGAGAGAGAGAAAGAGAGAGAGCTCGTACAAGCAGGGGGAGCAGCAGGCAGAGAGAGAACCAAGCTTCCCACTGAGCAAGGAGCCCGACACAGGACTCGATCCTGGGACTTCAGGATCATGACCCAAGCTGAAAGCAGACATTTAACTGACTGAGCCACCCAGGCATCCCTCAGGTTTTCCTTATTCACCTATACACAGCATTGGCTGGGTCATTATAGCTGTTACAAGAGTTGACTGACCCCTGAACAGCACGGGTTTGAAATGTGTGGTTCCACTTAGACATGAATTTTTTTCGATACAGTACAGTACTATAAATGTATTTTCTCTCTCTTTCTTATGATTTCCTTAATAACATTTTCTTTTCTCTAGCTTACTTTATTGTCAGGATACAGTATGTGAAGCATATGACACACAGAAATGTGTTATTTGACTGTTTATGTTACTGGTAAGGTCAACAGAAAGCTATTAGTAATTAACATTTTGGGAAGTCAAAGTTCTATGTGGACTTTCTACTGCTCGGGGGGTCAGACCACTAATACCCATGTTGGTCAAGGGTCAACTTATATTTCTGGTTTGGCTAAACCGTGACTTGTGTGTGACTTAGACTGTGTTATCCTGAGAATTCCTCTTGTATCTGCCCATATGAAATGATACAAATGAATTAAATATCACATAAGAAATGTTCTAAGTTCCTAAATAAGTGGCATAGGTAAATGGTGCGATTCTCAAAAGAAATAATGAGGCTGAACGATCTGGTAAATTACTGTTTTCCAAAGACTGAGATACATAGCATTGTATGAGAGGTTCCATATGGCAGCAGTACTGGAAAGCGACATTAAATAAGATTGAAACATTCAATGAGAACGTTATTTGCTTTTCAGCCCTCTTTCAGTTTATTTGGTTATTTCAATGAGGAACTTTCAAAATTACAATCTAATGCAAATGTGTCATTAATATCTAATGTGCTTATCTTGATTTATTTTTTAAACAGGAATGAGCAAACCTCAAACTAAGAGACTTTGGCAAGCAACAAAATCTAGCTATAATTTAATTGTATTTTGTTTATATTGGTGATTTTATAGCTTCTGTTGATACCTAGTGAAACAGGTTTTTCATTTATGATAGTTTTCTTTTCAAGCAAATTTTAGAATAAAAAGTGCATCAGTTGAAAGAAAGCACTAAATAAATAAGAGTGCCGATGATTTACATATCTCTTGATANTCTCGTGACGCTCATGAAGTTGTGGGAAATACTGAGGTATAATCTTATAGAGGCCCTTGATGGATGTGTAGAGTTGGAAGAAGCAGGTGGAGGAAAGAAGAGGGGAAGAAAGAACAGGGTCATGCAAACAAGGAGGGCAGGATGAGAGAAACCACACTCAAGAATAAATCTGGCCTGGTGGGCGACAGTGAATCAGCTTTCTTAGAATCACAGGCTTGTGTTCAGGGAGTCAGCCAGTCAGCCAATTTGTGTTATAATTATTGAACACTTGTTAAGCATATGATACACCCAATTAAAAGCAAGTTGTTTTCTACTACCTTTAGATACTTTATGTAAAATAGCTGTAATGAGAACAAGTGTGGTGTAGTGAAGAGTTTATAGGGCTCGCAGCAAGAAAAACCGTGTTTGAATTTCATCCTTTTAGTTTAACCCTAGCTAAATCATTTAGTCTGTCTGACCTGTTCCTTGTTTGTGAAACTGGTGTCACAAATACCAACTTTTCCTGGCTTGTATGAGGATTGTTATTAATAATACAATAGCTAACATTTGTTGTGTTTACTTGCCAGACATGGTTCTAAGCTTTGTCTATTTTATCTCTTTCACTCTTTTTTTTTAAAAAAAGATTTCATTTATTTGATAGAGACNGTGTTTACTTGCCAGACATGGTTCTAAGCTTTGTCTATTTTATCTCTTTCACTCTTTTTTTTAAAAAAGATTTCATTTATTTGATAGAGAGTGAGAGCACAAGTAGAGGGAGCAGCAGGCAGGGGAGAGGGGGAAGCTGACTCCTGCTGAGCAGGGAGCCCGATGCAGGACTCAGTCCCAGGACCCTGGGATCATGACCTGAGCTGAAGGCAGGCACTCAACCAACTAAGCCACCCAGGCACCCTCTCTCTTTTACCCTTCACAAGAATCCCATGAAGTTGTAATCTTCTAGCTATTTTACAGATGAGGAAACCGAGGCACAGAGAAGTTAAGTAGCTTACCAAAGGCCACAGTACAATAAATTGTTGCGCTATTATTTAAACCTAAGCAATCTCGCTTCAGAATCTTGCTTTATAGTCAATAAGCCAACTTCCTCTTGGCATGACTGAAGTGCCTGATTTTTATTTTAAGAAATTTGTGTGCCTTCTACTGGATATTTACCCTAAAAATACAAATGTAGTGATCCTAAGGAGCACATGCACTCTAATGTTTATAGCAGCAATGTCCACAATAGCCAAACTATGGAAAGAGCCCAGATGTCCATCAACAGATGAATGGATAAAGAATATGTGGTGTATATATACAATGGAATACCATGCAGCTATCAAAAACTGAAATGTTGTCATTTTCAACAATGTGGATGGAACTAGGGGGTATTATGCTAAGTGAAATAAGTCAATCAGAGAAAGACAATTATATGATCTCACTGATATGAGGAATTTGAGAAACAAGAGAGAGGGTCATAGGGGAAGGGAGGGAAAAATGAAACAAGACGAAACCATAGAGGGAGACAAGCCATTAAAGACTCTTAATCTCAGGAAACAAACTGAAGTTTGCTGGAGTGGAGGGGGCTGGGAGGGATGGGGTGGCTGAGTGTTGGACATTGGGGAGGGTTTGTGCTATGGTGAGTGCTGTGAATTGTGTTAGACTGATGAATCACAGACCTGTACCCCTGAAACAAATCATACATTATATGTTAATTTAAAAAAAAAAGAAAAGAAGGTTGTGTACCTTAAAAACCAAGGCTTAGGCATAGGATGTTCTCATGTTCAGCCACCAGTGTATCTAAAATATCTATTTGGTTATTGTACAGTTATCTGTGCTTTTCATGAATTCCATATTGAACTAGAATAAATTATGCAAGAAGGATGTATATTTGATAAAACAGTTACTATATATAAATGTTGTTAACTCTTACTTAATAACCGACTAATGACTTACGGATATTATTCATTTCCACTTGACAAAAGCCAGGCTTTCCCTTCAGATTTTAAGTCAGTAATATTGTGTATGCTGATGTAGCAAAAAATCTGGCTAGGCAAAATCCTGAGAGGTATTTCCTCCAAGGCCTTGGTCAGTAATGTATTGGCATAGTGCCCATCTCAGCGTGCCTTCTACCTATCATCTTACTCCGCTTTCTTTCCTCAGCCAAGTGAGAATTCCAAAGAGAAAAAGAGCCATCGTCCTCCCTTTCCTCCAGTCTCTTACCACGTGCACCATACCTGCTTTCAAATCTGCTTACAGATACCCAAATCACTAAATCACCAGCAAGAAAAACACCCATTTGCTTTCTTCACTCCATCTTCCTCTTACTTTTCTCTTCTGTCCTCAAAAACCAACAGGATGTGCTGGCACGGTAAATGAACAAAAGGAGTCGGAGAGGACGCCACATTTTCAAGCCCTTAGCAGAAATAGGGAACCCAGGAAGAGGGCAAGTTTTGCACTTGTACAACAGAGCTTTACACGTGATCCTGCCACAGGGTAGCTGTTGGAGAGCAGGGACTCTTGTGATTGATTCCTTTGAATCCCCCCTCAGTTCCCAACGAGGTACCCCTGCAGACAGACAATGACAAATGCATGGACAACAGAATCTAGGTGTGGCGAATGTAGTTCAAGATCTGATCTGAGGGTGCCTGGATGGCTCAGTTGATTAAGTGACTGCCTTTGGGTCAGGCCGTGATCCTGGAATCCCAGGATCAAGTCCCACATCAGGCTCCCTGCTCAGCAGAGTCTGCATCTCCCTCTGTCTCTCCTCCCTCTCATGCTCTCTCTCTCATTCTCTCTTGAATAAATAAATAAATAAAATCTTAAAAAAAAAAAAGATCTGGTCTGGAGTAGGTTATATGGTGACCTCCTGCCCCTAAAAACATGTGTACCCAGAACCTGTGAATTTGACCTTATTGGAATGGATCTTTGTCGTTGTAGTGAAGTTAAGGATCTTGGTAATTCCAGGTATCTGTGTAAGAACAGAAGAAGAGACACAGAGGGGAAGTCCGTGGAAGACACAGGGAAAAAGGTCATGTAAAGACAGAGTCTGAGATTAAAGTGGTGCATCTACAAGCCAAGGAATGCAAAGGATTGCTGGCCATTCCCAGAAGCAAAGAGGCATGCCAGGCACACAGATGCCCTCCAAAAGACTTGTAGTGAATACACTGACTTATTAATTCACTCAATAGGCCCTCATGTATTTAACTGTAAAGTCAGAGCACTAAATTTGTGACAATTTCTATCTTAAAAGTTCTAGGATTCTAGGAACATGTCTTCTCCGGGCAGAATAAAATAGTTAAATAGCAGAAATACACAGAAATTTAAGAGAATGGGAAATGAGGGGCACCGGGGTGGCATAGTCAGGTAGGTGTCCAGCTCTTAGTTTTGGCTCAGGTCATGATCTCAGGGTCCTGGAATCGAGTCCCAAGTCAGGCTCGGAGTCAGTGCTTAGCACAGTCTACTTGAGATTCTCTCTATCCCTCTCCTTCTAATCCTCCCACCTGTTCTCTCTCACTCTCTAAAATAAATAAATACCTCTTAAAAAAAAAGAGAGAACGGGAAATGATTAGAATTCTTTGAGGACATGCTTCTTTTTGATCTATATGCTTTCTTTCTAGAAAGTAAAGCAATACATCTCATTAACTCTTCTCTACTCTAAATCAAATCTGCACTTGAGCTGATGTACCCACAATGCTTTTAGTCACTATCCAAGGGCCCATTGCCATGTGTTTAAGGGAGAGATGAAGATTCAGCTGTTCTACCTTCCCCAAGATCACTTTGTTTTCTTTCTGTCTCTCTGTCTTGGCTTCGCTAATTCTGAATGTTTATGTGTGTGATGGATGGAGATGGAAAGGGACTGTCACACTACTAACCAGGAATCTGCGTGAGTTCCTGGTCTCATCAGGCACAAATGGAAATGTCTGCCAAGTCATTGTATCAAGTGGATTCCATACTAAGCTGGATGAAACTTGAGGAACCAGAGAGATCCGGAGAGGAATGGCTACCCCAAAATAGGAGTTTTATAACAAAGTATCTGAAGGAATTAGTATAGAACTGGTTAATCAAATGGCAAGTGCAAAGGGTAGCAGTAAATACCCCTATTTCATTATCTTGCTTTCCGGGGTGCCTTAATTTCAAGAAATGGCTTTGTGGGTATATTAAAAAAAAACTACTTAGAAGAAAGACATTTCAAATTGTGTTTATAAGCTAAATAAATACAATAGTCCTCAGAACAGAGATGCAGTGGGCATTTTACTACATAAATCAAAGTAAAATTAGGAGTCTTAATTGACTCATGGGGCTGACCACACGCTTCTATATAAGTGCTAATTTTAATAAACCATGGTCCTTGAATGACATTCCTAATCAGTCACTTAGTGAGTGGGTATTAGTGCAGAATACAAATTATTTGAGTTTAACCTTCAACTATTATACATTTTGGAGATGCATATTTACTTTTCCTTTGTTTATATGCGGGACAATCATGGTATGGAATGAATGGCGTTTTGGTCTGCTAAAGTTGCCTTTCAGACATATTTTGCATACAAAATATTCTACTTATCAGAAGTCAAAACACTACCACAATGAAATGTCCTACATCTGAAGGAGATATGACCCTGCTCTTCAAATTCCTCAATTTGGTGATCTTCTCATTAGTTTACAGTTACAGTATGAAATTAGTTTCCTTCTATGTAACCTTCCTTAAGTTCTGCTGAAGAGAATAACAATAAAATATGGGAAAATGGATGTTCCATGAGTGTCTCTAGTCAAAAGTAGGCCTGGCACATCTGCAGTTCTCACCTGCTATCTCCTTCTACCCTAAAGATCTCCCAAGAACAGACCTGGGGACTGTAAGTCATCTATAGCTGCTTCTTATTAAAGACTATGGATATGCCAAGAATGCCTCTATTGTTTATAATGGATGGTATATGATAAGGCTATTATGACAGATGACTCGCTTTTCTAGTCAGGGTATATTTTGCCTAAATGTACTGATTACTTCATATCCTTGAGGTCAGGATTTAGGAAGTGCTTGTAGTGATGATACTTGTGGTTGGAGCTAGAAAGTTGTCTGAGCTCAGGGGAGCTATAGGTCCTACTGCTCTCTCTGTCTCACATGAATAGCTTCATCTCGCTCATGGGGTCGCTTTATCTCCCCACATTCTTTCTCTCCATTCCTCCCATCAATTTTACCTCCTCATAACATCTGCTCGCTCATGCCACAGGTATGCCCAGGAGTCCCCACGGCTGTCTCAGACTCATTCTACTGAAACCCTGATCCTCTGGGTTTCACAGCTAATCACCCTTTTGTTTGTTTGGGTTTCCTAGTTCATATTACACAGAAAGGAAGGTGTTTTTTTTTGGCCTAGCTTAATATTCTCTCTCTTTTTGTTTTTAAACCAAGCTTTATACAGAAATTCACAACAAAATTTATTCATTTTAAGTATACAAGTCAATAATTTTCAGTAAATTTATCGAGTTGTGCAACCACCATTATAAGCCAGTTTTAGAACATTTTCAACACAAAAATACTCCCGTAAGACTTTCTGCAGTCAACCCCTGGTTCCACCTCCAGCTTTAGACAACTACTTATGTGGTTTCTGTCCCTATTAGAATGTTCATTCTAGATATTTCATATAAATGGAATTATACAATATGTGATGTTTTGTCAAAGGCTTCTTTCACTGAGCATAATGGTTTTGGGGTTCATAGTGTCATAATCTGTATCACTAATTTGTCCCTTTAAATTGCTGAATAGTAGTCCATTGTATGGATAGCTTATGCTTTAGAATATTCCAAATCCATTTCAGATGGAAAATCCAATGGAATATTCCATCTCACCAGTTAATGGGCATTTGGATTATTCCCAGTATGACTATTACGAATAATGTTACTGTGAATATTATTTCAAAAACACCTGTCTTGATTACTATAGCTTTAGAGTAAGTTTTGAAGTTGGCTTATGCAAGTCCTCCAACTTTGTTCTCCCTTGACAAAACTGTTTTGGCTATTCTAGGTCTTTTTCATTTCCATGTTTTATTTAGGATCAGCTTATCAATTTCTAATGATTTGCTGTGATTCTGTGATTCTGATTGGGATTGAATTTAATATGTAAATCAATTATTTATCAACTTAGGGAGAATTGTCATCTTAAAATATTGAGTCTTTCAATCCATGAATATGTAGTGTCTCTCTGTTTCTTGAGATATTTAATATCTCACAGAAATATTTTATAGTTCAGTGTGCAAATCTTATACTTTGACTATTAATATCTTCCTAAGTATTTTATTCTTTCTGATACCTTTGTAAATGTCACTATTTCCTTAATTTTATTTTTGGATTGTCATTGTTAACATACAGAAATATCATTTATTTTTGTATATCAGATAGCTTGTGATAGGAAATACTCTATTAGTTCTAATAGTTTTATTGTGGATTTTTAAATTTTCTGCATAAAGATGTAGTCTGCTAAGAAAAACTATTCTGTTTTTTCATTTCTGCATGAATGGATCTATTTATTTATCTACCTACCTGCCTCTCATCACCTTATTGTACTATCTAGAAACTTTGGTTATAATTTTGAATAGAAGTGGTGAGAATGGACATCTTTGCTGTGTTCAAGATCATAAGAGGAGGAAAGCATGAAATATTTAACTATTAAGAATGATGTTTGCCATATGTTTTTTTCATAGATGTCCTTTTCAATTTGAACAAATTACATTTTATTTCTGGTTTATTGAGATTTCTAATTGAAATTGGGTGTTAAATTTTGTCAAATGTTTTTTCTGCGTCTACTGATCCTACTAATAAAGTGCATTGCTGTCCTTGATTTTCATTTATTAAAGCAGCCATACATTCCTGGATAAATTTCACTTATTTATTTCCCTACCCCTTTTAATATGTTATCAAAGTTAGTTTGGTAAGGATAGTTGCATCAATGTTCATGAAGGATATTGGTCTATAGTTTTCTTTCTTTTTTTTTTCTTTTTAAAGCATTTGTTTATTTATTTGACACACAGAGAGAGATTACAAGCAGGCAGAGAGGCAGGCGGAGAGAGAGGAAGAAGCAGGCTCCTTGCCGAGCAGGGAGCCCAATGCGGGGCTCAATCCCAGGACCCTGAGATCATGACCTGAGCCAAAGGGAGAAGCATTAACCCACTGAGCCACCCAGGCACCCCAGTCTATAGTTTTCTTTACTTGCATTTTCTTTTTATTCTTTCTATCTTTGGTACTAGGGTAATGTTGGTCTCAAATAATGACTTGTGCAATGTTCCCTCCTCCTCTTCCTAAAAGTGTTTGAGAAGAATTGGTATCATTTCTTTTGCAAATATATAGAAAATACATAGAATTCATAATTGAAGACATCCTGCTGGAAATTTTCTTCATGGAACAATTTAAAATTTCTAATGCAATGCAATATCTTTGTTTTTATATCTTTTCAGACTACCTATCTTCCCGAGTCAGTTTTAGCAATTTGTTTCTTTCTAAGAATTTTCCCACTTCATCAAAGTTTTCTAATTTGTTGCCAAGCTCACTTTTTGTGTCAGGTGGTATCAGACTACTGCTTGGCCCTGAATTGATCTTTCCTGGCACCCACCCGTTTGTGGCTATGGAGGGATAAAGTTTCATGGTACAAAGCTAAGTTGCCAAATGGTTGTCCCATTTGGTAGAGACTAGAGAAGACACTTTGGGCACAGTTCTTCAGTAGCTATGGGCTGGAAAACATTCCAAGTTTAATGCTATCTGCCACACAAGTTAAACATTTCAGCATAAATTTTTATACTTACTCTTGTGTTGGGAACTTTGTAATGTTGAAGAAACATTTGAAAGTGGAATCTTTGTCACTGTTCCATTTATGACAGTCAACTCAGTCTTCATGACACCACTGGTTGTGTTTCCTAATTACGTAAAAACAAAAAGTAGCCATCAGGGGCATAACCAATAAATAGATAGTCTTCTTATCTTATTAGTATTACTATTAACATACATTTATGACTTGAATATTAGTTACTGAAAGTTTTATGATCAGGTTTTAGAAACCCAACATTTTGATATTTACCTTTTGGTGATCCAGTTAATTTCATTAAGAAAACGAGGCATATTTGATTCTTTTATATGTCTGCTCTAGTTTATCTTATTTGGGGAGACAGTAATCCTATTAATTAACTAATAATTGTGATCATGATTTTATGTATAAGACTCGAAAAGTTAATTTCTCCATTGTCACATAACTTGTAATAGGAGAGAACCAGGATCTGAATCCAAGCCTTTCCAATGCAAAAGTTAACCACTCAGCTACCTTAGAAAGGGGGTGGTAAGGAAGTGGTAGTAGTTGAAGATGGTACCATGGTTCCCATGCTGTCTGGGAAGGAATTTTCAGGTAGAGGGGAATAGACAGCAGAAAAGGGATAATAAGAATTCCTTAAAATAAATTTTAAATTATACTTGGTTCATTTTTTGGAGGGGGGAAGGAAAATTAACAACAAAGATAACCTGAGATTTCGAAAATAACCCTGGAATAAGATTACTTGAAACAATTTATATTTGCACAAATATTATAAAAATAAAATGATTAATGTCTTTCAGTTTTTTCAAAGTCTAACACAGAGACCATTGGTTAATGAGGAAAAGACAGGCATGCTGGTTACTGTATGCTTAATGTTAACTACATATGATGCTGGCTGGAGATGGGAGGAAGTCAGTTTAATAGATTTCTGTCACACAGTCGGCAGAAAGACTGAATTGCTAGTGTTTTCTAGAAGTGCCAATCAGCTTCCATTCTACGACATCAAGCATCTATACTATAATGCAAATTCTTAGTGCAATTAAGAGATTGATGCCAGAGAAACTGATAGTTTGCAGTAAGACCCCAGAGACAGTGGGTAAATATGTCTTTACACGAAAAGCTTTCAGGAATTGGTATGCCAGCAAAATATAAACATAAGTTCAAATATAGGCTATAGCATTAACACTGCATATGAGAAAGAAAGAGTTGAAATGAGCAAAACTTTGGATACATCTTAAAGTAATAAATTGAGAGATAAATATTTGAGAAAATAAAGAAATATCTTATCATAGCAGACACTGATGCTCATGATAACATGCAAGAAAAAAGATCACCCAAAAGGTAGAAACTCAACACTTAAGGATGAACGGAGATGTGGGGGTAAAAATTTTGCTTCTCACCAGAACTCCAAGAAGATATTCTTGGAAAACATTAGAACAGGATTTCTTCTTTAGAAATTTTTGGTGGAGAATTCTTCTGCTGAGTTAAAATGGAAAACCATGAAGAAGCTATCCTGTTGACCTAAAGGATTCCTTAGCATGAGGCAGACGCAACAGTCTTGGACATGGAAAAGAGAATTTATATTTAAGATAGATGTGGGAAACTGGAAGATTAGAAAAAGACAAAGAAGAGAGCAGAATAACGGAATAGCTGGGGATACAATACCAAGGACTTTGTTTCGAGAATTGCCTATTATTGATGTGGGATATACTTCACAAATGAGGGTAGAGTGAGAGCCCATACTCAACTCAGGACAGGTTGTCAATTACACAGTGTCCTGTAGGCAATGGAAGGAATCTTGAATGCTTTAAAGGTAACCAAAATATTTTTAAATATATATGCATGGTGGACCTAAAATAAATAGATAGAAAAATATGGAGACAAATGCTGCCACAGCCATGAATTTTGAAATTTTACCAGTATACTGAAATGTTTCAAATCCTAGATTCAAGAGAGTAGAAAATGGGTGACATACATTTATTAAGATATGAGGATCTTGGGCGCCTGGGTGGCTCAGTGGGTTAAAGCCTCTGCTTTCGGCTCAGGTCATGATCTCAGTGTCCTGGGATCGAGGCCCGCATCGGGCTCTCTGCTCAGCGGGGAGCCTGCTTCCTCCTCTCCCTGTCTCTCTGCCTGCCTCTCTGCCTACTTGTAATCTCTCTCTCTGTGTCAAATAAATAAATAAAATCTTAAAAAAAAAAAAAAGATATGAGGATCTTGGTCTTGTATTAACATCTTGCTTGAAAAATTTTCCCAGTTGCACTTTGGGTTCACACTTAGTAGATTCTGGACTTCTTCCAAGAAGTAATTGACATCTCAGAAAAATGAAACCAATCTTAAAGCTGTTCTCTAAACTTATGTGGTAGCTGTTCTCTAAACTTACGTGGTTTGCTCTCTTTCAGTTTTTTCTGTCTGGCCATTTCCCCCCAGATAACACTACATATCTGCTTTGGTCTACAAGTGCAAATTGTACTGTAAGCCTATACATATAATATTATATTAGGTTTGACAAACATTATTTTGTTTGAGAAATACTAATATAAATTGTGACATCAAAATAGTGTTGACTTTACTTTAAGGACTTGTGTTTTTGAAATTCATGTCCTTTTAGGTCCCAGAACTTTAGTATAGGTAGTATGAATGAAAGAAAATAATATAAGAATTTTAAAACCGTATTTGTCTTGGAATAAGAAGAGTCCAACACATGAGAACCTTGGAAAGTCTCATCAATACCAGAGTGTGAGAGCAAAAACATCTACACTGCGTCCATATCCTTAAGTGAAAACCATTGGCTAAAACTGAGCAGAATGAACGTGAGGGATAAGGGCTGTTTTATAATTGCTTTGGAATTACTGATGTGAGATTTATTTTGTATATTTCATGAAATTAAATTTTTGGGAGAAAGCAATAAATGTGGATATTTATATTAGGAATGTAGGGTGTGTTTATAACTGATGATTGATTTCAAAGAGTGGGTTTATAGAGGTAAATTGTGCAAGGCATGGGATTAAGCAGCTTTATTCCTTTGGAATTACATAATTTGAATTACAGTATTGCTTCATCTAACTCACATAGCAAAAGATGCTTGGTGGTCACTTTGTCTTCAGAAATACAATATGGGGTAAGTGACTTCTTGACAAAGTTAGCATTTACTAAAACATATGCTAAGAATACTAATACTGTGGTATGTTGATTTGATTTTATGTTTAAGAAAAGACATTTTATAGTCAAATTAACTGGAGCTGCATAGATTTTAAAAAAGTCAAATGGATGGCTTTGTGATAGGATTACTAAGATTAAAGGAAATATTATTGTGCATTGTGAAACCCCAAGAGGGTAGTCTTTTCTAAAGCAATTGCCCAAGGACCTCCATTTCCAGGGATCATTTTATGGACTAGTGCTCCATAGAAATTTTGTATCCATGGCAACATGGGTACAACTTAATTAAAGTAATGTCCTGATTCATTTAAGTGACTTCTGGGGGTAATATTAAAGAGCCATATATGGAAAGATTGTGAGAAGCTTAAGTATTTATGCCAATGGTCTTATAGAGATGCATCAAAGTAGTGGCAAGGACTAGAAGAAAATCCATCTTAAAATTTTGTTGAGAATTTCTGGTCTTTTTTTGGAGTGAAGAGTAATACATTGGAATGTTAATAAATTGAAATGCTAAGCCCAAGGGCAAAAAAAGTGAAGGGATGTAAGCCAAACACCTGAACAGCTCAAGGAAAACTCAGGCCTGTGGCTCCTCTAGTACTAAACTCAGATAATGGAACCAGGCTACAGTGGAGATCCAAAGATTCTGAAGAAAACAAAATGGTGATGGTGAAGGACAATCTAGGTACAATAGGACTAGAGCTCTCAGTGGGAGACATGGAGAGGAGGGAGTTTTATTTCTATGTGAATTTTGTATTTCCTTTTCCTTTTCCATATTATTTACCTGGTGGGTTAAGGTAGAGATGAAGGGCCCCTTGAAATTATGCGTTTACTAATATTCTCCTTCTTGCTAGACCAATGAGACCTGGATATAACCCCAGGGAAACTGAGCCAGAGCAGACTACCGAGAGCTCCCTGACACTTTGGCCTTGGCTAATAGGATGTCTAGGTGTGTTCAGATCTATCCATTTTCTGACTCAGTTTATCAAGTCAACTTCATATGGGAATTTGGGACTGATTCCAGGCCAGCTACAAAGTTTTACCTATATTTACAGTGGCTCTTTGCTTATATACCCCAGAAATCAAGTGATTTTTTTTAAAGATTTTATTTATTCATTTGACACAGAGAGAGAGAGATTACAAGTAGGCAGAGAGGCAGGTAGAGAGAGAGGAGAGAGGAGGAAGCAGGCTCCCTGCTGAGCAGAGAGCCCGATGTGGGCCTCGATCCCAGGATCCTGGGATCATGACCTGAGCCGAAGGCAGCGGCTTTAACCCACTGAGCCACCCAGGCGTCCAGAAATCAAGTGATTTGTAGTGGTTTGGTGACCTCAGAGGGATGTGGTGATTTGGGATTCTTTTTAAGCCCTTGTTCTTCTTAGAGATTTCATTAATAAGTAAATATTGACTTTCCACTTCTTAAAAAATCTATTTTAAGTGTGTTTCTTGGAGCCAGGCCAAAGGGTTGTCTCCTTCATTTTCTTAAATCTACCGATCCTATTTGTCTACATGTTCTTACACATCAGTAAATAAGTGGCAACAGTGTTTATGGGGATCTTAAAAACTTTGGGAGCATTTGAGTTACCCCTTTTGAAAACTATAGTTCAAAACAATAACCATGGGGTTACTCCCATGTCTGGTGGTGGGCAAAAAAAGTTGTTTGTTTGTTTTCTGGTTGTAGAATGCACATTACTTTTTAAAATTTTATTGTGAATGGCATTTAAATAACATAATAGTACCTTATTTAGGCAATTCTAAACTGCTCTAACGAAGCCTTACAGGCTCAGTGTGGAAGTCCCACAGACTACTGTTAGCAGTAAGAGAGAGCAGTGGGTACATATCCACCCTGCCCGCACACATGCACCACCACCACATTGCTTCAAACAAGTAGTACTTATATACAGTATATATAAATATATTATATATATAATATATATATATAATTTTATATGGAAATGTACTTTCCAATTAAAAGACTTTAGGTAACAATTGTCTTACTTTATGCAGGGGGTCATATAATGTTAACCTTGCCTGTCCACACATCCCTACTAAAAGTAAGATGAAGAATGTCAGAGTAGGCAGAAATAATATCAGGTTTGAAACTTCAAATTGTTACTATGAAGTACTATGAATTTTGTGCTTCTTTATTAAGTCGCTTAAACTCTCTGAAACCCAGTTTTTCCATCTTCAAATAATAATATTTAATAACGATGTAAAAAAACTTTAAAAATGATAATACATTTCTTAAAATAAGAGCCAAATGCACTATTATAAAAATAGTACTTTGAAAAAAAATGCAAAGCACTTGCATGTTATACTTATTATGCTCTGCCTATCTGCAAGGATATCTATAACATACTGTTGAAGAGTCTCTATCATTTATTTTTAAGATTACATTAAATTAAATTTTAAAATTGGATGCTTAAGGCAGGTAACTTCTGAAAGGTAGTAAATACACTGAAGAGGAAAAAAATTTTTAAATGTAATGGGAAGAAATTTATAAATATGTAGAAATTTAAAAATAAACTAAATAACCAATGGGCCAAAGAATAAATAATGAGGGATATTAGGAAATACTTTGAGATGAACAAACGTGAAATGCAATCTACCAAAATTTATGGGGTATAGCAAAAGCAGCACTGAGGGAAACTTGTGGGTGTAAACATCTAGTTTATAAGAGAAGAAAGATCTCACATTAATATTCCAGTGTGCCAACTTAAAAATTTAGTAAGAGAGAACTAACCCCAAAGCCAACAGAAGGAAAAGGAAATAATAAAGACTAGAGAGAAGAGAAATAAAATAGGTAATAAGAAATCAATAGAGAAATTAATAAAATAAAAATTTGGTTCTTTGAGAAGATTGACAAAATTGACAAACCCTTAGACTGACAAAGAAGAAAGAGAGAGGACTCAAATTACTAAATCATGAATGAAAGTGAACACATTACTATCATCCTTACAGAAGTAAAAAGGGTTATAAGGCAATGCAATGAATAATTGTATGCCAACAAATTATATAACCTAAATGAAAAGAGGAAATTCCCAGGAAATCATCAACCATAGCCAAAATTGAGACAAGAAGAAATAGAAAATCTGAATAGAACTATAATAACCAAAGAGATTGACTTAGTAGTCAGAAAAAGAAAAAAATCACAAAGAAAAATCCAGGACCAGATGGCTTCACTGGTAAAATCTACCACATGTTTAAAGAATAATTACCATCGATTCTTCATAAACTCTTCCAAAAACCAGTAAAGGAAGGAACTTCCTAATTTGTCCTAGGAGGGTAGTCTTAATCTGATACCAAAATTAGGCCAAAACATCACAAACTTACTTCTTTTATGAATATAGACACAAACATTCTGAACAAAACAATACTGATCAAATCCAGAAACACATAAAGAGCATTATATGCCACGATAAAGTGGGATTTATCTCAGAAATGCAAGATTGGTTCAACATATAGAAATCAATGTCATATTCCATATTAATATAATAAGTGATAAAAATCACACAACAATCTCAGTATGGTGAGAAAAGGCATATGGCAAAATCTAACACCTTTGGATGATAAAAACATTCAACAAACTAGTAACAGAAGAGGACTTCCTCAACCTGATAAAGGGCATATTTGAAAAATGCACAATAATATCATACTTAATGGTGAGAGAATGAAAGCATTCCTTTATAATTAGAAGCAAAACAAGGATGTCTCCTCTCAGCACTTCTATTCAATGGTGTACCAGAGGTTCTAGCAAGAGCAAAATGGTAAGAAAAGAAAATAAAAAGCATCTAAAAAAATCAAAAATAAAAAGTATCTAGATTGAAAAGAGAGAAGTTAAACTATATATATTTGCAAATAAATCTTGTATACAGAAAATCCAAAGGAATACACACACACATGCAGAGATGCACACAACACACAGATACAAATTAGAACAAATAAATGGATTCAACAAGGTAGCAAGTTACAATATCAATATATGAACATAAATAGTATTTCTATACAGTAGCAATGAACAATCCAAAAGTGAAATTAAAGAAATTGATTCCATTTACAATAGCATTGAAATGAATAAAATATTAGCAATAAATTGGACCAAAAAATGCAAGTCTTCTACACTGAAAACTACAAACATTATAAAAAAAAAAAGTTAAAGAAGACCTAAAATGAGCAGAAAGGTGTCCTATATTCATGGAATGGAATACTTAAGATGGTTAAGATGGCAATACTCCCAACTTGATCTGCAGATGCGATGCCATCCTTCTTACAATCCCAGTTGATCTTTTGCAGAAATTGGTGAGTTAATCCTAAATTTCCCATGAAAACTCAAGTGAACCAGAGTACTGAAAAAATCTTGAAAAAGAAGAAAAAATTTGGACCACTCATTTCCTGATTTCAAAACTTAATACGAATGGTAATGCAGAGTGTATGATTCTGGCATAAAAATAGAGAGAGATAAATGGAATATATTTGAGTCCAGAAAGAAAAGAACCTCATTCATTTATGGCTAACTGATTTTCATTAAGGAGGCCAAGACAATTCAAATAGGGAAAGAATAGTTTTTTCAGCAAAAGGTGTTGGGACAACTGAACAATTATACACAAAAGAATGAAGCTGGACATCTAACTCTCACCATATACAAAAATTAAAGACTTAAATAGAAAATCTAAAACTATAAAATTCTTAGAAGAGACCACTGTCATAAATCTTTGTGACATTCAGTTGAGCAATGGTTTCTTAGATTTGACCCCACTGACTGAAGGAAACCAGAATATGTCTCCCTGAAATATGTCTCTTTGACATAAAAGTTATTTTGAACTTCAGCCAATTAAGAGGCATTGGCTAATGCAAGAAAAACTTTTCTGCTTAAGGGCAGGATATAAATTCTCCTTTTACTGGATACAGACTCTTATCAGCCCAGAGAAGACACTAGAGGAATCTGCAAACAAATCTTAATCCATGAGTTTCCTTCCAAATATTTACCTTCCATTTGTTCGCCACACTTGGAAGCCTGAACTACTTTCTTTTGTCCAGCCATTTTTCTACAAACTTACTGTTCTTTGTTCTAGATGCTAAATAAGCCAAAATTCTAAACCATTGCTTGGAGTTACTCTTTGTTTTAGGTTTCTCATGTGCTGTGCACTGCTCATGTTAATAAGCTGTATTTTTGTTGGAGTGCCTGGGTGGCTCAGTGGGTTAAAGCCTCTGCCTTCAGCTCAGGTCATGATCTCGGGGTCCTGGCATCTGGCTCTCTGCTCAGCAGGGAGCCTGCTTCCTCCTCTCTCTCTGCCTGCCTCACTGCCTATTTGTGATCTCTCTCTCTCTATGTTAAATAAATAAAATCTTTAAAAAAAATAAGCTGTTTTTTGTTAATCTGTCTTCTTGTTAGTGTCCCAGCTGAAAACCTAAAATGGGTAGATGGTACATGAAAGAAAAAAATGTAGATAAATTTATCTTCATCAGAATTAGAGATTATAGTGCTTCAAAAGTTACCATCAAGAAAATGGAAAGACAACCTACAGAGTGGAAGAAAATATTTGCAAATTATCTATCCAATAAGGCTCTAGTCTCCAAAATGTATTTTAAAAAATACTTACAATTCAACAATAAAAGACAACACAATTTTAAAAAGATGGAAAGAATTAAATAGACAGTTTTCCAAAGAAGATATACAATTGTCAGCAAGTACATGAAAAGATGCTTGGCAGCATTAGTCATTAGGGAAATGTAAATCAAAGCCACAATGATACCACTTCACGCCCACTAGAATGGCTATGATGAAAAAGATAGACAACAACAAGCAGGGATTGGAAAATGGACAATTAGTGCCCTCCTACATTTCTGGTGGGAATGTAAAATAGTACAGCTGCTTGGGAAATCAGTTCCTCAAAAAGTTAAATATAGGGTTACCATGTGCCTCAGCAATTCCACTTTAAGATACACACCTCAAGAGAAATGAAAAGACATGGCCACATAAACACTTGTATAAGCATGTTCATAGCAGCATTATTTATAACAGCTGACAAGTAGAAAGAACTGAAATGTCCATCAACTAATAAATAAACAAAATGTGGTATATCCATACCATGAAATACTATTCGCTCATAAAAACAAATGAACTTCAGATAAATGTTAGAGCATGGATGAACCTGAGAACATTCTGCTATGTGAAAGTCAGACACGAAAGATCATATACAATATGATTCTACTTACGTGATTTTCTTATATGACATCTCTAAAATAGGCAAAGGAACGGAGAATAGGTTAGTGGTTCCTGGCAGTGGGGGAAGGAGGAAATGGGAAGTGATTAGTAACAGATAAAGGGTTTCTTTTTGGAGTGATGAAAAGGTTCCAGAATTAGATAGTGGTGATGGTTGCACAATCTTGTTGATATACTGAAAACCACTGTATTGTCCACTCCAGAAGAGTGACTATGATGGTATACGAATTACATATATGAAAGAAAAATGATTGCTAAAGATCATTACTCACCTTCTTCTTTAACTGTTGTCGTTAATGAAGAATGTGTTGGCTGCAAAGGTGTACTTGAGAGATTCTTACTGGTTGTTCCTAGTTTGATAAGATAGATGACATTATTATTAATCACAATTTCATCTCACCTGTCAAGGAACAAATACATGTCAATCAAATCTGGAGGTGAACTGGAATTCCTCTACAGTGGTACTGTCAGCTTTGGCCGATCTTTAATTCTTTTCATTTCCTACCTCTTTTTGTCCAAAGTAAGGAACATAAGTACTGAATGCTTGGGTGACCCAGTGAACACACACACATACACACTCACACACACACCTTTTTTCTATGATAGGCCCCAAAAGCAAATTTTCACTGCAGATTGTTACTTGGGTATCTTTAAACATGCAAAAAATATATACTGCAAACACACATGATTTAAAATTATGTGACTCTTCCTAGAGAGAAAAATAACCTTGTCAATAGTACCTTTTCCCCTCAGAATTACATTTCATTTTACTGATTTGATTATGACACTGGAACTTCCAAAATCACATAAATTATAAAAGAACTTGAAAATTCTTATAATTAATTAATTTATTCATTTATGAAACATTCACCGAGTTCCCACTCTGTGGAAGACCCTTTCCTAGACTCTTGAGGGCAGTATCAAACTCTTAGTCATCTTTTTAATCTGAGTAGTATCAAGGCATTCCTGGCATATGGCAGGCATGTAGTAAATGTTGTTGTCGGTAAGCAGGGACTCATAAAAAACATGGGGACCAAGAAAAGACAAAGATTTGCTTTATGTAGTGAATACAACTTACCAGTCTGATAGCCATACTAGTCGACATTCCCTTCTTAAAACACTTTTAAGATATCCTTTTGTGATTAGGGCACAGGTTCTATTTTTATTGTGTGATATATATAAAATCCTTGTTCTTAAAGGTATGCATGCTGTATTGGGGGAGAAATAATTTGGCTCTGCACGGTTTAATGCTTTAAAACCCATCCAGAAAAAAGTCTTCAAGGGTAAGCTGGCTGGATTGGTATATCAGAAAAAACTAAGGAATCACAAGGAAGATAAGATCTTTGGAGCATCGCTGAGGACAAATGCCTCCAAGCAGGTGGTGGAGTTTTTCTCTTCTGCTCCTCTGTCCTCACTCTTTATTAGAAGACATAGGTTATTACAGAAATGGAAAGTGGCTGTAACATGTAGATTCTGGGAATTATACTGTGGAGAGTGCTGAAGCACTTAAGACTTTCTCAAAGTTTTCTATGCCCAATATGTGGTTATATTTTAAAAGAAGAAACCAACACAGGACGCGTTAATCCTAAAAGCTAGGTTTGAGATTTTTGCATTACCCAATCACAGGGATGCCATCTTTTGTTTCTCTTCTATTTTTTGAGGGGGGGGGCACACACAAGCTAGGGGGAAGACAGAGGGAGAGGAGAGAGAGAATCCCAATCCCAATCTCTATGCTCAGTGCAGAGCTCAACGTCGGCTCAATCGCATGACCCTGAGATCATGACCTGAGCCCAAATCAAGAGGTAGATGCTTAACTGGCTGAACCACACAGGTGTCCCCAGAACGCCATCTTAGGGTGAAGGTGTAATGATGCAAACGAAGTGTCCCTTCCAGCCGGATGTGATGAATTTGTTTTCACTTCAGCACTACTTTTGGCATTCTTTGTACCAAGAACAGGCTGAATTGAATTTTTACAATTACTTTGTTTCACATGTTTCACTGGGATATGTTTCCTATTTCACTTGAAAATTCAAGAATAGAGATGATTACAGAAAATAATTAGGATACATATAATAATAATCATGAATATAAATAGAAGAAGTATTAAGTGTGTGCAATTCTTGAGTTTCTGAAGCCTTTGACCCTTTTCTTTTATAGCTATCCTGACTTCAAGTGTGATAGAGGGAAGGTAGGTTACAAATTTGGTTTTTGGTCCCAGCATTCAGCCCAAATCTATTTGGCCTCAATTTCAGCTTTGGTCTTTGGAAAACTGAAGAGCTAAATGGCTCTCCATTTCTGGCATTCCTGAGCTTGTGTGAAAACAGTGATCCTGTGATCATGACCATGATCATCGTATCTAATCAAGTTACTATATCTATCGGAGAAACAGAACACAATTATTTTAGACTTATTGTTAATGTATGATATTCATTTTCAAATATGGATAAGCATTCAACATGTAACTTATAATGAAATTTTTATGTGCTAATAAATATGTTGAAATTTGGAAGTATAGATGCATCCTTATTAGTGCAAAAGTAAAATATCACACTAATTAATAAAGATTGTGATTTCTGTTAATTTTATGTATAACCAATGATTAAGTACTTATTCCAGTTAATAAAAGAAATACATTGAATTTAATATGAACAATAAGAGAATACTATAGCCATATATATTTAGGGATATTATATAATTTTGTGTCAACAAATATTTATAAAAGATTAAATCATTAAAATATCATAATTGTACTCTGTAAAATTTTTAGTAAACTATCATCCATAACATTTTCCAAAATAATCTTTTGGACCCTTGTTTAGTTCCATTTAGGACATCAGGGTTTCAAGAAAATGCCTAATTTGTAAACATTTTATATCTTGTGAGTATAAACTAAAAGCAAAATGCCAACTTTATCATTTCAAAATTCCATGAAAAGGAAAAACCAAAAAATCTTGTACAAAGATATCCCAGGTAAGTCAATTTTAATTCAGACTCACTAAGGTATATAAAGAGAGTGAAATAAAGAAGAAAGATATGGAAAAAATGTGGTACCCAAACCTATTTTCCCACTAATATGAGAAAACTTACAAGACTGCCTTTTAAAAGTTCCTTCTTTGCAGTTTTATCTTAGTTTTTAGAGACAATGTACATTGTAAATATCACCGTGCCTGGCACCCTATATGGAAGAGATGGACAAAAACATTGGGCTCCTCTACTGACCTCAGCAGAAACCGAACATCTGTTTAGTATCAGAAATGCAAAATATCAGTGCTGACAAATTAATTCAGCTAATTAAAAAAAGGTTGACTATTAAATGCTTTAAAAACCAAACTGAATAATAATTGTGTTTTAAGAATGATATTTCAGGTTATTTTTCTATCTGAGAAGTTCATCTCATGGGGTGCCTGCGTGGCTCCGTTGGTTAGGCATCTGTCTTCCGCTCAGGGCATGATCCCAGAGTCCTGGGATAGAGTCCTGCATCGGGCTCTCTGCTAAAAGCAGGAGTCCGCTTCTACCTCGCCTTCTGCCTCCTGCTCTGCCTGCTTGTGTTTTTTTTCTCCCTCTCCCTCTCTGTCAAATAAATAAAATCTTTACAAATAAATAAATAAAATAAAATAAAGTGTTTATTAAAAAAAAAAGAAGTTCATCTCATGATGATGACATTCAGTGTCTGCCAAGTGCTGATGTTAACTCTGGCCACTTGACCTTTGAACAAAAGGGCAGTGCACTTGGTGCATAGCTGGGAAGAGATCAGGTCCCATCTCTCTGATTGGGTAAACCTCTGAAAGCAAGCCCTGCTTCAAGCAAAGCTATTAGTCTCCTCTGCCACTGTTGCTATGTCACTACAAGAAGAGTTCCCATCTCAGTAGCACATTTTCCACTTTTCTAATGATGGAATTTCTGCCATTGTCAAGAGAAAGAAAATTTACATGTTTTAGGTAGCATAAGCACTATTAAATCAAGTGTCTTTTGACTTTTAAACAAGAATATCTGGATGGAAAGCCTTAAAAGAAAACAATAAAGATTTTCCCCATGTTTGATTTATTTATTTTTTGGTAAATACTTTTATTGTGTCTAATGACCATGGTGTCTGGGCTCAGACACATTGTACTCAGTCGGTTGGTGGCTCAGTCGGTTAAGGGTCCAACTCTTGATTCCGGCTGAGGTCATGGTTTCAGGGTCGTGAGATCGAGCCCTGCGTAAAGTTCAGTAGGGAGTCTGCGGGAGATTCTCTCCCTCTCCTTCTGCCCCTCCTGCTCCCCCCTCTTTCTCTCTCAAATAAATAACTAAACCTTTAAAAAAGATCACTTGACGACCAAATGAAAAAAAGAGAAAAAGGAAAAGGAAGGAAGGGAGGGAACAAGGGAGGGAACAAGGGAGGGAACAAGGGAGGGAACAAGGGAGGGAACAAGGGAGGGGGGAGGAGAAAGGAAACGAGAAATGAAGCAAATATGGTAAAATCTTGATAATCATTGATTCTGGGAGATAGGCATATGGGGGATTAATTATAGTACTCTTTACTGCAGGTACATCTGGACACTTTCGTAATAAAAAGTAATAAAAAGTAAAGCACTGGCCTATTACAATTTGTATAATTGAATGTGAATAATTTAAAACTCATCTGAGAGAACTTTTGAAGAACATAGACTGGAATTTAGTTTTGGTTAACTGAGTTATATAAGACAGTGAAGTGCCCAGAAGAGAAATTACGAGGAGGCTATGTACGTGTGTGTATGTGTGTGTGTGTGTCCTCCGATTTCAAGTGTTTTCCCAAACGACTTGTTTCAGATAAGGGGCTTCAGTAACCCACTACAGGAGCCACCAGTGGGTGGAGTTGTTAGTTGTTAGGGTAGGCTCCTCAGTTTATATGAGTGGGTAGATAGTTTGCCTTCCAAGCTGGGCAGGTAAGATGCCTTCAGGGCATCAGAAATGACAGTTCTGCCTGAATTCCTTCACTGAAGCTTCCACCTCTCCCTTTCATGGTCACTTAACATAATGGTTAGGGTCTGTGTTAATTTGATATTGTTATTCACCACAGGTCACTGTGGTCAGGGCTAGGAATCGTCTCATTGAGAAAGCATAAGTTCCAAAGATTAATGTGGAAATTGCAAAACTTCAACCCTTTGAGTCAGCATGCAGTACTAGTACCTACCTTCTCTATCTTGGTTTTTCTGGGGTGATGTTTTTGATTACAAAAGTAACATGCTTTTACCAAATAATGCAATTTTATGCCAAGAACACAGCTGGCAACTCACAGAGAGAGTGACAGAGAGAGAGAGAGAGAGAGGGAGAGAGGAGAGCAGCAAATGCTTATAATTGGTAAAAGTACCAGCATGCCTCTCTGCTTCAACCCTGAAAACATAGGGTTGAAATAATTTTTAAAAATAAAGGGCAGACAGTCTCCCTTTTGCTATCCTGCCTGCTTATTCCCTTGCAGTGTACTCAATAAACTTCTATCTATAAAATAAATAAAATTAAATAAAATAAAATTAAATTAAATTAAAAAATACAGTGCAGGAATTGGCTGAAGTCTCCATGGTCCCTGACTTCTTTGACTGTGTCATTTGGAATTTCCCTTGGTTGGTGATAGAGGTGCTATCAAATTCTGGGAACAAAATCCCCTGTGCAGCCCTCTTTGTGTAAAGCTTTCTCCCAGTTTGGTACACAGATTCTAGGAGAATTGGTTTGGTTTCATCTTAGAATTGCCATTTCAGAAATAATCAACTATATTCACCAGACCCTTTTTCTTTGAGGATCACCACCCTCATTAAGTCTCGTGAACCAGCCCTCACTGGTCCTCTACATTTTCTTTGAACTTGATCTTATAATGAAAATTAAATGAGGAGTCAGTGGAAAGGCAAGGAAGAGAGCTGGAAGAATTCCTGTGACCTTAGGATTCCAACCAGAGTTTCTGCCCATAAGCAGTAAACAAATAATTCTATATTTCTCTCTCTATTGATTATAGAACCTGAATGATATGTCTCATTTTATGTGTGTTGCAGGATGGACAATGCAGTATGCATTGGATTGATAACCTCTTGGGTTTTTAATTAAATGACCCCAATGGTTCATTTTACTTTTCATAGATGGTAAGAATACCTAAAACCATAAAACATGATGTCGTTGACACTCAGTCCAGTAACAACAATGATGACATTGTTACCGAACCTCACAAATTAAATCTATTAGCAGGCCAATATAACTAACAAGATCGTGTGCTATTAATACAGTTTCATCTTGTTAATGGTGCTGCGTAAGTGGACAATTGGAATATTTAGAAACATATTTTTATGACTAAGGAAATGGGGATTTTTTTATTCTCTAAAAATAAACTTTGTGTATGTAACATTCACAATAGGATTATTCTCGAACAGGAAATGATCCAAAGGGATATCATCAAAAAACCCCACTGTGACCCCAGGGCTCTGTATTCAACCCAAAATAACACATAAGTTTCAAAATAGTGAAATAGCACAGACCTTCATAGCAACAGATACAAGATCTCAAATTATTTTTCAGTGATCAAATTATATAGATGCTACTAATTTTATCTGTTAGAGTAAATTTCACTAAGAGTTAATCCTACCTATAGATGTTCCAGATGTTGATTCTGTAACAGGTTTTGACGTTGTGGTTGGGGTTGGTACAGATACTTTTGTTGAAGAAATTATTGTTGTTGATGATACAGAAAAGGTTTCATTTTGACCATCTGCAAAAAGAAAACTGTGTTAAAGTAGCTGCTTTAAAGTTTACATTTATTTTGCCAAATAACAGACTAGTATATTTAAGCAAAATAAACTGTATGTATACTCTTGCTAAGCCAGTAAGTAAGGCATGGATTTGAAATTAATTTTCTAATTGTAATGAATTCAGCCTTCAGTTCGGTATTCATTCACTATCTCCATCTGCTTCTCACCAATGGCATGAATTTTCAAGATAGACGGCAGAAGCAGTCCATAGCTCTGGAACAAAATGATAGCTGACAAAACCAGTGAGAAATACAAGTACAAACGTGAAATTTAACAATATTTCTAAGCCAAGTTAACAAACATTGTCAGATGAAATAATTAAATGGACATTCTCTGGGCAGTGGATGTTTTACTAAATATTTTCATAGCACATTGAAATTATTAAGTAGTAAAATGTCACTATTAGTACATCTTTTCCTGATATAAAGCATTTCCCCCTACTTTCTTTCTCTATATATATTCCAAAGGAAGACAATAAATTTTATTTTTTATTTTTTAAGAAATACAATAAATTCTAAAGAAATTCAACATTGCAACATGCCTACATTTTTGACAATAGAACCACCATAAATCTGCATTGCCAAATGATTTAGTTCTCTAAATTTTAACAATCAAAGGCACCGAAATGGAAGTGATACATTATTATGTATATAACATCTTTATTTTTAATAATACTTCTTTGGCAATAGAAAGTCAATATTTCTTAATTGATAATTCTCAATGATAATTCTTAAAACTCCCATTGAAATATTATTATTTTTTCAAAGTGAAGTATGTAGGACTTAATTCTCAGTGATTTATGGAAATATTTGTTTTACTTAATATTACTGAACTTATTAGCTTTTAGAGAATCCTTTTAATTCTGCATTTGTTGGTCTTGTCTCTATACACTCACTGTGGTGTTGAAGATCAGAAAATAAATAGACGTGCACAAAGGACTTGGACAACGTATTCACATCCACGGAAGGCACTGTTTTCGTGTTGCTACTTTGTCTGTATAGAGTATATACAGTATAGCACATTAGTTAAGAGGATGGACTTTGAGTGACAAAGACTTATGTTTCGATCCCAGTCAAACTGGATATGTCATTACAGTAAATACATGTCATTAGTATGACTTTTCAAATTTAAAATTTTACCCCAAATTTTCCTCTTTGAATCTGGAAAAAACGATATTCTTGCACGTCAGGGAAAAGCAATATTTAAGATGTCAGGAGATAGAATGTACTTCCTGTTTCATTTTATAGACTTGAGGTGCTTGAAAGTGTTAGCACTTAGCACCCTCTTTGTTTATAGACAGTACACGGAAATCGCTTGATGTATTCAACACATACAGATATGTTCAGCACATTCAGGAATGACAGAAGTGCCTTTTCACAGGCTCTACAGAAATCCAGTCAAAAGCTTTTTTCACCTCTGGATACACTTCACACCCTTGCTCTCACCCCCCCCCCCCC
>LNAC01000032.1:8696006-8754708 GCA_002007465.1 Ailurus styani | reverse complement strand
TGCCCCCCCCCCCCCCCCCCGCCCCGACTCCCCCAGCAGGGAGAAGGAACACAGCTCCCATGCATAACGTTATCTTTTCTGTTTTAGTCATTTTGTTCTCGCGATCTTTCTTTTCATCCCGGAGTCTATGATGTAACACTGATTTCTAAGTTTAAACTGAAGTTGAAGAAAGTTATTCAAAGAAGGACATGCCACTCTGACTGGAAAATTCACCTGCAAATAACTTAAATGATCCCTATCTGTCGACTTCTTAAATAGTGACAACGTCAATTTCTGGATATAATCAACATCTTTGTTGATTTTCTTTTTTCTTATTTCTTCTTTCCCTTCCTCCCTTCCTTTTTTCCTTTTTCTCTTCCACAAACACTTACTGGATAACTAACGTGAAAGGTATGATTAGATCTAATAAAAGACTCTATATTGTACTACATGGTATTACCTGTGAGTAGCTCTGAGTCTGGTAAGGAACACGATGCCTATACACAGCAAGTAATGAAGGATATTCTGTATGGGGAATGTGGATCACTGTTTTGGTTATGATACAAGAGTAATTAAGATCTACTTAGTAGACTGCAATCAGAGCTTTTGCCAAATGAAAGAGAAAAAAATTAGAGGGATACTGCCACTAATGAGGGTAAGGGTTGTTTCATGAATTTCACATGCATGCATGTGTGTGTGTAAGTGTATTTGAATAAAACATGCATCAGTGCAAAATATGCTTCCTAGTGTGATTCCAGCTGAAAATTTGAAAGCTACTGGACAGGAAATTGGGCAAGAGTTTACAAGATAAAGGATGACCGCCCTGCAGGGTTGAGCAAGGACTCCTTTCTGAGAGAGCTGATGTAGGAGCTAGAGTTTGAAGATAAGTAGCATGTCCACACACCTAGAGGAAGGGGCATGGCCAAAGGTCTGGAGGGGAAGTGAGAGGTAATTGAGAGAATCGCAAACAGCTGTGTTTGGCTGGATTGCTCTATGCTATAAAAGGACATAGTGGGCCTTGTCTGGCACAGTACTGGAGGCAGATCATAAAGGACCTTCAATACCAAACCAGGGACTTGGGACTTTATTAATAAGTCAGTGGGGAGCCTGGAAAGTGACCAAATAGAAATTCTACTGTAGGAAAAATGATGCTGAAATGGGTGGAATGGAGAATGAGAGGACACCAGCTGAATTAAACAGCAAGTCCCCATTTTTATGATTACCGATGTCTCTGACCTCTTGAAGACATCATGTGAGATCAGTGAGTTCACATCCATAAAATGACTGGTGGCTAACTACAAGCAGGCACATTTTTAATTTAAAAATTTTTTTAAAGATTTTATTTATTTATTTCAGAGAGAGAGAGAGAGAGCATGAGCAAGAGGGATTAGCAGAGGAAAACAGAAACAGACTCCCCAGTGAGCAAGTGCGTCAGCCTGCATCAGGCTCCACCCCAGGACCCAGATCATGACGTGAGCCAAAGGTAGATGGTTAACCGACTGAGCCACTCAGGGGAAGTAGGCATGTTTTTAAACACTGGTGTGGTAAGATTGGGATTGGGATGTACTGCAAGCCTTGTCCTCACCAGACTGCTACACGTTTGGCCACTGATTTCCCTCAGTAAAATCTTAATCCAGTAGCGCTCATTAATGTCTCCATTATTAGTTCTTCAGATTGTCCAACAGAGATAATGCCCTCCTTTGGCAATGACTGACAAACCACTCCTGAAAATACTGAGTGTCACTGTGTGCCAGGTCCATGCAAACATTTTCTGTGAATTAGCTCCTTTAATCCTAAGAAGACACCATGATGCCCACATTCATATGATCACCATTGTACAGATGAAGACACTGGGCTCAAAAAAGATAAGCAACTTGTCCGCATGATGCAGTGGGAAGTAACAGTTGGAATTTTAATCCAGGCCCCTTCGAATCCAGAGAAGATACTCTTAACCACCACAGATCTTGCTATGGGAAGTTGTTTCTATGCAAAGCCACATACTTCTGCTCTGCCTGCTCTGCCTTTGACGGGGTATGATATTAAAGGGGTAGAAGTCACTAGATGCACAGATGTTTTGCCCTCATGTTCCTAGGATAAGGAAACAGACAAAATACCTCACTGTTTTCTTTCTTAAAACATACAATAATTTTGTCATATACATTATATATATATACATATAAAATATGTCCATCAATAAACATTCGTAAAATGTTTAGACTTTTAAAGCTCTGAAAGCAATTTCCAATCTACTACAGCTATTTATATTTGAAAAATAAAAAATAGAGATTTACTCAGTTGGGAAATTCTGCAAATAGAAATATTCTCTTCTTATACAGTGGGAAAGAATTATTCTAACTGCCACTGTTGAAAGTTTTATGGACTGTGATGCGAGTAACCACCAGTTATGTTTTTACAGCATTTTCTATAAATTTCTTTTAGGTCTGATTTGATATCATAATAAACTATTGAGGAAAATGTCTTATTCTGAAATATTTTTTTTGTCACAAGACATAATTAGGTAGCATTTCACTTTTCTTTATCTCCAGAGTAATTAAAGATAAATTTAACAAGGGGACTGTGTTTCACATCTTTGTTTATGCCCAACCAGATAGTGCTGCTCTTAGGATGTTGTAAGAGAAACAGATGGCATTATGTTCTGATTCCATCCTATACCCATCCACCAGCTGAGAAAGCACAAGAGGTACTATGACACTTAGTTTCTTATGATTCGAAAGGATGAAGCAAGATGGGGATTTAAAATAAAATAACTATTTTAATTATAGAAATCATGAGAACTTTGAAAATTCAGCTTATGGATGAAAAAACCAACTACCATATTTTCTCCTCTTTTCAAATGATTAGGTCATCTACTCCAATCTTCTTGACATGCTTTGTAATTACATTTTCTAAGTAACTCCCAAGGGGTCTCTAAAAGTTAGTTTCATTCATCCTCATAATGAGAAGCTATCTCGCCAATTATCTTTCCCCTACCAAGTCTACGTGTAAGGTCCCCTGGAAAACCACTACTAGAGAGGATAGTTCTTGGTTTCTCTAGATCAACACGAACACTGAATGACAGTAACTCAGAATTATAAAACTTGAGACCTCAAAAGAACTTTAAAAAATATCCCACTGTAACAGAATCACAACATTTTACAGCTTAGAAAATGTATGAGTTTAAGTTGGTTTCAAAAGATCATAATACCAATTACTAAGCAAGGTGCTTTAATTCCTAAATGAGCACTCTGTATTATGTAATATAGAAAAATCTTTTTTTTTCCCCCAATTCTATTTGGGCACGTGGAATACACTTCTGACAGAAGCAATTCTAAAGTTTCCCTTTGAACCATTGGAATAAATATTTACTTTGTGAGTTTTAACCATAAACAAAATTTCAGAAGAAAGTTTTAAGCTCTTTAGGGAAGTAAAAGAGTGATTTCTTTAGAAATATATAGAGTATATACAAAATGCTTAGTACTAAATGGTCTTATAACCCTCAAAGTACCATTATTAGGTAATAATTTCACAACCTAGATTAACTAATCTATGGAATTAAAGGTAAAGTAGGTAATTTTATATTTTAGTATCTTTTAATGTATTATTCCCACTAATTCACATTGTCTTCATACTGTGCCACCTCCTATACATTCCCATTTCCTCAAGCTTTTAAAAACTTTATCTATATTTTATATTGAAATAAAATAACTGTCAATTGTTCAGTTATCATTTGTAGATGCTTATCCCCTATGCATCATAGTTTCTAATGAATATAGATTCACATTTTAATATTGCATGTGATAGTAATGTATAAATTGGGATTTTATAAATGGTGAGAGGGCCTTTTTTTTCATAGTAATTTGTCAATAGTTGCTAGTATAAAATCTTATTCAACTGGTACCCTATTACCTTCTTTATTAATAAATAATCTTAGTGAAGTTTAAGTTGAAAATTTCAATTTTTCCTCACTCATCCAAAAAAATATATATTAAAATATATTGAAAATATATACAAATATGCTAAAAATTGATATAAAAATAAAATATATTTATATATGAATATAATGAAACAAACACATAAAAAAATACAATAGAGTACCACTTGCTATATTCCCATCAAAACAGCACCTTCACGAAATACAAGACACTAACTCCTTTCGATTATCAGTATCTTATCAAAACAATCTTTCACTAACAGTGATCCTTCTCTAACAAAGCAAAATTCGTTTTGGTTTATTGCTAACCAAATTAAATACAGTTAATTTTTTATTGATTAAAATAAAATAACAATTATTATATGATGACGTGTCTCTGTTGATTTCTTCTATTTGCACTGACCCCAGAATTTCATAATATTCTATTGTAAATGCATAAGTAGCTTACTAACCAATGAACTGTTTACCTCAATAAACATTCATTAAGCATCTACTTTTTTAAGATTTTATTTATTTATTTATTTATTTGAGAGAAAGAGAGAGAGGGAAAGTGTAGAAGCGGGGAGAGCGGCAGTCTGACAGAAAGGGAGAAGCAGGCTCCCCACTGAGTAGGGAGCCTGACAGGGGGCTAAATGCCAGCACTCTGGGATCATGACCTGAGCTGAAGGCAGACACTTAACAGACTGAGCCACCCAAGCACCTCAAGCATGTATTTCATTAGGAGCTAAGCAAAAACAGAAAACCGTATTTTTCCCAGAGGAACTTAAAGTTTATTTTGATACCCAAGCTTTGCATATGCAAAACAACCATAAGAATATGCTAAGGGGGCATATCAAGATGGTGCTTATTAATACTATGCATAGTTGGTTCAGTACAATGTTAATTGAAGTCAAAGTAAGGTGGTGTCAGGAATAATCAGAATTACTTTCTTAGGGGAAGAGATTTCGAGAGGAATCAGATAATTGAACATATCAAGGGGAAAAAAATTTCATAGGAGAAAAGAAAGAAAGGATATTCAAATAGAAGAAAGTCAGCAGTTCTAAGTAAAACAGAGCCCATATACCATGAGGCCTGAAAGCGCACACTGATGATACTAGACATCTATAAGCAGAATCTTTTGGGAGAGGAAAACTGGAAAATCCCATTTTCAATGAAAACATTGAGCTAGAGACAACTCTTGAAAAAAGGGTTTTAAATTGGAAGTACATTTTCAATTAAGACTCACAAAATACTGTAGCAAGCACCCAAGTTTTGAAAATGCTTACATTTCCTAGGTGGAATGAATTAGGGAGATAAGGAAGAAGAAAATCTCATCTCTCACAGTGAGGAGAATATTCAGATAAGAGGGAGAAAGCTGTGCCCGAAAGAGGAATCTCCTCAGGTTGCCAGCCATCTGTGAGGTGGGGAGGGAGGGCCAAGCCTGGCAGGCTCTGAGCAGGTGGACAGGTGTCTCAGCCACCTGTCCTCTCTGGGGACAACAGGAAAGCAGCATCACATTGGCGAGTCTCTTAAACAGAAAACAACAATATCTGCAAAATGGACCAGAGAATTCAAGATATTTTGGCTCACGAATGGATGGAAGTGTACAAGGCAAATTTCCTCCACTCTCCCAGATGTCAGGCTTGACACAATGGGGCAGTACAGTTAATTTCCTTAAAAATAACTGTGATTTTTTAAAAATCCCCATATTCCATAATAATAAGATATTTTAGATTGTGGACTCTATTATAAGTGGACTTCGGGTTTTAGGAGTTTCAATTTCTCGAGGCATAAAAAGACCAAGGTTGTATTTAGTATTTATAGGAGTGGGAATAGGAGCAAAAAGGAACAAACTTGCCATATTCTCTGACTTTTAGACAGTCATCTCACCTCCTCCCTCTGGGCTGTTCACTTAGGCCAGAGAGGAACTGTGGTTTGGCAGTTCAAAAAAACATCTTCCGAGGAAACAAGATGCTTAGACTTCACACATTCTTGTAGGCACCAGCAGACTTCACAAGCAGGTCTTTTGGGTCTGTCTCATGACTCCAGGAAGGGGATAGACTTGGGGGGCCCTCTCAGTCCCAGGAGGAACAGCACTGCCTTGTCCCTTCTCTGGGCTCCACGAAGGTGTAGTGGTTATAAAGGACTGCACAGTCCTATTCTCTCTCTAATGACAGCTCCAACTTTCCTCTGAACTTAGAATGTAGCCACTTGAGATCTTGAGTCTTAACCATAGGCTCTCCTGAGGGGTTTCTTCGGAAGGGAAGGTCTTACTAGACGCTGCTGACCAGCAGATGACGTTCGTTTAGAATTGTAACTTATACCCATGAAATGACATGATAGGAGATGGAAGCAAGACCCAGACCTGGCGGTTCTGACATTAACTGTGCAACGTGGCATGAGCCACTCTACCTCTCTGGGTCTCAGGTTCCTCTCTATAAAAAGTATCTGTTGAACAACTTCACTTCAACAATAAAGTTGTATTCCCTCTAAGATGAAGTTACAATGTAAATATCCATTATGGCAAATCATTAAGTATAAGTTGCATTTCTATATACCTAGTGGAAACTTGTACTTTAGCAGTCATACACAATGGCTTTATGGAGTCATTAACTTGCTACCAAGGAGAAATCTGAACTGAAAAGGGGATTCTGTATTTCAAGAGGCAACAATGACTACATTCATTTGCAGTCTGATAGTGTTACCTGGACTACATGTAGTCCCCTTTAGTGTGTTGGTCTACCCAGAACGAGAGGGAAATGTGAAAGACAAACTTTGAAATAGGCATTGGGAATATTTTGTTTCAGAATTTTCTTTTCAACATAGAAGAGCAAGCGTAAGAAGAAATATTTTGTATAGGTGAATCAATTCCTACATGAATGAATAGAGCCCACAGCAAATAAGGTAATAAACCGAATTTTCCCAATTATGTCCTAACTGTGACAACCACTTTGCCAGATTTTATAAATTATTTTTTTATTATTCTCGTTTTCTAATCTCCTTATACCATTTCTTTCAAGACCTTGATTATAGTAGCAGAACAGAAAGCTTGCAAGATAGAAAAAGGAATACCAGAAAGTTGGTTTCACATAGTAGAAGAAAGAGGTTTTCATGCCGTAGTCCTTAGGCACACAGTTGTTGTCATGCTGTGGGCACGGCACTATTGGGATCTGCTGTGTTTCTAGTGGGAATCACTAAGTCTGTATTCACACTTGAGCACTGGGTAATGTGTTGGGATTACTATATTGTATACCCAAAACTTACGTAACACTGCATGTTGACTACACTAGAATTAAGATAAAATAAAAACTTTAAAAATCTGTATTCACACTAATTATTATCTGTGTATGAAAAAGATGAATCACACATATATGCTACTATTTTCAAATATATATAGTTTCTATTGTTATTAATAAAGTACAAATTTTAAATAGTTGCTTAGTATTTAGCAGAATTTTGTTTCCTCATTTAGTGGGTGCAAATATTAACCTAGTGGGAGGGGAGTTTGCATTTTTTCCATGTAAATGAGGTGTTTCTTTTCAAAAAGTTTGAGGACCCCTTCTTTGTGGATCTAAGTATCTCAATAACAGCACAATTTTGTTAATTTGGTTGAAGGCATCGTAGAGCATCAAAAAGAGCCAGAATTTGAAATCTTGTCTTATCCATTGCAATACAAAGTTAGGGACACTCTTCAAATACCCGTGACTCATACTTCTTAATTAGAAACAAGCAAGTGAAGACCTACAGAGCCAGGGACTTAGAGCCCTTTCCGTTTTCGCATATGCCAATTCTGAGTCCTAGAACAAAAGTGTATCTTTTCTTCCTCTGAATCTGTTTCCCTACAGTTTCTCCATATCGGAGATGGAAAAACTGTTCTGAACCACAAGCCCAATAGGAGCCCATCATGTATTTATACAAGTACAGGAAAGTAGTCAAAGTATCTACTATCCGATTTCAGAGTCTAGCTTTTATATGGTGTATTTTCCAAATTAAAAATATTTTGAACATTCCATTAGGACGTCATCAAAGGAGTCACTTGTAGTGGGTTAATTAAATCTAACACATTTAAAAATAACTCTGCATGTTGTGGGACAGATGCAGCCTTGGAAAAAGAAGGAGCCTACACTGAACATTGCAACAGATTTTTGTATTTAATGGTAGGCAACAGACACATTTCCAGAAAATGCTCTCAAAGCCTGGTTGGGAAGTGTCTCCTCTGTGACAGCAGGAGGAAAAAAAAAAAATCCAGATAAAAAGTAAAGGACAACAAGGAGTAAACTGTATACTTTTACTCCTCACTTAACTTAAATTTACCTCATTATTTAGAATTAGTACCCCATTGCATGATATTGTCCAATTTTACCTAGAATAATGAGCTACACCAAGATTCTTCCTAAAATACAAAGATAAAAACTAGGAGGAAAACCTGCTCTTAGCTAAAAACAAACTGTCAGGTGTACCCTCAGAAGAGGCAATTTTGGAAATTCAAAGGGATGTCCAGAACTATAATAGATGTGAGAGAAAAGTTTGGAGAGAACTGAATTGCTCTGCCCCCAAAAATGAACTGAATAGTATACCCCTAACAGTAGAAGACATGGGGGGAAAGGAAAGAGAAAAAACCAAGAAAGAAGGTAACACATCCAAAGGACTTTTTAGACCAAGGATACCTAACACTCACTCTCTTAACTTTGCATCGCTCTTATGTAAAACCTGGCCTTTCAGTAATATCAGCTACTACACACAGTCTCCAATTACCCACCAAGACTTTAGTTAAGTGGATCTTTCAGGGCATGCACTAAAGAAAGGGGAGCTGTCCTTCGGTTGTTGCCGTAGTAGAGTTAAAGAAAAGGTCACAAGAAACCAAATGGAGTACCTGATTTGAGGGATGCAGGAAGTAGGAAAGAAAGGTGGGAGCATGAGAACTTAATCCTTCCCCTGCCACAAGGGATTTGCAAAACTCAGAGCAATGGGCTTGTACCCAGAGGAGAGAATAAGTCAAATCTGAACATGGTTTTACATTAAAAGGTGGTGACATCCAGGTGACACCTGAGTTACAGAAAATGATTTCCTTATTTCATTAAATGCTGTTTACTAGAATGAGAATCAGATTTGCTAAGTCATGATTGTGACAATGCATTTACTGAGAAGAGGATAATCATAAATTTGTTCTATAGAAAATTGTTCCAGACAGAGTGGTTTCTAAATTGTTTGCTTCATACACATGGAAGGAGAGATGATCAGAACAAATAGACTCTACAGAACAAGGATTTCAATGCAGCATCAATAATTACTTAAATCCAAGATATTAGCAGTGTTGAGCAAATAAACTATTTCCTAAGTGGGAAGGCTACCATTAGATCACAGTTGACATTTACCTGTAAACTGGTTTTTTTTTTTCCTGGTTTTGATGACAAATTCATGGCAGAACAATTAAATTTACTTTCCTGACAAAGTAACGAAAATGTTAATAAGGGAAAGCCAATAGGTATAATCTCACATTATTATCAAAATGCAATGGTTTCCTTTATTGAGAATTCCTAAGAAATATGGTGCTCTGTATAAACATGGTTATTAGTTTAGAATCATTAAGTAAAATATACCAGGATGATAAATTTTCAAGCAATTCTAATAAATACCATTAACATTTATCTGTGTATCTTCAACTACTAGTATAGTACTTGACAACAGGTCCTTATTAAATGTTAATTAAATGACAAATGTAAGTAAATTTTTCCTGAATAGCCAGAACTTTCAAAATATTGTAATTATTCTATCATTTTATTTATTTTTTAAAAAAGATTGTATTTATTTATTTGACAGAGAGAGATGCAGCGAAAGAGGGAACACAAGCAGGGGGAGTGGAAGAGGGAGAAGCAGGCCTCTGGTCGAGCAGGGAGCCTGAAATGGGGCTCTATCCCAGGACCCTGCGATCCTGACCTGAGCTAAAGGCAGACACTTAACAACTGAGCCACCTAGGCACCCCTATTCTATCATTTTAAATAGAAATACTACTGGCTAAAACTAAAAAGTAAAAAACTTGGATTGAATTAATAGAGAACATGTGACTCATTGAAACTTCATATTGAAATAAATTTTCTCCATTTAATGGTAAATCATTATTTCTTACACTTTATTACTAGTTGTAAACATATCTCTGCTCTTAGGTGAACTCGGTAGTGTTGAATAGTGGATAAATTTGGATTTATGATATTTTTCCTGATATAGGTTCACTTCAAAATCTGGGAATAATTTTGGGGGCATTTTCTATGTTCTTGGCATTTTTCTTACCTCCAGGGAGACTTTTGTAACATTCGAAAGCATTATTCTTCATATTCTCCTGGTGACAAAGGTTGGGGTAAAATGTTTTTGCTAAGTTCAGAAGAGTCACTTACCAACTATCAAAGTGTCCTCAGAATGCTTGTTCATTCTAACAACCAAGGAAAAAAGGAAAAAAAAAGAAGGCAAGGAAAAAAGAGCTGGCTAAGAAAATGCCAAAGTTGGCTAGAGCTGCCTCCTGATGTTTAATCTCTAGGAAAGTGTGTCCAAATTTCATCCACTCCTGTATCAACTTTGTGAGTTTCTTCATATACTTTACTCTACTTGACTCTATTAGGTCCTTCCTCTTTTTCTTAAAAGTCAAATCACTTTTAAAAACTTAATCCAGTTTTTAAAAAGAAATATTATAAGGGTATCACAAAAGAAGAGTAAGATCTCTGGTCATTAACCAGAAAAATAAAAACTATAAAAACAGTCATATTCCATATAGATATCATTAACGATGGTGGTCCCATGCTTTATCCTGCATGGTCTGTGTTGAAAGTGAAATTAGTATTAGGCCATAACAAAGATATAAAAACACCAAACATAGACTGAGATAATCAAAAGTACAATAGAGATTAGAGTCCAAGTTATTTAATTCTCCCCCATTTATTTGGGGGACATTTATCCCCCAAGTTATCTCAGTCACCACCTGCTATATTCATTACATGCCCTAGAAATACTGTTTTAGGTGAAAGCCTCTTAAGGCCACCTAGTCATAAAGTGCCTTGTGATGCAACAAATTATAGCTTTTCCATATAGCAGAAAGTCAACCCTAATTATTTTCCGACCTTCCTTTTTCTCTTCATACTAGCATACATTGTTCCTATCTTCTTTTAAGAACCAAAGTCAAACCAGCTTACAGCCCAGCCTTATTTTAGGGACTAATAATGTAGGTAGAAAGTAAAGGCTGAGTTGGTGATTAATAATGATGTAATGTCTTAAATACCACAGACCTACATAGAGGCCTAGAGCAATCAAGTTAGTCTTGAGGAAAGCTTCTGATTTTTGTCTCATATGACATTGTCATCAACAAACTAGATAAACTATAAGGCAGCATACTATAGAATCAATTTATGAAAAAAAACTAGCACAGCATTTCAAATGAATCTGACCTTTGCATTTTAAAAAATAATCCAAATCAAGTTTTTAAATGATAGTATGTTGAGCTGCATTTTTAACATTTTGGATTAAATAATAAGGAAATCAGTAATATAAAAATAATTAGATAAATCATTATTTACAAGATAAAGTTGAGTTGCAATAAATATAAAGTACACAACAAAAGAACAAAAGCAAACTATAGACAAATTTAGTAGAATAGTGTAAAGATAAGTACATCAGGAAAAGATATAAAGCCAAAAGAAACTCCAAGTAAAAAAGAATGAATTAATATAATATTTTATCTCAAATTCATACTTGCAAATGTAACCGTAGTGATAGATCATGTTATATAACTAAGAAGTAACAACTGCTATTTTGCTCAATAGTGATTAGATTCTTATTACGACATTAATTCAATTTGATCTCTGTGTTTTAAACAAGTAGCAGCAAATTGTCAAAGAGAAACTAATGTGCGTAAAGATAGAAATTGGATTCCAGTCAGAGAAGAAAAAGGAGCTGGAATGATTTACTGTTTAATATGAGAAAAAAAGTCTGAAAATATATTTAATCCTTTCCAAATTTGTTTCTGTGATATCATTTGTGTCTCTAACCTAATTTCCCAATATGTGAATGAAAGTGAAAAGAATTTCACCTTAAAATTACTGATGTTTCACTAGATGAAAAAAATTACTAATTATTTTATCAATATTCAGAGATATAAATGCACAAATATAGTTCATACACAGCAATTCTCACATAAACACATCAAGAAATGCAAATGATAACTAAGCCAACTTCATTAGTAAAATTTATATTTGCAAGGAAAATAACATTATAACTTTCATCAATTACAGTGTTTAACTTTTAAATTATCTATATTGGGGGACACCAGGGTGACTCAGTAGGTTAAACGTCTGCCTTTGGCTTAGGTCATAGGTGGTCCTGGGATTGGCCCCAGGTCCTGCTCTCTGCTCAGCAGGGAGTCTGTTTCTCCCTCCCCTTCTGTGTGCTCTCTCTCTCCAAATAAATAAACAAAATCTTTAAAAAATAAGTTATCCATATTGGACTATAGAAAAAACTATGTTGCTTATAAGATTTATTGCTATTATAATTATTTCAGTATTATAAACAAGGTGATAAAGCATTATTCTTTTTATTATTATTATTTTTAAAGATTTTATTTATTTATTTCACAGAGGGAGAGAGATCACAGGTAGGCTGAGAGACAGGCACAGAGAGAGAGGAGGAAGCAGGCTCCCCGCTGAGCGGAGAGCCCAATGTGGGCCTCAATCCCAGGACTCTGAGATCATGACCTGAGCCGAAGGCAGAGGCTTTAACCCACTGAGCCATCCAGGCGCCCCAGCATTACTCTTGTTCTATCTGCACCAGTTCAATAGTAAATTAAAGCTCTGAACTTTAAGACTGTATTCCATAAAATCCTAAAGATGTTTTTGGCTTTATGGAGCAAGTAAATAATGGATCAATTAAATAAGTTCCGTCAGTATAATTAAACATGTACTGTGGATATAGCTTGAAAGAAAAATAATTTAACTTGAAATCTAGAAAAAATTCCCTTGATACAAGGTGTTCTTTCTGATCTGAATGTCAATCAAAGTTGTATCAAACTCTTGAACATATTTCAAGTTTGAATGATGCCATACATTGCTGTGCAACAAACCATCCTTAAACACGTGTCTGACAGCAGTTGTTCATTATCTCTCACAATTTTTGTGAGGAAGTAACTTGAGAGCAGCTTTGAGCAATTCTGGCTTTGGGTCTCTTACAAGATAGCATTCTGTAGAGATTGCAGCTGGGGCAGCAATCAGCTCAGGGTGTGATGGGTCTGGAAGATCCATTAATGAGGTGGCTCATTCACAATGCTGGCAAGTTGGTGCTGGCTGTCAGTTTTACTCCATTGGGTCTCTCCACAGGGTTTCCTGACTGTTCTCAGAATGCAATGGCTGGCTTCCCCCAGAGAAAGCAATCTGAGAGACTGAGGTAGAAGCCATAATGTCTTTTTCTGCCTACGCCTTGGAAATCACACAACATCCCTTTCACTGTATTCTATGAGTCACACAAGTCAGCCCTAATTAAGTGTGAGAATGTTCCACCCAAATTCTTGAATACCAAGAAGCAAGGATCATTGGAGGCCATCTTGGAAACTGGCTACCACAACACTTATAATTTGTTGGATTACTTTCAAGCATAGAAATTATTAGATATTAAAACATGAATTTCTGTATTTTAGAAAAAAAAAACTTCTAAATTTTATTTATAACCTGAATCTATCCACTTAACTTTCCAATTGTTTCCCAACAGATAAGCTGGTTTCTTTGCCATCTCTTAAATATGACATTTTTATTTCCAACTCTGTAGTTTTGCTCATGTTTTTCTATTTTTAGAAAATTTAATAAAAATCTTAGAGAACATGGATAATCTTTTTTTTCTTTGAAGTTCTTCAGAAGTTGTACCATCTGTATGAAGCCTTATTTGTTAGTTCTGTCTATAATGACTATCTTCTCCTTAGAATTTCTATATATACTATTCTTAAACCACACAATTAAGTACTTAATGAGTACTTTTTATTCACTTAACAGACGATAACTGAATGCCTACCATGTACTAGGGCTATACTAAATGATGACATAAAATTAATGATTTATTTCCCTTATCAATCCAAAGAATTTTACTTATATATCTTATATTCATGATACTAATACTTAATATATTAGCTCTGTAAGTGTATTTTCAAGTTGGTAAGTGTAAGCTTTTTTTTTAAATGTCTCCAAATATACATTTTGTGTGCAGAAAATGTTTTATAGATGTTAATTCGGTTTTGGAAGTAAATATTCAACTATTAATCTATTTATTAATAAGTGAATTTAGCAATCATTTTAGAAACCTTTTAACATTTAATCCTATTTATATATTTAATTAAATTCCCTTAAATATGTAAACCTCTATTAACAAATTGGAAATATTTAACATATACCAGTTTGTCTGCCTTTTAGGATTTTGTAGAGATCAAATATATAAAAGTACTTTGTAAGCTCCTAATTTAGTGCATAAATATGGCATTATTGTTATTAAATCAAGGTCAGTTGTGCTTCTGTATTAAAATGATTTAATAGAAAACAAGCCACTTGGCTTTGCTCATAAGTACTTTATTTTTTTATTTGAAAGAGAGAGTGAGCGAGAGAGAGCATAAGTGTGGGGAGGGGCAGAGGGAGAGGGAACAGACCTCCCACCTGGGGGCTCCTTCCCAGGATCCTGGGATCATACCTGTAACCCACTGAGCCACCCAGATGCCCCTGCTCATAAATACTTTTAATAAATATTTTATCATTTCTTAGAATGGCTACGAATATTTTTAAATAGTACTTTCTTACCCTGAATTAGATGGAGATTGGAGAAAGTTGAATTTAAATGAAGTTAAAGACCTAGGAGGATTAAACATTGTTCCAAAACATGAAAGCCTGTCTTAAACACAAGAAGCATAGCAAGCAAGCTTTGATTTGTACTTCACAAGACAGGTTCCAACCTCAAGGAGGACATATCTAAGATCAGAGATCTTGAGGTGCATTACTAGGCATGAGTTCTCAGGCCAGCATTTAGTCTGGTAGAGCAAGACTTACAAATCGAAGAATGTGCATCAAATTAAAGGGGATGAATGCCTCTGAGTGCTAAAGTAATTCTAGGTATGACATATGACAGAAAGCTGGCTCAATACAAGGTGACAAACCTGACAGGGTCAAGTCCTACATGGAAAGCTTCTGACCCTAAATAAGTAAGGAAGAATGACAACCTAAAATTCAAGAGAAAACAGAATGAGATTGGGGGGGAAATGGTGACATCTAAATTAAAACTTAAAAGTACACAGTTTCCAAAAAAAAAAAAAAAAGCATGCAGTGTCTTTCCTATTCTTAAGAGATTTGTACTAGAGATGTGGTGGGGGAGGGGTGGATGGGGAATCCACAAATATTGTATGAATAGTGACAATAGAGATTTATTCACTAAAAAGAGATTTCTCTTGTCATCAAATGCTTCCGAAGGCTGCTGATATTTCTCTCGATAACATTTTTTTCTTGGTATTTCTTAAGGTTTTCTGATTAAATATATTCAGCTTCTGTTACATATTAATCACTCTTAAAACCTTAAGGAGTCTTATCATCTACCCAATAAGACTGCTTATTTCCCTTTCAATAGATCCCAGCTTCAATTTTAAGTTTCTTAAGCTCAGGTTCTATATTTTATTAATTCCTCCCAACTTATATTGTGATTATAAAAGGGTAACATAAATGGAAAAGTGTAAAAATATAAATATACATATCATGAATAGATATTAGCCAGAACTGGGTATAATTATGACCCAGATTAAGAAATAGTGGGAGGGATGCGGTGGCTGGGTGATGGACACTAGGGAGGGTATGTGCTGTGGTGAGTGCTGTAAGACTGATGAATCATAGACCTATACCCCTGAAACAAATAATAATTATATGTTAATTAAAAAATAGAATATTCTCAGCAGTACAGAAACTTCTAGAGAATATTCTATGAATTATATCCCTCTCCCACTGTTCTAGAGGTAATTTGTAGCTAATCTGACTTATGTAATTATTTCTAGCCTTTCTTTATAGATTTATTGTCTATTTGCACATCTGAATATGATAGAATTTAAATTTGACTGTTCTTAACTTTACGTAAGTTGCAATGTTATAGTATTTTTTGTCTTGTTCAATATATTTTAAGATTTTTATTTTATTGATTATAGCTGCAGTATATTCATTGTTGTTTCTGCCTATTATTTACTGAATGAATAAACCATAATTTACTTATTACTTTTGCAATTCACAGATGTTTGAGCTGTCATTAATTTTTGTCTATCATAAAAAATGTGCCTTTGTGACTTTGAGCATACTTATATTTCTTTTCCTTTTTTTGCCAAAGTGAAATACTTATTTAAGACTGCCAGTTGTTTTTGTTTTTGTTTTGGGATTGGTTTGTTTTAATTTTCCCTACTGATTTGTAGTTTTTTCTATATATTCTAGATGCATCTTTTTTTGGTCAGTTTTATCGATGTCAGATAACTTGTCCCATTTTGTGGTTGTCTTTTCATTTCTGCTGTTATTTCTTTTGACAAACAATAGTTAATTCTAATGCAACAGCATATATGCCCTTCATTTGTAGTTAGTGTTTTTTGTGTGTGTATACCTTCCTAAAATAAAGTTACATAGATATTCTCCTATATTTTCTTCTTAAAGTTTTAAAGTTTAAATTCTACATTTACATCAGTATATAATTCATCTGGATTTGGCTTCTGTGTGGGAATTGATTTGAATTTCTCCCCAGCCCCTACCTGATTGTCCCAGCAGCATTTATCAAAAAGTCCAATCCTTTCCCACTGCTCCATTGTACTTTGTTCTATATCAAAGAGCCATATATCTGTAGGTCTGTTTAAGTGCTCTCAATTTTATCCACTGATCTATGTAGCATCAGTGCCACCATCGCTTGATACTTCTACCATGCACCAATCTGACAGTTTTAATTACTATATCCTTACTATGGGATTTGATAACTGATAGAACAAGTTCTCCTTCTTTGTTTTTCTTCTTTAAGAATTCCTTTCAAGATTTTTTTGACTTTATGCATTTCCACATAAAACTAGTTATCAGCTTCTTATATTCCACAGTAAAATTTATTGAGATTTTAATTGTAACTACATTGAATTTCTGGGTTGATATAGAGAAAATTAACATCATTTAGATGCTGGGTTGCCCAATCAATGAACACAGTTTATTTTTCTAACTTTTAAGGCTTTCTTTAATCTTTAATTTCATTCAGTAAATTTTATTTTTCTTCTTTTAAGAATCATGCCTATCTTAAAAAAAAAGAAACAAACGTATCTTTTATTAGAATTAGTTATAGGTACTTGGTGTTCTTTTTTTTTGATGTTTTTGTAAATTGTATTTTGCTAAATATTCTTTTTCAAATAGCTATCGCATATTTGATATGCAATATCAAATACATAGAAATACAATAGATAGAAATACAATCAATTTATATAAATTCTATGTCAAGAAACCTTAGCTAGGTCTTTAATTCTAATAATTTATCGTAAATTCTTTTAGATTTTCTACTTACACAATCATGCCATACAAGTTTTTATTTTTTCTTTTCTAATTATTATAATATTTATTTTTCTTTATAAAAGTAACATTACTGGGGGTCCCTCGGTGGCTCAGTCGGTTAAGCCTCCAACCCTTGATTTCTGCTCTGGTCATGATCTCAAGGTTGTGAGATCAAGCTCCATGTGGGGCCCCACACTTAGCACAGAGTCTGTTTGAGATTCTCATTCTCTGTCCCACCACAGCTTGTGCTCTCTAAATAAATTAAGTCTTAAAAAAAAGTAATGTTACCAGACAAGATTATCTTGTTGTCATTCTCAGAGGGAAAGCTAACAATTCTCCACTATGGAAGATGATTGCTGTGGTTTTTGAAGTTATTCTGCCAGATTAAAAAAAATCTGTTATAGTCTTCTTCCCTAAATGTTTTTTACAAAGAATAATACTGAATTGTTACAAAAGTTTTTTTTGGCATATGTTCAGATGATTACATGTCGTTCTCCTTATTCTGTCTATCTAGTGAATAAAGTTGATTGATTTCCTAGTTATTGGGTTTTTTGTTTTGTTTTGTTTTGTTTTGTTCACTTGTTTTAAGTTATCTCTGGGCTCAAACTCACAATCCTGAGATCAGGAACCACAAGCCCCACTGTCTGAGTCAGTCAGGTGCCCTGATTGATTTCCTGGTTTAAACCAACTTCACATTGCTAATATAATCCCAACCTGGGCACATTTAAGTAACTTTTTAATGTTTTGTTGGATTTCAAATCTTTTTTCATAATGAGGTTGGTCACCAGTGTTCCTCTCTTGTAATATTCTTGTCAGATTTTGATTTTAGCCATAAGCTTGCCTCACTAAATAAATGGGGGAGTAAACTTCTATTTTTAGTCTCTGGAAGAGTTTGTGTAAAACTAGATTTATTTATTGAATGGTTAGTATAATTTTCTGGTGACATCAACTGGGCTGAGATTCTTTTCTGTGAAAAGATTAATTGCCAATTCATTTATTTTATGGTTAAAGGTCTACCGAACTTTTGTGTATTTTCTTGAGTTAGTTTTGAGAGGCTATATTTTTTTTGAAATCTGTTCATTTTATGTATTTTTCCAAAACTATTGACATAAAGTTTTTCATGATAATTATTTTTAGCAGCAACTATAGTGATGCCATCTTTTTCATTTTTGTTTCTTCTCTTCTTTTTCCTGATTCATACTGGCAGAAGTTTAGCAATCTTATTATATACAGAAATACTTTGCATTATATATTTCTTTTCTATTTTATTAATTTTCACTCTTACTTTTCTTATTTTCTCCCACCTACTTTATTTGGGTTTATTTTGTCCTTTTATTTCTTCTTTTCTAATGTGTGGATTAAAGACTATATAGTTCCTTCTAATCACTGATTTAACTCCATCATACACATTTTGGCATAAAATATTTTATTTCTCTTCATATTCAACATATTTTCTAATTTCCATCATGATTTTTTTCTATAATCCCTAGGTTATTTGTAAAGAAATGTCTTAATTTCTAAAGATCCAAAGAATTTTATTTTTCTAATTAAAATATTGATTTATAGCAAAATTGTATTAAACTTGGAGAAAATACACATTCAAATCTTTAATTGTGTCGAAGGAAAGATTGGCACAGGCTATTTGGCACAATATGTGAGTATTAAAATTTTATTCAGTTACTCATGTATGTGAAATCACAAAGTTATGAGACAAATAATCATATAAAATATTTCAAATAAAATATCTAAAACCTGCTCTGTGGACACTTGAATCTCTTTTTGCAATCTGAAACATAAAAAGAATAAAAGTGTGGAGAGAGTACATAGATATTATTTTATAGGAGGCTATCTTCGCAAAATACTTCTTTTGAATTCCAGTCCCAATTCCTTCATCCCAAAGGAGCAAGGCTTGTCTGGTCTGCTATGCAAACCTCCCTTAAAATGTGCGGTCCTTATAGTTGAAAGACATAGGGACAATGACTCCCATCTGGAAAAATCAATAGAATGAAAGACTGCTGGCTAGGTACCTTGGTGTAAGACTGAGGGAGTTATTACTACGTTGAGAATGACTGTCCCAGCAGGGATCATTGCAGAAAGTTACATGTGACTGTCTCTTGTGGATCAACGGAAGGGAGAGAGTGAGAGAGTAGACTTAGAGATGTTTTAAGTCCTGTTCTTCAGGGCTATGTAGAGAGTGGGGCATTTTAGCATCATGAAACTCTGGGTTAACACAGGATTACCAGGGTATGGAAGGAGCAACCAGTGGACCCCCAGAATAAGGATGCATTCTCAGGAACCAAGGAGCTGCAAGGGGGAAGAGGCCCAAAAGCACACCTTTGAGGAACCCATGAAAATGTACCACTCTAAGACTCTGGGCACAACTTATGGTGCCAGGTCAAGTAATACCTTTCATTCAGCTTTCTCACTCCTTCCTCACTAGGTTCCCAACATAGAGTGGTTAGAAAGGGCCTTGAGAGGGGACAGGGAAGCAGAAAAACAGACACTGTAAAAATCTCACTTTATAGAATAGAATGGTATCTATGTGCCTATGGAGATTTCAGTACTTCAAATAATATTTGTCTTGGCCAAATCTAGTCTCTATTATAATAAACTAGTACAAGTCAAAACCAAAAAACCAAAAACCAGAAACAAAAATAAAACAAAAGGTCATACTTAATTAATGACAAATTCTCTCTAAAAGCACTAGACCCTAGCACTTTGTTTTAAAGGTATTTGAAGGTAAACACCTCTGGTCATTTTGTGGGTATGGGGCAATAAAAAGAGTTCCAATGACTAGTCAGGAAATTGGAGTCTAGTCCAGGATTTCTCAGAATGTATGTCCATGTACCAGTGTATAAAAATTATCGGTAGTAATTGCTGGAAGCATAGTTATATGGATTTTACAGGAAAAAGTCTTGGGATTGCAGGGGTGAGCCCTAGGAAAATCTATTTTTAACAGACAACTTAAGTGATTCTTATCAGTAATAAATGTTAAGACCTACTGATCTCAGTTATAGTGTGTGTGTCCTTGGGCTCTTCTTTGACGATGAGCCCATAACAGCAGACTGTACAATCCCCTAGCCAATAGCAAGGATTAAATGAGATAAATGATCAATAAAGTACTTTGGAAAAATGTGCAGTATTTTGCAAATGGAATGGATGGAAAAATGAAGGACTAGCAAGAGATTTAATGATAAGAAGAAAGAATCTGGGGCACCTGGTGGCTCAGTTGGTTAAAGCCTTTGATTCTTGGTTTGGGCTCAGGTCATGATCTCAGGGTCAAGGGATCAAGTCCTGCCTTGGGCTGTGACCCTCAGTACAGAGTCTACTTGAGATTTTCTCCTTCTCTCTGTGCCCCTTCCCCTGCTCTCTCTCTCTCTCTCTCTCTCTCTCAAATAAATAAATAAAATCTTTTAAAAGAAGAAGAAGAAAGAACGCTACCAAATACTGGTCTGTGGCATCAGTGGCTGGAAGGCCTATGGGGAGCACTCCCAAATTGTTGGAGCTTTTGTTACATATCCTTCCCCCTCTCCTCCTCATTCCTGATATTTCCTCATTCCAACCCTCCCTGAGAGGCTTTCTTTCTTTCTCCCAGCCTGTGGTACCTTCTCAGACTCCTTTAATCCCATCTTTTCTCTCAATCTTTTTCTGGATGTCAATGAATTTCTCCTTCTCTCTCTCACTTTCTCTCTCTCTGTCTCTCTGTCCTTTTTTTTTTTTTTTTTTTGATGTGTACTCTGAGAAATGTCTCTTATGGCAGAGAATTGACCCTTTACATGAGAATCAGATACTTTCTTACAGCCCTATCTGAAAATTCCTGAAGGAAACAAACATTAGGGAATAGAATTGAGCATCTTGATCCCAAATGAACAAATCTGGGAATAACAGGATGAAAGTGAAGCGATAGAGATAACTTGAGGCAAAATATACAGAAATTGCTTGTTACAGACAGATCATACAACTGTAGATCTGGAAGAAAACTCTAATATCATTTAGTCAAACTGCACTCCTATTATTGATGAGGAAATTAAAGACTTGAGAGGTTAAAACATTTGCTTGGCTCACTCACACAACAAGCTTCTGGCCCCTGGTAACAAAGACCAAGAGCTCTTGGCTTAGCCAACAGTTTACCCCACAATTGCACAGGGCTGGCTTTTGACAATAGTCAGAGCTCAGTGAAAAAAAATTTGTTAAATTGCCATATATATGCATATAGCTAAAGCAGACTTTGTGTAATATACTTGTAAATGTGTATACATTGTAGGTGCTTTATGTCTTTATTCAGGCAAAGTAAAATCCTGAGAATTCCCTGTCAGCTGTCCAAAGGGGATTTGATTATTTACTGATCAATGAAATTTTTAAAACCTGGGAATAACTGAATTATCTAATGCCTTTGCTTCTGGACAAGATTAGAATAAAGTTAATTACTCAACATAGTGAATGAAGACCTCAGAGTTATACTGGTAAAATGTTATCAATGCATCTTTACAATCGCATTTTTATAACTTTGCATTTTGGTAGGGATGAGGAATAGGGTGATCTAGGTGTTTCCGAATTACCCAATGAATGATACATAGAATTATAGGATACAATTTTTTTTCTTGTGAGCAAGAGACAGGAATGACTCAACACTTGCCTTCTGATAGTCACACCATTCCTATGTGATTTGAATAGTCAATATAAACCAAATGTGGGCATTTTTCTGCTATTTATACAACAGTAAGGTCAATTTCATAAAGCAAAGCAAATCAGTTCAACTAACCAAGAGTATCCCAAAAAAAACACTCGCAACTTCTCTCCTATACGGCCCAAAGATAAAAATAAATATTGTCCTCAAGTTACTGAAAACAAATCCAGGAATGCCTTGTACATCTTCAACTCTGCTGACTTTTGAAGAAATACAGTTCTCCAAATTAAAATAAGAGCTAGTGGGCGCCTGGGTGGCTCAGTGGGTTAAAGCCGCTGCCTTCGGCTCAGGTCATGATCCCAGGGTCCTGGGATCGAGGCCCACATCGGGCTCTCTGCTCAGCGGGGAGCCTGCTTCCTCCTCTCTCCTCTCTGCCTCTCTGCCTCTCTGCCTACTTGTAATCTCTCTCTCTGTGTCAAATGAATAAATAAAATCTTTAAAAAAAAATAAAAATAAAAAAAATAAAATAAAATAAAATAAAATAAGAGCTAGCTAGTAAGCATCACATATGTGTCGAAAGATAGGTCCCAGGGAAAAAAAAAGATCAATTGGACATTGTCTTTGTTCCCAACAGATTTACATTCAGTTAGGTTATAAATGGACTCTAATAACAGGTTTTTAAATGGTTGGTAGCATTGTTATTTTTCTTTCTTCTACTTTGCAAATGTATAGAGTTGTAAACTTTAATTAATATAAAAGTTGTACTCAACTAATGAGGCTGTCAGGAAAAGAAAGAAGAAAAGAAAAATAATAAGCTTATGGATTCACATAATTTCATTATCTTAATCCACAAAATGCAGTTACTATTAATAAATCTTTGATTAGTTAATTCTGTGCATTTAAAATGGTGGGTCTCGTTTTTTTAAAACTGGATTTGCAGGGAGAGATAGTTGAGGGATGTCTCATTGTTGGAGAGAGGAGCTGTCACAATGGCCATGACTTGACTATTACAGGAGTGTCCTCCGTGCCCTTGGGGACAGTGTCTAAGAGCTCAGCGTTTATGTCCTCACACTTGACAAACACCCTAGCAGGAGGATTTCACAATTCATACCACAAAAAATAATTTCTTTTCCCATTTTAGTTAAAAAGCTCAATGTGTGATACAAATGGTTTTCTGTGTTTTATGTGTGTGGTTTTTTATAACTCAAGTAGTATTTCAACACATGGCTCTTTGAATGTGTAGCAGCCATAGAAAAACATATAAAGATATTACAGCCAAAAGAGCAAAGATGGAATGGCAGTTATAAACCCAGCCAAGAAAAATTCTCAGATTTATGAAAAGCCTTCCTACTTATCCCTTGATTCTGTGAGTTAAATGTTAGCTTGAATATCAATAATGAATATTTAAATAGTAATTTATGACTTACAGAGCACTTAAAATAGGCTTTCTGATTTTCATGTAACTCTAGTACTATGTCAACAAATATCATTTTTTTCTCATATTTAGATAAAGAAACGAAGGTGAAGAAGTACTTAATATCTTGATCAATTTCAGCCTACCAGGAAGCTAGACCCAAACTTGGCTCTCACATTAAAATGAAGGTTCCTTCCACTAACGTATTCCATTTCTCAGATTAAGCAGTGCTTAATGCTTGAAGACAGGTAATAACACATGAGGATGTTGACAATTCCCAGACTCCAAAGTTAGAATCCTCATTAAAAACAAACATAATTTTATTTATGAATTTCAGTGATTACTGAGTTAAATAACCTACGATTCTGAAAGACACTGTAGAGAATACAGCCTGCATATATTAAATGGTGCCTGTATATATTGTGATTAAAAATATCACTCGGCAATCACCTTTCTAGTATCTCATACTAATTCTTCCGTGAAAAATTTTCATATGTTGGCTTTTCACGTTGTGAGAATTAACGTAATAATTATTTAAATATTTGCTGATTTCGCATTAGAATCAATTTGGAAATAAGGCAGTTTACCTAAGGAATGGAATATAATAAATTATAGGACTCTGAGTTCCAAAACTCAGCAAACCTTCTAGAGTTCTCACATGCATGACACTCTGTTGGGTTCTTTGTGTACATCTCTTCACGTATCTCCCTGATACTCCTAGGAGGAAGGCACTGCACTCATCCCACTTTATAGCTGAGATGAAGTAACTTGCCCAAGTTCACAAAGATAGTAAGTGGGAGAGCTGGAATTTGAACCCAGACATTCTGGCTCCAAAAGAATTATAAATGTGACACTAAGTGATTAATTCACTAATAGTTATTTCCTCTGCTTGTTTTCTTCTCCTCCAAGTCCCACACTAGCTGTACTCACATTTATATTACAAAAAATTTATATATTTTTTTCAACTAATTTAACAAGGGGTAGGTAGGCAAATACCTAAAACTCCTTTTAATGCATCCTCTACTAATTAATTAAAATCGAGTGTATGGAGAGGATCATTATCACTAAGCAGAAACTTACCTGTGGTACTGAGTTTCTGCTTTAAAGGTGTGGAAGATGTTAGGAGAGGCAGCACTGGCTTCTGAATTACTCAAGTGGCAAGTCTCTATCCTTTCTCTCTTCTATTTGAAAAACTCAACTTGCTACAGTTTCACCACACTGGAAGGCAGCAAACTACAAGGAAGATTTTGAAGAACAACAACCTCTGGCTTGATTTTAAGCCACATTGCTCTAGTATAATTTTATAGGCTCATTTCCGAACCATTAAAATGAGAACCATAAAGTCGACCTTAAATGCTGTAATGGAAGGAATCTATGTAAAGGGCCAGGCACAATGAATGGTAGACGTCAGATGTTGTGACGATACTCACCTGCATTAACTTGGACCCGATCCAACTGAGCCTGGATTTTGACCCAACTAATTTGGGTTCGAGCCAGAACATGACTGAATAGACAGATATCAAAAGCAGTTCATATTTCAGATGGGCAGCACACCAAGAATAAAATCAACGAGGCCAACATTTTTGGCTACTAACCTCACAATATAATTCATTACTGACTCTATACAAATAGCCAAATGATTGCCTTAGGACAGGACCTGCTTAGAACATTGTTGAACGTATTCAACAAAAGATTGATAAAACTTTTCATTGTTTTTTTTTTAAATGAAGAGGGAGAAACGTAGTGAATAATAATCGGAGTATCAGAGAAATGGTGACGATCTATATCTCGATATATACTGTCATTCAAATCCAAAGGTTCCCATCAAGAAAAGTCAGAAATCCTGGATTTCCCCAGAAAGCAGAGCCTGAGACAAAGCCTTGTGGGCAGACAGTCTGTAAAGGAGCATGAAGTCAGGGAAAAGTTTAGAGGATTACAGCAGTGAAACGGAGCAGGAATAGAGGAGGAAAGCCTTCCCTCACTGGCTCCATCCCTCCTTTTGGCAAGAGTGGTCTCATAGAAGGCTACTGCTCTTACCCTTCCAGCTCAGTTATACATCACTGACAGCTGGGGCTCTGCGGGTAATTCATGCCTTGGTGTCAGAATAGCAGCAAACAGGAAAAGCAAAAGATACATGCTCACCTGAGGCAAGGTGTTGTCAAGCTACACATGTAGCAGGTTGCCATAGCAACAGCTGGAGTAAACACCACCAGAGAGGGTATAGGGAAAGACACAACAGGTGTCTAATACTTGTACAGCGGCTGCTTCTATTTAGAGACTAGTTACAATGATCTCTGCTGATATTTCTTCAAGACATAAAACTTCTATTTAAGTTTAGAAAACGATTTTTCTTTTTTTAAAACGATTTTTCTTATGGTGGTCCCAAACTGGGGACTCATATAGTGGCCTTTCTAGATGTAATTGACATCACTAATGTTTTTCACATCGATGCTGATGTTGTGTCTGTAACAGCACAAAAAGGATCTTGTTTGCTAACTGAAAGAGTTTCTTTTAACACCCAAATGGCATTATTATCCTACCCTGATAGAGCTATAATGACCCACAGGAATTCAGTAACAGGAAAGGAGGCACTTACTAACAGGAATTGAATGTCCCTCAGAGTACATTCCTGCTTTGACGTTCAGTGTTTAGAAATGTGCATCTCAAATTGTTCTCAAAGATGAAGAGGAAGTTGGAAAGAGATGACTAAAAAAAAAAAAGGCATAGAAGTCACTTGAATTAGATAATTTTTCACAAGTTGAAATATTTACCTGAAGCTAGAAATGTACCTTCATCAATGAAAACGAAAGGATGGGCAATGATCCAGTAAAATAAAAGCTTTCTGAAACTCTCAAATGTGCATCATTTTTTCCCTCAGTTACCTGAATAATTACAATAGTAAGATAAAATCTCCAGAGAACTTACTGGTAACAACTGTTATGAGTCTCTTGAAAACAAGAATTGTAGAATGATCACTTTTACTTTTAAGCAGAGACTACTAAAAAAAGGAGTCATGGAAAAAATGAATATTAAATGAATGGTTTCAGGACTAAATACTTTCCCACTGGATTTGTTTGCATATTGGCTCATTCTTCCCACAATAGATCACTTATTTTAGGTAAGATTTTCTGATAGTGATGAAGCTAAACAGAAGTAATAAGTAAAATTATCTGCTCTAGAGCAACTCATATGCAATCTAAAATAACACATCATGATGTGTGTTAATGATGTGTTGTATTTATTTAACTTTCTTAAACTTCCCTTTTTGGGAACTTTATTTTTTTAAAAAGCCATTTTGTACTTTTAAGAAGTTGCTTGAGAATAAGTCTTCTCCTTGAATATTTCTAACTATAAGAAGATATTACATAAAGTATTTTATATCCCAAAAGGAAAGGTAGAGCCAGTTATTTTTAGATATTCTTCCTCCCAAGGATTATAGTCAGAGCAGTTTCCTTCTCCAGATTTTTTGTGAATTACTGTCACTTGGCACTAGAGTGTCCATCTATCCCTGTCACCTTCTCTTCTGGCTAGACTTTGGGAATTGGCTTACCTTTGATAAGCCCCTTTCCTTATATTTAGTGCCCATTTCCATTGCCAGGGATCAAAGTAATCCACAACTTGTATCCATGTTCTATGCCATGAGTCATATGTGTTCATTATCTTTTCACAAGGACAAGGCAATAAACTGGTAAGTGATTGTCATTGGAAGAAATTAAAAATGAAAATAAAATGAAGGCGATCGTATCATTCATTTAAGTGTTCATTCAGCTATGTCCTTATTTTATGTTTAGAACTGTTATTGGACAGGGGCGCCTGGGTGGCTCAGTCGGTTAAAAGCATCTGCTTTTGGCTCAGGTCATTGTCCGGGGATCCTGGGATGGAGTCCCACATCCTCGTCTCTGATCAGCAAGGAGCCTGTTTCTCCCTTCCCCCACTGCCTGCTGCTCCCCCTGCTTGTGGTCTCTCTCTGTCAAATAAATAAACAAAATCTTTAAAAAAAGAGAAAAGAACCATTACTGGACAAACAAACTACATATGGTAATATATATGACCCCTGCTTTCAAGATGCTTGTAGTCTGGTAGAGGAAATAAGATATGCCTACAAATAATTATGATAGAATTAAAAAACAAGTGCCATAAGAGAGTTAGAAATATGAGCATCTAGGTGGGAAATAAATTGTTCTTCTATGTTATTAATTCCACAATAAGCAGGACTAATAACTCCTGGGATTCAAGAGTAAAGAACACTTACCCCCTCATCCAGCGGCAGGGGCATTCCAACTACCCATGGATTTTAATTTACCCTGAACATCTTTATTTAAATATCTTATTAGGATTTCAAACTCACCATGTCCAAAGTCAGATACATCAATTTTCTCCTTAAACTGTCTCCACCTCTCTTTCCCTCCCTCTGTTCCCAAACCATTTCCCTCTTCCTACTATTCAGTTAAACCTCTGTACATCACAGTCACTTTCTCCCTCAATGCCAGTCAAGAATATGTCAAATCACCCACTTTCTACTTCCTTTAAGTGCTTCCCCAGATCCTTCTTTTCATTTTGTTGATAGACTTACAGACTTGCAATAACATTTGCTCTATTTTCTTTATCTTTTGTCTCTCCTGACTACAATAGTCTAATTTATATCCTGCTGACAGATTAATCTTCCCAATTTATAGTCCTGATCATATAAGTCTCACATTCAAATGTATTTAGAGGCTCTGAATTAATTAACTATTCAATTTTAACTATTGACTATCAACTAATCAATCTCTCTTATCCTGGTAATCAATATATATCTTGAGGCTCTATTTCCAACCTTATTTTCCAAAACTTAACATGTGTCCAATCTTTGACCTTCTTACATGTGTATATTAGAATAGCCTGATGTTTTTATGTTCCTACTCAAGAAATTCCATTGATCTGAAACCTGTTTTTCAAGTTTCAATGTTTATCATTATTTCCACTTTTATATGAAGCCTTAACTGATGTCCCACACCCAAAACTAAGCTCTGGACCATTCTTTATTTACCACTTAAGACCTACAATATAATCAAACTTATAATTACTGTTTCCCACTTCAAGGGTCATGGCTGAGTCTTACTGATTTCTATAAATCTATAGCGTTTAGCATAATGTCTTACAGTCTGTATGATCCATTTTTTCTCATGAAACTGAATGTTCAATCGCTAACAAATGAATTTCTCCAAGCAGTTATTCTTCAGATACCAATAAAATGATGTTTGCTCCTGTTCGCCAATGCCTAACACATTTTAATCTTTCCTAAATTAATGTAAAGTTCAAAAAGCAAATGGCACTGGGAGAGTGCATTGTTTCCCGGGCCTCTTTTCTCTTGAAATCCCCCTTCATTTAACTTCTCTTGGTCCTGACAGTCAAAGGCTCATCAATCTAGGCTTAAAAGCCAGAGAGGTTTAAAAGCCACAGGAGGGGGCTGTTCTGTTTTAAATACAATTCAGAAAACCTTGGGAAGGAATGACAGTTCTTTTTGAGGAACCTTCCCTGCGTATTTCAACAGAAGAGCTTTCCAAATTGGAGATGGTAAAATATTATACCACCAACCAAGTAATAGAAAGTCACCGCCTGCTGTATGGAAAGATTCACTTGATTTTCACAAGGAGTGCAAAAGACTACATTGCATGTATTCAAATCTGAGACTGACAAAAATGTCAGAAGGAAAAAGAAAAGTAGTCAATTTCTCTAAAAGATCATTATTTAGGAATAAATTACTATGCAAAGAGGCATGGATCTTCTTGACAACTTGTGAATTTAAGGCCAATGAAATGCCTCCCTCCTCATCCCTAATAATCAATTCTGTTGAGGAAATATGGTAAGCCTTCTAAGTTTGGGGAACGTACAAAGCTTTGAAATCAATGTGTTTCCGGTACAGGGGCTTAGGGAAAGAACTTAATAAATCAGCTTAGGAAATGCTTCATTTCCTGCACCCTATCTGGGAAGGGAAACATAAAACCGGCAGAGCCAGGTGCAACAAAGTCATACACCTGGATGAAAAATCTCTTCCAGCTCCTTCCAGGCACCACTCAGATGGTCACTTTACGCTCTTGAGCTAGAGCTTCCTTTTCTAAGACAGATGGAGTAGTTTTTGCAGACGCTTTCCTTAAGTTAACAAACTGGGTTGTTGGCAGAGGTTGAAGGAGACAGTCATGATGTAATTATTATCTCTGCTCAAAAAAGAAATTATCCTACTTGGGTTAATAGTTCATTAGAAAGCAGACACGATTAATAGGCTGGGCTCATTACCAGTGAGGTAAAGACGTGGAGTGGTGAGCAGCCTAAGCCAGACTTTCAAACTTATATTGACCTGACTCCTGTTTGTGAGCAGAGTTTTTCATGGTGTCGGGATTTCCCACGCATGCTGAAGAATTGCTTATAAGCTTATACACTGATTTCCGTGGCTCTTCATAAATACTATTTATTTTAAAAAATCAGATGCTTGGTAAATCTTCTAAGTTAGATTTCCTGGCCTTGAGACCTGCTGCAACTTAACTCTGGAAATGCCAAGATGCATGACAAGCAATCATATGAGATTTTAAAGTGTTTGGGAATTTATCCTTAGTTTATATATATATATATATATATATATATATATATATATATATATATATGTTTTGGGAAATTAATGACAAATATTGTTGAAAGCGTGTGTCTAATTTTTCCTACACTATTATCCTAAATTAGAGTTTTTGTAGGGAGCAAACCTTTGAAAAGAACGCATGCAAAATAAAATTGAACTGATTGTTTTCCAGGGCCCCTCAGAATCAATAGTTTCCAACTGTGTTCTTTTATGATAGTTAGTACTTTGGTTTTCTTTTTTTGGTTTTTTTTTAATTTTTATTATTATTATTTACCCAGGGGTACAGGTCTGTGAATCATCAGGCTTACGCCTTTCACAGCACTCACCATAGCACAAACCCTCCCCAATGTCCATAACCCATCCACCCTATTATCCCTACCCTCCCAGCCCCCAGTAACCCTCAGTTTGTTTTGTGAGATGAGGAGTCTCTTATGGTTTGTCTCCTTCCCCATCCCATCTTGTTTCATTATTTTTCCCTTCCTACCCCTGACAACCCCCCACCCTGCCCCTCAAGTTCCTCATATCAGAGAGATCATATGATAATTGTCTTTCTCCGATTGACTTATTTCGCTCAGCATAATATTTCATACTTATCAAGTCTCTCTTGTATTAGAATTACATATTTGTTTTTCCCAACAGTACCTTTACCACTGTTGGTAAGGACAATGTCTTAATCATTTAAGTATTCTTTGCACTGATGAGTCCTAGGATCCTAATAAATATTAATAATTTAATAAATCAGTTACATTAAAATATTTTATAATTATATAAAAATAATTTAATAAATTAATAACTAATAATTTAAGTAAATTTAATTGCTTACAGGGAATCCCTCAGAAAGAGCTAACACAGTCATATGTAATAATTTCTTGCAACTCGTCATTAATATAATCAGGGCTTATAGTGATTCATATATATCCTTTATCTGAATTTTTGAAATTGCAGTCAGTCTACAAATTTCTGAAATGGGCAAAGTGTTATGTGTATATGTGTAGGTATGTTCTCATTTCCAGAGCAAATGTTATTAACTTTAATCAAATGACTCTCCTCTTTACCTACCCTGTCCCTTCGAGATATCAATATTCATTTCCCAGGCAGCTTGATCCAACCTCTCAATTTATAGAACCAAAAGATAGTTGGGACATACATAGGCCCGCATCTGCAATGCAGTATTTCTGATTACAGCCTTTCACTCATACTTGACAATCGTGTTATTTCTAGACTTAATGACAGAGAGGAGCACATTTTTGAGAAAGAGTACATTTGTAACCAGCATTTTTATCCCCAGATTTTTATTCTCCAAAAATGCTATCATGCATTCTCAGTACCTTCATGGGGCCTTCAAACACACTGCAAGGGCACAGCACCAGCAAACATTTCCTTCTAGTGAAAACAAACATCCTCTCTCTGAAACCTTCTCCACGCACTCGGGGTCAACACCCACACGCTCGACTCAGCAAGGGAATTGCTGCATCCAAGTTTCAGGGGAAGGTCCCTGAAGGTAAACCGAGGCTAAGAGTCCCCTCCCAGTGATTTCTGATCCACAGCGTCAGAGGAATAAGAGAAAATGGTACCTGCGCTGCTTTCACTGCTGCGAAGACTGGACAGAAGAAGACAAAGGATGGTCACTTGAGGGAGTTTCATGGTGCTCATGGATCTTCTGGTGGATCGTCTCAGTGGCGTTTCTCTCCAGAGTCAGGCAGAGACAACTCCCTCCCAGCCTGGCAGGGCCTTATTAGCAAATGGAAAAGGTGCGCTGAATGTGAGCAGCCACTGCCCATTCCCACTTATTTCGGGGGCTCTGATAAAGAACGGGAGGAAATGCACGCACTCCCTTTGGGAGTTCAGCAGAGAGGAGATTTATTGTTTCAGTCCCTTACAGGAACTTTTTTTTCTCTTCCTTTGGCAGCCACTTGTGTTTTTGTTACTACATTATTTTGTTCTTCTTCAACAAAAAGGTCAGGGCGGGTTCTGAACAGAAACAGATCTTTCTTGAGAATGGATCGCACAGCTTTCTAACTTTTGTTTTGGAAGTGTGTTGCGGAGTGGTTATAAAAAGGGCCTTAATAACCAGAGACTCGCTTTGGATAAAGAGGCTTTAATCGCCCGAGGGTTAAAGTTTAGAGCAAAATCCACAAGGACTCAACTTTTCTTTTTTCTCTACAACTTGAAAGCCAGATGAGCAAAGACCACCTTCCGGAGATAAGTGCAAAACCGTATTAAATAGGTCCTGCTCTGCTCTCCGGTAAGCAAAAAGACTTCTTAGGGATGCCCAGGGAGGTTTTTCAGGCTATTTCTAATAGAGTTAAGCAATGATGTGACCGTTCACTGCTCATTCCTGGTTTTTCTTGGTGGAATTTGATGAAGAATAAAGAAAAAATAGTTTTACAAGTATCCCATGCTTCTGGAGACTAGCGTTGGGTGCTCGCGTTTCCCCAGGCTGTTGCGGGGGCAGCACAGTGCCCTGAGCAGCCAGACTGGCCTCGCTCAGCTCCTACGCTGGGAGCACACTGGGCGCCTCAGCATGGAGCCACTGGGGCTTTGAGCTGTGTCGTGGGGCGTCTGGGCTTTATCTCCATTGATCTTGTGCCTCCATTAGCACTATGTATCCTGAGGTATAAGAAAAGCTCAGGAGAGCTTATTTTGGGGGGAGAGGGCCGGGAATGCTCAAAAATTTCTCCATACAAATTAATAATTGCTTCTTCACTTCACACCATTTCCGCTTAGGGACGTTTTCATAAGAACGCTCTACTTGCAGTTACCAAGGGAAACTTGTAACCACCCACCCCCCCCACACACACCCCACCCCACCTCCAAGGACACTCCTCTCTAAGAAATATGATTGAAATGGCACTGGGCTAGAATGGTCTCCCAACAAGTCAGTGAGGTCAGGAGAGACAGATTCTTCAGACCAGAACGCCAACCAGGAAAGACCTTGCGTACATTAGGGGTCTCTTTGATGTTCCTGGAAATCGATTAAGACATGATGATAGCACATCCATTATCCCCATGTGTGCCAAGTAACTCAGCACTTTTCCTTAGCCACAGTCTACGCATCTAATCTCAGCTAATGATCCTTTTATACACCTTTATCCATGAAACCTCATGGACAAAGGAGTGTCAGTGGCTCAGTATAGATCCATTTGCTTCACCATGGAAACTACTCCAAAAGTAACTTTTTAACCTGGTTACAAGGAAGAGACACATTTCACTGTTGCACTGTGCTGAGGAGAACTCGGTACAAAAGTGGTTAGAGCAAGTCAACTGATCAAAATATCCCACACACTAGCTTGTTTCTTCCTAAATTATACCAAGTCTCAGAAGAGGCTCCAAGTTTATATTTTGTGCATAAGCAAGACTGGATTTTACCCTCTCTTCTAATTAATTTTCTAAAACAGACTGCCTTTGGACTTGTTACTTTATTTGGCATATCCTGGAGAGTATAAAGATAGTAATGTATGTGAACAGTTGTCACATGCACTTACCAGAAATAAATTGAGGTGTGGCCATGAATTCACAGTGGAGCACTCACATTGCCTCACTTCCTGCTCCTTGCTCTGCTGTAACTGTGGAGTTTTCAGCACACAGCATCACCACTGATGTTGACCATGTTTGTTGCTATGCTGGTTCCAAAAGCATTTTGACTTCTCAGCCCGAACTGCTAGGCATTTCCATAAAAAAGACTAGATACATATTTCAAGAATGTTTGATAATAGGATATGATGTCTATTTAAAAGACAGGACCTATAGATGAAAAAAACTAAAACTACAACATAAACTAAGAAAATTCATTTTTAACAGTATGGAAGTTCCTCAAAAAGTTAAAAATAGGGCGCCTGGGTGGCTCAGTGGGTTAAAGCCTCTGCTTTCGGCTCAGGTCATGATCTCAGGGTCCTGGGATCGAGGCCCATATCGGGCTCCCTGCTCGGCGGGGAGCCTGCTTCCCCCTCTCTCTCTGCCTGTCTCTCTGCCTCCTTGTGATCTCTCTCCCTCTGTGAAATAAATAAATAAAATCTTTAAAAAAAAAAAAGTTAAAAATAGAACTGCTCTATGATGCAACAATTGCATTATTAGGAATTTACCCAAAAGATGCAAAAATATTGATTTGAAAGGATACATGCACCCCAATGTTTATAGCAGCATTATCAACAATAACCAAATTATAGAAAGAGCCCAAATGTCCATCAACTGATGAATGGATAAAGAAGAGGTTGCATGTGTGCGTGTGTGTGTGTGTGTGTGTGTGTGTGTGTGTGTGTGTGTGTGTGGAATATTACTCAGCCATAATAAAGAATGAACTCTTGCCATTTGCATTGACATGGATGGAGCTAGGGTGTATAAAGCTAACCAAAATAAATCAGTCAGAGAAAGACAAATACCATTTGATTTCACTCATATGTGGAATTTGAGAAACACAACAAATGGTCATAAGGGGAAAAAAGAAAGAGGAAAATCAGGAGAAAAATTCTTAACTATGGAGAAAAAACTGATGGTCCCCAGGGCAGGGGCGGGGGGGGGGGGNGGAGGTGAAGGAATGGGTTAAATAAGTGAGGGTTTAAGGAGGGCACTTGTTATAATGAGCACTGGGTGTGTTAAGTGTTGAATCACTAGATTGTACACCTGAAATGAATATTACACTGTATGTTAATAAACTGGAATTTAAATAAAAACAAAAAAGAAAGAAAAAAGAAAGAAAGAAAGAAAGAAAGAAAGAAAGAAAGAAAGAAAGAAAGAAAGAAAGAAAGAAAGAAAGAAAAAAAAAGAAGAAAATAATTTTTTGAGAGAGAGAGAGCATATACAAGCCAGGGGAGGCAGAGGGGGAGAGAGAATATTAAGTAGACTCCCTGCTGAACATGGAGCCAGACTCCGGGCTTAATTTCACAACCCTGAGATCATGACCTGAGCTGAAATCAAGAGTTGAATGCTCAACCAACTGAACCACCCAGGTGCCTGAAGAAAATCATTTTTAAATGGCTTAGGCCAAAAAAAAAAAAAAAAAAAAAGGAAAAATAAGAGTAATATAGTAATATGGTGGGTCAGTTTTTTTAACAGATAAGAAGGTATTTTTAAAGTAAAATAATTCATTAAAATGATGCTGAGTGCCAGAAGAGACCGATCATTTGCACAAAATAGGAAATATATGTATATACATAGATACATTTAATACTTAAATATATTTGCAGATATATGTATGTGTAAGAGAGATTAGATACAGGCAAATTGAACATATAGTACATGTGATGAGTAGGATGGATTACTTAATAAGTGGTTTTTACAAGTTGTTAATCATTAAAAAAATAAAGTTAGGTCCCTATTTTGCTTCAAATACCAAAATAAAATTTTTCTATGTTAAAAAATTACATGCGACCCAAAAAAACTAAGATTCTAGAAGAAAACTTGTGTGATAATTTGCATATAGCTGGGTTGGTGAGGACATTTTATGCATGACATCAAAAACCAGAGCATATAAAAGGAAGATCTGTTCCCTTTAGGTCAGGACCATGACAGGGATGCCTACTCTCCCACTGTTGTTCAACATGGTACTAGAAATCTAGTTTCAGCAATCAGATAACAAAAATAAATAAAAAGCATTCAAATTTGCAAAGTAGAAGTCAAATTCTCACTCTTCACAGATGACATGATACTTTATGTGGAAAATGTAAAAGACTCCACCCCAAAATTGCTAGAACTCATATAGCAATTCAGCAACGTGGCAGGATACAAAATCAATGCACAGAAATCAGTTGCACTTCTATACACTAACAATGTGAATGAAGAAAGAGAATTTAAGGAATCGATCCCATTTACAATTGCACCAACAACCGTAAGATACCTAGGAATAAACCTAACCAAAGAAGTATAGAATCTGTACTCTAAAAACTACAGAACACTAATGAAAGAAATTGAGGAAGACACAAAGAGATGGAAAAATATTCCATGCTCACGGATTGGAAGAAGAAACATTATTAAAATTCTCTATGCTGCCCAGAGCAATCTACACATTCAAAGCAATCCTTATCAAAATACCATCAACACCTTTCACAGAGCTGGAACAAACAATCCTAAAATTTGTCTGGAACCAGAAAGACCCTGAATAGCCAAGGGGATGTTGAAAAAGAAAACCAAAGCTGAGGATATCACAATACCTGACTTCACGCTATATTATAAAGCTGCGATCATCAAGACAGCATGGTACTGGCACAAAAATAAACACATAGATCAATGGAGTGGAATAGAGAACCCAGAAATCTACCCTCAACTCTATGGTCAACTAATCTTCAACAAAGCAGGAAAGAAAATCTAATGGAAATAAGACAGTCTCTTCAATAAATGGTGCTGGGCAAATTGGACAACCACACACAGAAGAAGGAAACTGGACCGTTCTCTTATACCATACACAAAGATAAACTCAAAATGGATGAAAGACCTAAATGTGAGACAGGAATCCATCAAAATCCCAGAGGAAAACATAGGCAGCAACCTTTTCAACCAGCCACAGCAACTTCTTGCTAGACAGTCTCCAAAGGCAAGGGAAACAAAAACAAAAATGAACTGCTGGTACTTCATCAAGATAAAAAGCTTCTGCACAGCAAAGGAAACAGTCAACAAAACTAAAAGGTGACCTAGAGAATGGGAGAAGATATTGCAAATGACATATCAGATAAATGGCTGGTATCCAAGATATATAAAGAACTTATCAAACTCAGCACCCAAAAACCAAATAATCCAGTCAAGAAATGGGCAAAAGACATGAATAGACACTTCTCCAAAGAAGACATACAAATGGCCAACAGATACATGAAAAAATGCTCCACATCACCTGCCATCAGGGAAATACAAATCAAAACCACAGTGAGATGCCAGCTTACACCAATTAGAATGACTAAAATTAACAAGACAGGGAATAACTAATGTCGGTGAGGATGTAGAGAACGGGGAACCCTCCTACACGGTTGGTGGGAAAGCAAGCTGGTACAACCACTCTAGAAAGCAGTATGGATGTTCCTCAAGAAGTTAAAAATAGAGCTTCCCTATGACCCAGCAATTGCACTACAGGGTATTTACCCCAAAGATACAGATGTAGTGAAAAGAAGGGACACCTGTACCCCAATGTTCATAACAGTAATGTCCACAATAACTAAACTGTGGAAGGAATTGAGATGTCTATAGGGGAATGGAGGGAAACTGAATGGGAAGAAATAAGAGAGGGAGAAAAACCATAAGAGACTCTTGACTCTGGGAAATAAATTGAGGATTGCAGAAAGAGAGGTGTGTGGGAGGATGGGGTAACTGGGTGATGGACATTAAGGAGGATACATTATGTGATGAGCACTAGGTGTTATATGCAACTAATGAATCACTGAACACTCAATAAAAACTAATGCTGTACTATGTGTTGGCTAATTGAATTTTTTAAAAAAATTAAAGTATTTTTGGCTCAACAACACACCCTATGATGAAAAGGCAAATAAAAAACTTGTAAAAAAAAAAAGAATACAACATAAAAATTCGATATCCTTAATATGTAAAGACCTCTTGCTAATCAACAATAAACCAATGACTCTGTAACTGAAAGACAAAAGAACATTACAAAAGAAGAACTAGAAGGCCAACAAAATGGAAAAATATATTCATGCCATTAGAAGTCAAAGAAATGGATATTCAAGAATTGAGATAATACTTTTTGCCTGTCATAATAATGGTATAACCATAATATAATTGGTTATATTTTCTGGCAATACCCAATTTTGATGAATGCTCAAAGAAAGTTACTGTCTTATTCTTGGGGTATGAACTTTCTAGTTTGTTGTATATGAGAGGAAGAGAGAGAAAATGTCAGCAGTGGCTTATCTCTAGATAGTGAATTATGGGTAGTTTTTATCTTAAATTTGTGTTTTTAAAAGATTTTCTAGAGTAAATGTATATATTTCTATCTTTAACAAATAAACAAATGACAAATAAACAAAGCCTTTATTTTACTTGATACTTTCTATTTAATTTAATTGTGAGGGAACATTTATATAAAAATGTTGTATTCCAACCTACTGGAATGCTTGCATATTTTTTAAGATTTTTATTTATTGCTTGAGAGAGAGCAAAAGCATGAGCAGGGGGGAGGGGCAGAAGAGGAGGGAGAAGCAGAGTCCCTACTGAGCAGGGAGTCCGATGTGGGACCCTGAGATCATGACCCAAGCAGACACTTAACTGACTGAGCCACCCAGGCACCCCTGGAATGCTTGAATTTTTAGGAAGTGTGTGATTTAAGAGAACTTTAATGAAAGAAAACAGGTGACTAGAACTAAACCATCCTAACCTGAGAGATAAAAAGATGTTTTTGCTTTTATTTTTATACAATATGTCTTCTGTATTCCTTGTCTAATCTGAAAGATACGCTCTTAAGAGGTTCTGCAAGAGCCATCTCATAATTCTTTCCAAGTGCACATCAAGGTTGGTCACTGCCATATTTGACACTGAAGAAATTGTATAATGAAGGCTTCAACACTGATGAGTTCATGTTAACTCCTGTGGTACTGAGAAAATTTATTCAACTGGCACCATTATTACGCTCCCAAATTAAACTTCCTTCTAATACTTGCCTTCTTTCTCTCTGCCAGCTTGTCACTGAATAAAATCATTTAAAATGGAAGGAATGTCAAAAAGTGATCTCATAAACTGTAAAGAACGTAAGTCCTGGGTTCAAATTCTGGCTCCCTCCCTTAATCATATGTGTCTTGACTGAGTTACTTGACCTTTTTATGCTTTGGTTTTATCAGGAAAAAAATGGGGATAATCACTATGGCAACTATGAATGTTGTTCAGAGAATTAGATGACAGTTCAGAAAGTCTTCTGAAAGTATATATTGAAGCAAGCAAACAATTAAACCAACCTTAAACTTCTAGAATGTTTAGACTAAAAGAAATTATCTTAGTTCAGTGATATATTTTCACATTGTTAGGATTTTACATAGACCATCTCATTCTAGAATGATTAACCAATTTCCTAAGAAATGGTGCAAATCCCAAAATATTGTTGAGATCAGATTTAATAGATTTCTAACTCCTATTTTCAGGGACTCATTCCATGCTCCACTTTAAGGTACTTTAAATATCAAGTACTTTCTTCAAAGGAGGTAGAAACTTATTTTTATTACTTGCCTATCTGAAATGGGAATCATGGAATCTTCTGAAGGTATTGGGATCAGAGCTGAAGACAGAGAGATATTTAGGGTCCATGATACTCAAGATATAAAGTCCCCATCCTACACAGCCAAAATGGACAATGAACATCAGTAATGGGCAGGCCCTGCCATTTGGCCAAACTTATGCCAGTAAAATATTTTCCTTTATTACTATGTTTCTTTTATAATCAACTTCTAGTGGCCCCAAACCAGTGCTATTTCATATTGCTTAAGTGAAAGGAGATATGACAAGCTTATTCTTGAAGTTTCCAAAGAGTTTATCTTTCACATTTGCCACTGGTTCATCACAACTTTACTCCTAAACATATAATGACAGTCCTCTCACCTCAAACCAACTCCTTAATTTGATAGGGATCCGTTTCTCTGGATCTTTCTTAAACTCAGAACCCTGAGATGGAAACCTGAGCTGAGATCAAAAGTCAGATGCTTAACTGACTGAGCCACCCAGGCACCCAGATAAGTATCAATCTCTTAAGGCTTTTGATACATAAAGACATGAATAAAAGCACAATAGTTCAGAGATGAGATATACAAAAAGTTACTTTAATACAGATTTTTACCTAACATTACCATTTGTCAGGAATCCCCTTGACAAATGACAAATGAGCCTGCATGTCAACAGTTGAAATGACTGGAATCCATTACTCTGTGAGGCAGCCCATTCTTCCATTTGACCACTCTTCTTGTTAAAAAGTTTGACTGCCTTTTCTTCATCCTTATCTGCTTTAAGAAGCTCTGGAAATCACTGTCATAATCTATTTTTTTTTATGTGCAAAACTGAGTTGAAGAGTATTTTTTCCATTAATTGTATAGATCATATTAATAAGGAAATAAGATTTTTCTAAGAACTTTTGGAATAAACTGGAGTGTAATTCATTTGATTATATCTAATGAAGCATAGGTATGATGACTTCCATAAAGTTCTGGAACATGTAAATGAACTCAGAAATAAACAAGCAAGTATAAATTTCTTCAATAGTTTAGTTAACTTTCCATTTAAAGCTCAGCTGTTGCCATATAGCCCATGACCAGGATTTCTGCTCAGATGTCTCATTTTTGGTGTGCCAGAAATAATAGTATCTTAGGGAAATATTCTTTTCTTACGTCAAAAGGCACCCAGAGTGTGCAGTATGTACCAGGGATTTTTTTCACAGCTATGTTCATACAAAAGTGTGACATGTAAGTGAACCGCATCTAAGTAACTTCACTTTTCACTCTATAAATGATCCATCTAGCTTTACTAATTTACCTGTTTAGACTTTACTCCTTTTTTTTTTCACTATTTTAGTTTTTGTCTTAGTTTTCCAAATCCTTTTTTGCATTGTTCATCTTGGTGGCCAGTTAGTAATACTCAAAGGGATTTTTCACAGGACCAGATCTAAACCAGTTTAAAAGCATGTTGAAGTGATTTATTTACTTCTCCTTTCTAAACTTCCAGACAAATTGACATTAGAGTTAAAGTTAATTATCTAAAAACTGTGGGCTCTTTTCCTCCCTTTAGTTTTCCAAATAAAGAAAGCCAACTGTAGGCACAGTTTTTAGGTATTCATAGAAACCTATAAACTTAAAGTTAGAAATGGAGTGTCTGTACAGGCTCATTCTTCCTAATAAACCACTTTCTACACATTACTCAGCTAAAGAGTTACCTTAGTAATTACTTTTGGACTATACCTCAGAGATTTAAGAACCTGTTGCTTGCTATTATATTTTATTCCTAATCTTCTTTGGTCATTCCTTTCCAGGATTCTGACTTTTAACCTAGTATATGCTGTACAGAAGAGACTCTACCTAGAGGTGTTCTAGTCTGGTTTTCTCCCAGATGCTGTATCTCAGTTCAACATTCTGCTAATCTGTGGAGAGATTTCCTAGATTATGATGTTCTACAACATCCTATTAGGACTATTGTCAAAACTGACTGAGATCTGTAGCCAAGACTTCTACTGCTTACTGAATGCCCAACTTTTTATATTAGGTAGGTTCATGTGGCTGGTTCCAGCCAGAGGATATATGCAGAAAAACATGTGTTACTTCCAGGATAATGCATAAAAGAGAAAGTATGAATCTTCTATGCTTTATATTTCTCTTCCATGGCAACCTTTGAGACCATGGATTCCTATGGTGCAGTCTGGATATCTGAGTGACTGTATGGAGCAGAACCTTCCACCTCCAAACTATAGATCTGCTCTGGACTTGTTTCAGCAACACGCAAACATTTATGATATTAAGCCACTGAGATTATTTCAAGTTTATTTGGTTACCAAAGCCTATTGTGACCAGTGAAGGATCCTATTTATTACATTCTATTGGAAATCTTGATCTGATAGAATTAAGATCAAATTGGTCATACTTTGTAGACATCATCAGCCTCCCATATTAGATAGTAAACTCCTCAATGGCAAAGCATTTGTCTTGGTCAACTCTCCCCATAGGCTAGCAGAGTTCCTGATACAAAATAATTAAATTTTATGTCAACTATGTTGATCCTTCAGCTCTGACCTTAAACTTTTAGGAAGGTCTTATACTGAATCCTAGTTTCTCTCCTGCATTTACCTGCTCCATTTTTCCTGCAGCAATAAAATGCAATGGAAGTTTTATTGCTCCAGTTGAAGGCTCATTATTATTACTCCAGGAGGTGGGTGGGGAGAAAGGAGGTCCAGACAGTGTTTTAGAAATTATGTAGGTTTCCTCATTTTACTGAGAGAAGTTAGTATGTCATGAAGACATCGGCTTTGAGGGCAAATAACCTCAGCCATTTTTTCTATGAGACTAAAGGCAGGTTAATAAAGCCCTTTAATCCTTAATGGAGAAAAATGCTGAAAAAAATAATTTTCTTGAGGAGTTGTTGAAATAATACATGCTGTCATATATGTAATGCAAATAGTTTTAGGAACAGGGTGTTAATAATTAAGAATATGGCCATTATTAAATAAATATGTTGCCTTGCCAGAATGCAAACAATTTTAGCAAAATTCAAATGGTCTTTGCACCAAGCTTCTCAAAATAAATCATTTCCATTTCATCACCAAATAGAATTGTTTAAAAATGTTTTCAACTTCATTAAACTAGCATTGACTTAGTATTTTCTCATCCTGTACAACTAAACATAAAAATATCTTGGATTAACAACAAAGCTGGGACCGAATTCAACCCATCCTTCCAAATCCAGACTTTGGTCGGAGGAAATGACATAGTAATGGCTTTCACAACAGCTGAGTGCTGCATCTGAGCACATTTCCAACCATAGAATTCAAATTTCCTGCTTTAGGAGGTTTTAGATTCTGATATCCTGGACTGGCTTGACCCTACAGTACTCGCAGTTTTGCCCACAGTTATCCATGAATTTTAATATCAAAATTACTCTATGAAACTTTTTAAAAGCATATATACTTAAGAGGCACCTGGGTGGCACAGTCAGTTAAGCATCCGACTCTTGATTTCAGCTTAAGTCGTGATCTCTGGGTTCTGGGATCGAGCCCCACATTGGGCTCCATGCACTCAAAGCAGTGTCTTCTTGAGATTCTCTCTCCCTCTACTTCTGCCTCTCCCACTCATGCTAAACAAACAAACAAACAAGCAAGCAAACATAAATGTTTAAGCCTGACCCATAAAATTTCTATTGAGGAAGTCCAAGGTAGGGGCCAGGCATACATATGAGAAAAAATACATATACTGGTGATTCTGATGGTTATCCTCAGTCAATAATTATTAATTTATATTATTAAAAATATATATATTTTTAAATGTGTGTTTGCTACTATTTAAAAGGAAGCAGCTGAATTTTCGATCCTCAGTCTTGACATTCATTCTAAAGTCTCACTGTGAGATTCTGTAAGTATTTCTAATTGACTCCTATCAAGCCTTCTCAACATCAGTATAATGAAGTTTTAAAAAACAGCAACAATATTTCAGAAGCTCACTTCTACAGAATGTTTACTGCTTTGAATTAAAATATGAATTCCATTTGTATTGTCAAACTCACAGCTAATTAAACCTGGCTTGATCTTCTCAAGTGGCAATGACTCCAACCTATGGGAAAATATAATTAGATTTTATGATTTTGAGCCCTTAAATCCCAAACATTCCAAACTGCCTTGAATAATCCTTTATGAATCCCATTCTGAATCTCATTATATTCACATCCTGATTTATAGAACAAGAATAAAATACCTCCAAATTTTGAGGTTATGGTTGCATTCCAAGTGGTTTCAGATTTTTTTCCTTTCTATTTGGCCAAGGTATTTTTGTGAACATTCAAATTTGAGACATGGTGACCAAGGTGTAGTTCCATTAGAATGTGATTCTGTCTCATCTGTTTAATTATATACCATGTTTTATTTCATGCTATCCCAAGTAGAATTCTCCTGCAAAAAAAACAAAACACATTGATCCATAAGACAAGTGTCTCAAATGCTTAGCAGTAATCTGTTCTATTTAAATTAATAAAATTAACATTTCTGTTTTCTATACAACCAGTGTCTTTTGGATATGACTAGTTTAATTTAATTCTCCAGATCTGACATATTTGAATTTCTGGGTCCAGGAAACCGAAAACCAGATGCTGATCCATTGTGATCCAACCAAGTCATGCCTTTGTGAAAGGCCTGCCTGCGTGTCACTGGAAAATGTCTCTATTTTTATTGTTGTTGTTGCTGCTTCTGTCACACACACACACACACACACACACACACACACACACACACACACACACACACAAACTAAATTTCATTATCCACTGCATTTTGTAGAACATATTGCTTTTCTTCTTTTTTCTTTTTTTCATTTTCCTCAAATAACTATTTTAAGCTTCAAGAATGGCTCACTAAGCCTTGAATTTAATTGAAATTTAATTTAATGAAATTAAATGAAAAAGTTCACATATTTCTTTAAAATTGCTTTCTTGTTTTTACAAACTCTGATGGTAGTTATTTTGTTTCTTTAAGTAACATCCCATTAGAACTATGATTTTTAGAAATCATTCCTTTCTTTTTTTTTAAAGGAAATTTTATTGGAGAAATGTCTTTGCCCCTTTTTATTTTATATTTTTAAGTTTTTTCAGTGATCCAAGATTCATTGTTTATGCACCACACCCATTGTCCATGTAATAGTGCCCTCCTTAATACCCACCACCAGGCTCACCCATCCCCCCTCCCTCCCCTCCATGACCCTCAGCTTGATTCTCAGAATCCACAGTCTCTCATGGTTCGTATCCCCTTCTGATTTACCCCAATTCACTTTTCCTTTCCTTCCCCTAGAGTCCTCCATTTTATTCCTTATGTTCCACAAGTAAGTGAAACCAATGTTCATAGCAGCAATGTCCACATCCGCCAAACTGTGGAAAGAGCTGAGATGCCCTTCAACAGACGAATGGATAAAGAAGATGTGGTCCATATATACAATGGAATATTATGCCTCCATCAGAAAGGATGAATAACCAACTTTTGTATCAACATGAACGGGTCTGGAGGAGATTATGCTGAGTGAAATGAGTCAAGCAGAGAAAGTCAACTATCATATGGTTTCACTTACTTGTGGAACATAAGGAGTAAAAATCATTTATTTCTAAAGAAAGATGGTTTTTGTTTTGTACTTTTATTCACATCTAAAACACTTTTGGTGGAACCTCATTGCACGTTGTGGAGAAGCATAAATAATAAACACAACATTCTCACAAAACCATAGCCTTCTATAAGGGGTAATCATTGCTTTTATTACAGTTAAGTGCTTCATCCAGAAATTTTTCTTTGCAATCTTCTTCTGCACTCCAAGAATAAGAAGATCCTGGAAATTTCATAACTGATACTGGTCTTGAATTGAGTAGTTCTGAATTTACAAAACTGATTTGATTTTTTAAAATAATTTATGCCAAAAAAATAAATAAAATAATTTATGCCAAATTCCACAGCAGTCTAGGCACAATTGATTTTAGTGGCTACTTTGTCTCACTACCTGTCCCGTTGGTTTGCTTTCTCTTGAGTGTAATTTTTGAAAGACATTTATTGTTTATTGAGAAGCAAGAAAAGGGGAAAGTTGTGAGTGATTTAGAAGGGCAGCTCATAATCATTGAAAATAGCAAGACTTATTCACACCAATTACTTGTCTCAATTCCCAATGTTAACTTCTGGAAAATATCTTAATTTGGTATTTTAAAATGTTTAAATGGATTACAAGACCAGAAATAGAGCAGAAAAACAAAAAAAAAAAAAAAAAAAAGAAGAAAGAAAGAAAAGAAAAGAAAGAAGTTTTAGATGGGAAAAGACAAAAAAGAGAAAATATAATTCTTATACATTAGAGTTAGCTATTGGCTTTAAGCTAGTTTGGTGTTGACCCAAGCAAGTAATAGCCATCAAGAGTCCTGGTTTGTTAACCTGAGCTTGGAAATTCTGTAGCACAATGCTTCTCTAAGTGTGGTGGTTCACTGTAAGCAAAAAAGTCACCAGGAATGCTTGTTAAAAAATAAAAAGCATACATTTTGTCTGGACTAGATAGTCAAAATCTCTAAAGTTAAAAATTGTATTATTGAGAGTCTTACGTATATAATTCTCATGCATGCTGAAGTTTTGGAAGCACAGCTGTATTTTGTGTGTTGGTGTTCATTTTTGTTTGTTTGTTTTCCCCAGGGTTTCCTATGTGTTCCCATATCAGACATTCTGGATCAGTTCCGAAATAAGAGAGTCCATCAATACTCAGGATGCAGCCTTGCCCTACACATGTCCTCTCTAGCTCATTATTAAGTGTAGGAATGTTGTAGAGGAGTAAAGCAAAAGGGAATGCTTCCATTTACTTAAATGCTGACTTAGTGATTTTATGCAATAGAGAAAACAAAGCCCCATTCACTACAGACTCAGACATTTCACCAAGTTCAGACTTGCATTATATTAAAGTATGTGTTTTGGGAAATTTGTTCATAGGTAGACCTGAGGCTGAGATGAGTAGTTATCTTATAGAAGGAAGTTATTTGCGTGATTATTACAATGACCTCTTGGGGAGCAAGGACTATATATAGAGTCGAAACACTGACATTAGGAAGATATCATTGGAGATATGAAAAAAACTCATAGCCTACTGAAACTTTGTGTTTTCTGTTTTTTAGACATGTACATGTTATGGTGGCTATCATTTTGTGCACAGAGGACAAATTTAACCTCCAAAAAAGAAATAATAGAGCTTGTCCCTTTTGTTTATTTCCTTCATGATGAAAATATGAAAAATAGACACACTTGCTACATCAAACATAAATTCACTTTCCCCTCGATGTTTCAGGAGACAAAAGATTTAGAAGACAAAGTATGAGGCTCCGGGCTAATGGCCCTTTAAGAGACCATGCACAGCCTCTACTCTGCAGAAGGCCAGACTTCCTTTCCCCTTACCATTCTCTCCCAGTCTTTATTCTGCAAGAAAATACAGATTGATGGATGAGACTTCCACCAGACACAGATCTGGGGGCAGAGGCAGATTTACCACAAAGCTAATGAAATTTGTGCTTCAGAGAGTTTCACTTACATATGCTAATTTCAAGGTCATCTGGGTGGGACCTAGGAATGCTTTCAAGTAGTTATATGTTTTTGCTGTAAAATTTGCAAAAGGAAGATGTTTTAACTGTAATCAGTTTAGACTATTGTCTCTCTGTCCATTGTTTCCCTTCCTTCCCTTCTGGGTAGAATTGGAATGGATATTATGGGGATATAGATAATAAGGAGAATTTGAGTTGGAAATTTAGTTAAGACTTAGTGGTATATATTTTTTATGGCTTACAGTCATTTCTATGTACCATGAAGCTATAGCTATCTGTTTCCATGCACTAGTGTCTTTTAAGAATGTTTTTGCTAGGGCACCTGGGTGGCTCAGTGGGTTAAAGCCGCTGCCTTCGGCTCAGGTCATGATCCCAGGGTCCTGGGATCGAGGCCCGCATCAGGCTCCATGCTCAGCAGGGAGCCTGCTTTCTCCTCTCTCTCTGCCTGCCTCTCTGCCTACTTGTAATCTCTCTCTGTGTCAAATGAATAAATAAAATCTTTAAAAAAAAAAAAAAAGAATGTTTTTGCTAGTCACTGCCTTTATTGGCCTTGTGTTGTGCATGAATGGGCAAGGCCTGTTGTCTGACTATAATTTGAATATGTTTATGGTTCTTAGTATTAAAACTTAATGGATTGTAGAAGCAATACAGTGTTTGAAATACAGAGCTGGATGCCGGTTTGTGGATAATTCTTCTTATCATCAGATTATATGTTCAAAATGCGGTTCCCTTTGTTCTCCTCTGTAAGAAAAACACTTATTAGATACCACGTTTTCAAGTGTAAGTGCAGCTAATTTTTTGGATAAGAATCATGAAAAATCGAATGTATCAAGTTGCCTGTATTTATTAGATTAATATAACAAAAAGCAAGCATACCTATACGTGCAGTCATGTATTTAAGAATTTCAGCTATAAGTAATCTAAAACAAATTTTGTTCAACAGTGTTAGAAACTAATTATCTTTGTCTTCTCCCTGTAAAAAAATGGTTTTACAAAGTTTTTGTCATATGAAAAATTAATCAAATATTATAAAACCAAGCATGTAGAAAACAAGTATTACAGAATTGTGTTGTTTTGTGACATTTGTGATATTTGTAGACTTTTAAAATATGTAATTTGCTGTACTTTTTTCTCTTATTCTAAATGAATAATTACCTTCCAGACTTCCCTCTTTTCCTTAAAAGTAACCATCACACTTTGTAACTTCAGGTGCCATAAAATCTTGTCCTTCTTGGGGAAGCTAAATGGAAGATGTGAAAATGTCTAAAATGTCTAAAATTCAACTAAGAACTAATTTGTTTCTCAAAAAATGTCTCAAAAATTGTATAGGGTAACATGGACCTGTACCAAGTCTCTCTCTTTTAGTCTCTCATTCTCTCATTTTCTGTCTCTCTCTCTCTCCTCCTACCTCCTAACCACACATTACACACACACAAACACAGGCTGTCTAGACTTTTCATACATCAGAGAACAGAATGGATATTCTCTACATTGAACATTGTAATTTGCATAGATCACTAAGCCTCAGTGAGAGAATTCTACAAGAACTTTGTTTGCCTATCTCCACAAAAGGCCAAATAATACTTCCCCTCTATTGACTCCAAATGTACTTGGAAAGTTTACACTTTTCAAGGTTCTATATCTTTAAATGATATTTATCTGCCCTGTGCTTCTGAGAGTAATCTTTAAACTCCTCTTATATTTCTGTCCTTGATTATTATGCTGAAGATGCTAACTAGGAATACACCTCAAAATCATGCAGAAGAAAATTTCTGTTCCTTCTGGGAAAACTGCAAGGAAGATACCCTTTGAACAGATGAATAGTTCATAGAAGTAAATCTACAAAACTAATAAGTGGATTTATTTTTTTGTACACAGCTTTTGAAATAAAGGAAAATCATTCAGCTGGGTGAGTTTGTGCTAAGAGAAACTTGAGAAGTCTTTATTTAATCCAACACTCCTACCAAGTCTCAGAAGCTAAGTAGGTCAGTGTTAGGATTTGAACCAGCTTCCTTGTTCTCAGTCCAGTGTTTTTCTGGTCACACTCCAATACCTTGTCCAGAACTCCAGCAAGAGGTGGCAGGACTATAATAGCAATGGATTAAGATTCAGCATCACAATTTAATCCAGGGCTTAAAATCTAGATGAGGTTCAGACTTGTGGATAATTTTGGAATTCTCAGAAAAACTGCAGTCAAAAAAATAAAATCCAATAGTTAATGAAGATTAAGTCATCATTTGTCCAGCAAGTATTTCTTAAGTACCTACTATGACCCCATCATTGGTGTAGGGACTAGGTATAAAACAATGAACAGGATATAGTAGCACTTGCCCAAATGGTGTCTATGGGCAAAGGCAAATCTTTATTATTTTAAAAATATTTAATTAATAGTGTTTGACTACTTATTGTATTAGTTTGCTTAAGCTGACACAAAAACCACAGACTGGTGGCTTAAATAATAGGTATTTATTTCTCATAGTTCCTGAGGCTGCAAGTCCAAGATCAAAATGTTGGTTTATTTGGTTCCCAGTGAGGACCCTCTTTCTGGCTTGCAGAGGGCCCCTTCTCATTGTGTCCTCACATGGTGGGACAGAAAGAGCGAGCTCTCTGGTGTCTCTTTTCCTAAGGGCACTAATTTCATCATGAGGACCCACCTTCATCACCTCATCTAAACCTAATTACCTTCCTGAAGCCCCACCTCCAAATACCATCACATTGGAGCTTAGGTCTTCTGCATATGAATTTTGAGGGGACACAATTCAGTCTGTAACACTTATTTAATTAAAAATATAGAAACATAATTATAAATATTTATTAAAATGATCACTTATAGTTGTGAGGAGAGTTACAAGAGAAATATAAATTATGCAATGGAAATATACAACAAATTAACTCAATTCTAGACCCAGGGACAATAGCACAGAAGGAGGATTCTAGGCTTACCTCATCCCACAGATACACCCAGGTGTCACCTACATCAGTATAAATAATCCAGAAAATGACCTGAAAACTGACAGGACAGACTCTCTACAGCTAACTAGAGGAGAGACTGAATCAAAGAGAATAGGAGGGGTCCAGACATGGTTGGATCAGGAGCTAAATGAATGCTCAGGACTGTTTGCAGCAGGGAAGGACACTGGGTCACAGAAAGGGGAGAGGAACAGACCCCACCCCAGGCCCCCAGGCATGATGAACCTATACTGGGAAGATAAATCCCTGTAACATTTGGTTTTGAATACCTGAAGAACCTAACTTTGCAAGTTCTTACAATTAGTGGGGTTTAAAACCTGAAACTTTGAAAATCAGCAGGCACAGATCTGGGAATGCTGGAAGGTAAGAAGAAACTGAATCCATGCCCTTAAAGAGACAGCGTAACAAACAGCCCTGCTGAGTTCCAGCATGGAAACTGTGGTTTGAAAAATGCCTGGAGTATACAGGAAGGAGATTTATTTACTAATCTCAGAGGGTGTGCTGGAGGGGCAGGAATTTTTAGGAGACTTCTCCAGGAATAAAGGAGCTGGTGGGCACTAGTCAGATGTAGCTGACTTTCCTACACATAGAAACAGACACAAAAAGTTAGGCAAAGTGAAGAGACAGAGGAATATGTCCCAAATGAAAGAACAAGACAAATCATAGCAAAAGAAAATAATGAAACAGAGATTAGTAATGCACTTGATAGAGAATTTAAAATAATGGTTATAAAGATATTCACTGAACTGGACAGAAGAGAGGAGGACCTCATGGAGACCCTCAACAAAGAGAGAGAAAACATAAAAAAGAAACAATCAGAGATGAAGAACTCAATAATAAAATTAAAAATAATCTAGAGGGAATAAATAGTAGACTAGAGGAAACAGGAGAACAGATCAGTCACCTGGAAGGATAGAGTAATGGAAAGCAATCAAGCTGAACAGGAGAGAAAAAAGAGTAATTAAAAAATGAAAATAGACTTAGGGACCTCAGCAACATTATCAAATGTAATAACATTCCCATTTTAGGATCCCAGAAGGAGAAGAGAGAGAAGACGGACAGAAAATTTATTTGAAGAAATGACAGCTGAAAACTTCCTGAAGCTGAGGAAGGAAACAGATATCCAGATCCAGGAGGCACAGAGAGCCCCCAACAAAATCAAACTGAGGTGGTCCAAAGCAAGACATATAGAAATCAAAATGATAAAAAGTAATGATAAAGAGAGAAATTTAAACACATCAAGAGAAAGGAAACAGTGACATACAAGGGAAACCCCGTAAGTTTATCATCTGATTTTTCAGCAGAAATTTTGCAGGCCAGAGTGAGTGGAATGATATATTCAAAGGGCTGAAAGACAAAACAAAAACAAAAACAAACCTCCCCCCTGCCAAAAAAAAAAAAAAAAAAAAAGACCTACAACCAAGAGTACTCTACCCAGCAAAGCTATCATTCAAAAGACAGAGAGATAAAGAGTTTCTCAAACAAAAACTCAAGGAGTTTATGATCACTAGATCAGACCTACAAGAAAATATTAAAGGGGACTCTGAATGGAAAGGAAAGACCATAAACAGGGATAACAAAAGTGAGAAGCATAAAAGCAGTAAAACTAAGCATATCTATTAAAACCAGTCAAGGGATTCATCAGAAAAAGGATGTAAATTATGGTACCATATATGTGGTGGGGAGGAGTAAAAATTTAGTGCCTTCAGAATGGGTTCAAACTTATGTTATCATCAACTTAATATAGACAGCTATATGCATACGATATTATATATAAATCTAATGATAACCACAAATCAAAAACTGGTAATAGATATTCAAAAAATAAGAAGAAAGGAATCCAAATATTTTATTAAAGCCAGCAAACCATAACAGAAGAGAGCAAGAGAAGAAAGGAACAGAGAAGAAATATAAAAATAATCACAAAACAAGTAAAAAAATGGCAGTAAGTCCATACCTATCAATAATTACTTTGAATGTTAATGGACTAAACACACCAATCAAAAGACACAGAGTGATAGAATGAATTAAAAAGCAAGATCCATTTATATGCTGCCTATAAGAGATTAATTTCAAATTTAAAAACACATGCAAATTGACAGGGAAGCAGTGGAAAAGCATTTATTACACAAATAAAAGTGAAAAGAAAACAATGTTTCTATCAAACAAAATAGACTTTAAAACAATGACAGTAACAAGATAAAAAGATGGACCCTATATCATAACAAAGGGGACAATCCAACAAGAGTATATAACAATCGTAAATATTTATGCAGCCAACATGGGAGTACCTGAGTATAAGAAGCAGCTAATAACAAACATAAAGGAAGTAATTGATAGTAATACAATAATAATACGGAACTTTTTTTTTAAAGATTTTATTTATTTATTTGACACAGAGAGAGAGAGAGATTACAAGTAGGCAGAGAGGCAGGCAGAGAGACAGCGAGAGGAGGAAGCAGGCTCCCTGCCGAGCAGAAAGTCCGATGCGGGCCTTGATCCCAGGATGCTGAGATCATGACCTGAGCCGAAAGCAGAGGCTTTAACCCACTGAGCCACCCAGGCACCCAATAATATGGAACTTTAACATACCAGGTACATTAGGCCACAAAACAGGTCTCAGAAAATTCACAAAGATTGAAGTCATATCATACATCTTTTCTAACTACAATCCTATGAAACTAGAAATCAACTACAAGAAAAAATCTGAAAAGAACACAAATACATAGTCACCAAAAATTTGACTGAAAAGCCAAATAAGATGAGAATTGATAAATCTTACTTGGGTTTAGGACCATGGGAGTCGCTCATGGCTATACTGGGGGCCAGTTGAATATAAAGTTAGGGTAAGTTTGAAAAACCACATTTCAGGGTTAATAGGATGTAAAGTAGAGACTCAGTGTACAGACAACCATTTCAAAAGTTTGTAAAGAGTTGAAGAGGCAGGAATAAATTTGAGAAACTATAAGGCTGTATCAGCCATAAATACTATGTGACTCATGTTCCTTTGGCACTGCCTCTCTCAGATCCTTGGCCTTAGTGGAGGCCAACCAACTCTGTTTGACCAACACAGGTTCTTCATCTGGGTCTGATCAGTCACTTGTCCTGGGAGCACTAGGCTCTTCCTCATGAGTACTCTATGCAGCCAGGCTGACCAATTGCACCACTGGATTTCCTCTTATCACTTATGAACTTGGATGAATTCTAACCACACTAACAGGTTCCAGGGTGGACTCTGGCATCCAAGAGTACCAGACTGCCGAGACTTCAAAGAACAGAGAAGTTAACCCCTAGAGGGCCACACATTGTCCCATTGAAAATAAGGGCTAGAAGAGACTTAGGCAAATCAATTCCCTCACTTTTCTTTACCCCCAAGACTATTAGGGGCACATTTTCTTCTTGTCTCCTGTCCAGAGATATTACAAGTGTCAACTGGTCATTTCTGCCAAGTAATCTACTATATATATACTTTAGAGCTTATAATGAAGGGGTGGCTATTTGCATTTCATTTTATGTTGCTTTTTTTTTTAAGATTTTATTTTTATTTATTTGACACAAAGAGAGATCAGATCACAAGTAGGCAGAGAGGCAGGCAGAGAGAGAGGAGGAAGCAGGCTCCCTGCTGAGCAGAGAGCCCGATGCGGGCCTCAATCCCAGGACACTGAGATCATGACCTGAGCCGAAAGCAGAGGCTTTAACCCACTGAGCCACCCAGGTGCCCACATTTTATGTTGGTTTATATGCTAACTTGCCTCACTATTTTCTTCTTCTCAAATACAGCATCATCAGTACTTGAATTTTTGTATCAGGCTCTCAAATTTATAATAAACCTGAGCTAATAAAGGTAAAGGGTCCAGGAGTTTTTTTGTTTTGTTTTGTTTTTGTTTTAGAGGGAGGAAAACCTGAGCTTATTTTATACTGGAGAGAGAAGGATCTTGTCAGGAAAAAAATGTTAAAGACGGAGGAGAAAGGGAGAATCATCACTGGAGTGTATTTTTCAAGTTAGGAAGCAGAATGGGTTCCATAGCATGGATGGAGAGGGAAACTAAGTTTTGTTGAGCTCTAATTATGTGTCAGGCTCTCTCCTCAATGGATAGGATATATTATTCTAATAGGATACATTATTATTATTATTATTCCTCACAACATCTGCTGAAGTAATTCTCATCATTGTCCTCATAGTTCAGATGAAGAAATTGATGCTTAGAACTCAGGAATTTTCCCAAGTTGCACAAAATTTAAGTGGAGGAGACATAAATTTAAATTTAATAAATTTAAATTTATTAAAATAAATTTAAGCATCTACTTCCAGAGCTAATATTCTCACTCAGTGTATTTTACTACTTATCTTTCATTATAAAAAGATCATTTCTCCCACTGCGATTAGAAGAAAGGGAGAAGTTTGGTATAGATAGGATGCTTGTGGTGAAAAGGCGAGGGAGTTCCTGTCAGATTGCTCCAAATTTCCCAGTGGCCTGAGCTACAGTTAAGAGCAAGTAGAAAAAGGTATGTTGGGAATTTGACAAGAGTATGGAGAATTATAAATCATTTCATCGGTAGCCTGGGTAATTGTAATAACCTCCAACTTACTCATACTGCTTCTACCCTCATCTCTCTCCAGTCTGTTCTCAACACAGCCACATACTGATCCTGTTAAACTCAAGTCAGATCATGCCACTCTGCTCAAGCCTACCTATGACTTCCCATCTGGCTCAGGGGAGGAGACATCTTACTAAGACATGTAAGGCACTACACCATTCAATTCTATCTCTACCTGTCTTCTCTCTGAAATCCTCCACTTCTCCCTCTGTTGTTCACTCAGCTCCAGGCTTCCATGAAAACACCAGTCATGATCCTATGCAGGACGTTTGCACCTACTGCTTCTTCTACCCGGGGTTCTCTTTATTCAGACATCCATGGGGCTAATATCTTTCAGGATTTGCTCAAAACTTGCCTCTCAGAATCTTTCTTGACTACACTAACATCTCAACTGCCCTGCTAATAGCTCTTATCCCCAGCCCATCTTTGCTATTTTCTACTTAGTTCTTATAATTAGCTATCACATTACACACTTAAAATTTTTTTGTCTTGTTTATTGTCTGTCTTTCTCACTAAAATGTACAGGTCTTCAAGAGCAGAGCTTTTTGTCTGCTTTTTTCACTAATGTATCCCTAATAGCTAGTGTGGTGCTTGGTTCACAGATGCTTAAAAAATATTCATTGAATGATTGAACTGCTGTAGAGAGTGGGAGAATCAAGCCCTTAGTAAAATGTGCTAAGATATCGAGGCAATACAGGACTAAGGTGAAGGTGGTGAGAGTGAGTCTGTGATTTTTCTTTTATACCTGTCAACTGCTAAGGTGTAGGAATAGGGAGGGGTAGGGAGGGAGATTTCCTTCCACCAGAATTTGTCTCAGAGATCTTTTCTCTCTTGTTTTCTACCTTAGACAAAATCTTGGACTCTTCTTATGTTTCATGAATCTTTAGACAGATGAGAATTAAAGATGAAGCAATTTTAAGGGTTTGATAAAATTCAATGGGAGTTATTGTTAGATATATGATCATTTTTTTAATTACTTTTTTTTTTATGTCTACAAGATGTTGAAGTTCAAACCTAAAGTTGTCTGTTTTTTTCATCAAGGAAAAACTTGTATTTGTTGGCAGGTTTGTGAATTTACAGCTCAGATGCCCTATCCCGTAAGTGTTTCAGTTTGAAGGGTCACAGACCAGACTTGGAGTTCTGGTATGTTAGTTAGCACATTCCCCTCTAATTTTCCACTCTCAAGAAGTGGAAAAGATTGAGTCATTAAGTGATAAGAAGCTTCCTAATGGTGACAAACAAGTCTTCAAGGCCACGATGCAGAGGTAGACCTAGCCGGAAGGGAGAAGACAGGAGATAAGGAGTCATTGTAATGAGAATTAAAAGAAGATACCTTGATCTTCATCCGATTAATGGCACTTCCTCAGAAGCAGCTGGTTTTTCAAATGTGCTGGCACAGGAAACCCTGGAGGAGTTTGCCAAATGCCAACTCCTGAGTCGAATCCAGGATCTAAAGGGTAAGCCCCGATTGGGAAGGAGGCAAGCCATAAGAGACTCTTAATCTCACAAAACAAACTGAGGATTACTGGGGGGTGGGAAGGTAGGGATAGGATGGATGGGTTATGGACATTGGGGAGGTTATGTACTATGGTGAGTGCTGTGAAAGGTGTAAGCCTGATGATTCACAGACCTATACCCCTGGGGCAAATAAAAAAAAATGAATAAAGAGAGAAAAAGAAATCTAAGTCAACAGAGGGAGGCAAAATTTTTAAATGACTTTAAATATTTAAAATAAATTCAGAAACACACACACACAAATAAAATAAAAATAAAGGGTAAGCCCCTCTGAGGTTGTGCCCCAGAATCTTTTTTTTTTTTTTTTTTTTTAAGATTTTATTTATTTATTTGACACAGAGAGAGAGATTACAAGTAGGCAGAGAGGCAGGGAGAGGAGGAAGCAGGCTCCCTGCTGAGCAGAGAGCCCGATGCGGGCCTCGATCCCAAGATGCTGAGATCATGACCTGAGCTGAAAGCAGAGGCTTTAACCCACTGAGCCACCCAGGCGCCCAGTGCCCCAGAATCTTAATGTTTGTTGAATGCCACAGCCTATCCTGCTGTAAGTTATCTATAAACCAAACATGAACATTGTTATAGAACATAGCGTATTATAATAATAATAATAAAACCCCCCATAAAATTAGCTTCTAAGTTATCAGACTGGTAAAAGTGAGACACTAAACCTCCTGCATTTTCCTATAGGGGGAAGTTTATGCTCACTTTCAGAGTCTTTTTCCTTGTACTTTAAATAAATGTATAATACCATTGCCTGATTATTCATTTTAAATTTCTATAATTGAATCAAATCAGCAATTAGAAGAAAGAAAGATGCCTGCCAGAGCCAGAGAAGCTGAAGTGTGATAATAAGAACTAACAGCTAAGAGTCTGGCAGGGAATTAGGAAAACGAGAGCTATTTCCAAAAGCACGTAAGAGCGCGGCAAGAACCGCAGCTTAGGACGTCCTCCGGTAGGGTAAGCAGATCTCAGGGGTTCCTGAGGGTTACACTGCATCACAGACTAATAATGTCCCTGAGTTAATAATGAAAGATTCAGTTGTTTTTAGTATACTCTGTTTAAGATTTCAAGGAGCTGCAATGAGTCTTACAAAAAGTTCGATGCACAAAAATAATAGTAAATATAGATTAGAGTAAATCTCAGGTATTTGGAAAATTAACAGAAATGGAGAAGCTTATTCCCCCAGATAAATGAGGTAAATATTGTCCGTGTGGGTAATGGTGAAATGCCTTTAGGTTGGACCTGGGGCTGGCCTGTCATAGGAAATGGTCTGATGGATGGTGTCATAGTTTGAATTCAAGGTGCCGGGAACTGGGCAGGACTGGTCCCTGAAAGAGCACAGGGCAGGGAGAGTCAGAGAAGAAAGACACACCACAGTACACTAGAACTTTCTAACTCCAAGGGCAGTCCCCGAACCAGCAGCTGCAACATCACCCAGGAGCTTGTTAGAAGTACAGACTCTCAGATCCCACTCCAGACCTCCTGAGTCAGAACCTGAAGTCTGACAAGATTCATGGGCACTTTATGTTTGAAAAGTGGTATATTAGTGAAAGCCGGAATTTCAATGTCAAAGGATGTAGCTGACGATGAAAATCTGAGTTCAGAGTTCGGTATAACACAGAAACTGGGAATTCAAAAGCAAGTTCAAATTATATAAAACTGCCAAGAATAACTCCAGGGTATCCATATGGCTCTTAAAGAGAAGGCTTGGTTGATCAAAATCGTAAGCAGGACAGATATCTTGCCCATATTTATGTTAAAAATCTTAGAGCTTCATCTCAAATTTTCTCTAAAGTGTTTTTATTATAACTAATGTAAATATTTTAAAATGCACAAATATTTTAAAATGCACAAAATTTTAAAACTATTTTAATGAGGTAAAATTTATATGCAATAAAATCCATGATAACCTTTGACAAGTGTATAACCCAGGCAATTACCCCTCTTGTCAGGATATACAACACACTCATCACTCCAAAATAATTTTCATCCATATAGCAACTACTAATACACACACAAACCTTAAGTACTTCTTTCGTGTCTGGATCCTTTTCCTTCACATAATGTTTTGAAAGTTACATTGAGAGTTTGAGAGTTACTTACATGATTGCACACATAAATAGTTGTTACTTTTTCCTAGTAAATACTATTCCTCATATGACTATACCACATTTGTTTATCTATTCTCCTATTGATGGACATTTTTTTTTTAGTTTTTTGCTATTATGAATAAAGCACCTGTAAAAATTATACAAGGCATTTGTGGGCAATGCCTCATTTCTCTTGAGTAAATATCTCGGTGTGAAGTTGCTGTTAAGTTTCTAAGAAACTGCCAGTTGTACAAAGTGGTTGTACCACACTATGTCCTCTCCCACAATACATGAAAATTCTAATCACTTCACATCCCTGCCAGCATTTAGTGGTGTCATCAGTGTTTTAAATTTTAGCCACAGGAAGTGATCATGACTATGAAATGGTGTCTCACTGGGGTTTTAATGTGCACTTCTTTGTCGACAAGTGATGTTGAGCACTTTTTTGGTGTGTCCTTTTTTCTTACCTATCTTCTTTTGTGAAGGATCTGTTGAGGTCTGTGGCAGATTTTTTTCCCCCAAAAAATAATAATAACAAAAATAACGATATGGGAGCATAATATGCTTATCATATAATGTCTTCATGACATTCCTGTCATCAGGTAGCAAGGCGTATGTCACTTCATCTTAAAAATGGGTGAAGCTGGGGCGCCTGGGTGGCTCAGTGGGTTAAAGCCGCTGCCTTCGGCTCAGGTCATGATCCCAGGGTCCTGGGATCGAGGCCCACATCG
>LNAC01000032.1:8573644-8695134 GCA_002007465.1 Ailurus styani | reverse complement strand
GATAAACAACACCAACTTGCATCATGCGAGTGCACCATCTTTGAAGTGGATCCTCTAGTCTCATTTGAACTGCCTTAGCCATTACTAAGTGGAAAAAGAGATAAGCTGTCTGCCCTGAGCTTTATCCAGGTTACAGACTCATAAGCAAAATATATGGTTGTTATTATACTGAGCCACTTAGCTGTGGGATGGTTTGTTATGCCGCATTAAAACATTAAGTGACAGTTTCTATAGCCCCTTCTATGAATCTAGGCTCTGTGATTCTTAGACCAATCTACTATGGCAGCCTCAGAAGAAGGGGCCTTCCCAAGAGATGAAGAGCCCTCACAGTCTGTGCAGGACTTCTCACCTTGTGTGGGAAGTTCTTTCCCTGTTTCAGACTCAACGTGTACTCCTTTGTTCTGCTTAATTGTATCATACAGCACCTGGCTAATCCCACTGCTGTATCTGTCCACTGTGGGGAGGAGAAAGGGCCCTTCTGAGGCAACACAAAAAGGGTGTGGGCAGGTTAATTGCCCTATATTGGCTGTGGGAGGGACCCACCAGTGATGGGTTACAGATACCCATCACTGAAGCAAGCTCTGTCTCTTCTCTATTTGAGTGCTTGATTGTGTTGTGTATTTCTTGGCAACTCTGATACCAAGATGCAGTGGGCAGAAGTGTTTGGACTTCTACTCCTGACAATAGACAACAGGTGCCATTTGCTCCCCAGTACCAACATTTAAACCTAGACCTTATTAACCTACAGCTTCCACTTTCTCTTGGAATGTGTACTCTTGGAACCCAACCACTCTGCCATGAGGAAGCCAAGCAGACACATGAACAGGATATGTGCAATGTGTTATGGACAACAGCCCCCGATTAGGTACCTAATCTCCATCTAGAAACAAGTTCTATACATTTAAATGCACAATGCTTTAGATTATTCCAACCTCCAGGCAAGGAATTACCCTGCATCTTCATGCCCTCTGAGCTATTGCTGCATAAAGCAGATATATGCTAGCCCCTTTGAGACTTGCTCAAATTGAAGATTTGTGAACGAATAAATTATAGTCTTTGTTTTAAGTCATTAAGTTTGGTATGGCTCACTTTTCAGTGGTAGACAACTGGAATAGTTCTTTGCTTGTTTTTAATTGGATTGCTTTTTTGTATTTTTTTTTAACAAATTGTTTGTAAGCAATCTTCATATTCAGGATAGAAGGCTTTGTCAGCTATACGTAGTGAAAATATTTTTTTCCCAGCCTGTGGCTTCCTTTTTAGATTTTTTAATAAGTAGTTTGGTCAGCAGACCCTTTTAATTTTGATGTGGTACAATTTATTCTTTCTTTCTTTTGTGGTTAATTCTTTCTTTGTCATCTTGAATGAAGTAGTAGCTACTCCGAGTTTATGAAGTTTTTGTTTCTGTTTTTTGTGGTCTGTTTTCTGAAGAAGCTTAATGATTTTAGCTTTTACTTTTAAGGTCTATGATCCATCTGAATTATGTGTATGGGGACAGGAGAATGAGGTAAATGTTTAAATTTTCTATATGTTAGCCAGTTGTTCTACTATAATTTGTTAAAAAAGACTTTCCTTCTCCGATTGAATTACCTTGGCACTTTTTGTTAAAAATCCATTAACTCTCTCTTCTGTTCCGCTGATCACTTTGCTTTTATACTGGTATAATTAATGTGATCTCAAAGAAAGTCTTGAAATCATATAGTAAATTCTTCCTTCTTGTTTTTTTTTTTTTTTTTAAGATTTTATTTATTTATTTGACAGAGAGAGAGAGGGAGGGAGAGCACAAGAAGGGAAGCAGCAGGTAGAAGGAGAAGCAGGCTCCCTGCTGAGCAGGGCAGCAGATATAGGACTCGATCCCAGGACCCTGGGATCATGACCTGAGCCAAAAGCAGATGCTTAACCAACTGAACCACCCAGGCACTCCCCAACTTGGCTCTTATTTAAAAATTATTTTGCTCATCCAAGATCTTTTGTATTTTAACCTCTTTTTTTTTTAATTATTATTTGCCCCAGGGGTACAGGTCTGTGAATCCTCAGGCTTACACTTTCACAGCACTCACCATAGCACAAACCCTCCCCAATGTCCATCACCCATCCACCCTATCCCTACCCTCCCACCCCCCAGTAACCCTCAGTTTGTTTTGTGAGATTAAGAGTCTTTTATGGTTTGTCTCCTTCCCCATCCCATCTTGTTTCATTATTTTTCCCTCCCTATGCCCCACGACCCCCCACCCTGCCCCTCAAGTTCCTCATATCAGAGAGATCATATGATAATTGTCTTTCTCTGATTGACTTATTTCGCTCAGCATAATACCCTCTGGTTATTAGTTCCATCCATGTCATTACAAAGGGCAAGATTTTGTTTCTTTCGATAGCTGCATAATATTCCATTGTATATATATACCACATCTTCTTTATCCATTCATCTGTTGATAGAATTTATAACTAGACTGATGTATTTAACTTTGTGAAAAAATAATTCAATGCTTTGGTTATATGATAAAAATATTTAGATAAAACAAATTAATTCTATTGGAATTTGAAATTGATAAAAAAAATCTTGGAGTTCTTAAAAAATAAAATAAAATAAGTTGTTGAATATCTACAATAGCACTTATTAGAATGTTGATGGACATTGAATTACATCTTAAAATCAATGGAGAGAATTGTTGTCTTAATAGTTTTCTAGTCCATGACCATACTTCATTGCTCCATTTTTTTCGGATCTTTATTCTCATGAATGTTTTATAGTTTTCAATGTGCAGTGGTTTAACATCTCTTGTTAAATGTATTCCAAGCATTTTATATTTTTTATATTACTTTAAATAGATTTTTAAATTTTCCTTTCCAATTTATTGCTTCCAGCATAAAAAAAAACTACAGCTGATTTTTCTATAATGATTTTGTATCCTATGAACTTGTTAAAATTATTTGAGTTCTATGAGCCTGTTTTTTAGATTTCTTAAGATTTTCTATGTAAATAATTATGGCATCTGGTGATAAAAAGAGTTTCAATTCTTCCTTCTTAAGTTTATGGGTATTATTTCTTCATCTTACCTTATTATGCTCCCACCAATACAATATTGAATGGATATGGTGAAGGGAGGTTTCACTCCTCTTTTTCTAGATCTTAGGGGGGAAACATTCATTATTTTGCTATTAAATATGATAGGCTGAGGTATTTTTGTAAGTGCCCTATATTAGATTGAGGAAATTTCCTTTGATTCCAGGTTTGATAAATGTGTTTTAAATTTCATCTAATGTTTTGGCTGCATTTACTGAGATATATTTTTCTTCTTTATTCTCTTAATATGGTAAATTACGCTGATTTTTTACTGTTAAACCAAGCTTGCATCCCTGGGAGAAATCCTGTTAACTCATAATTAATTGTTCCTTTTATATATTACTGAATTATTTTTGCTACTATTAAAAGTTTTTGGTCACTACGTTCATGAGGGATAATGATTCTAGATTTTCTAGTGTCTTTGTCAAGTTTTGGCAACAGAGCTCAGCATACCTCATAAAACAAATTTGGATATATTCCTTCCTCCTATATATTTTTTAAAGAGTTTGTAGACGATGTTATTTCTTCATTAAATATTTGGTCGGAAATATCAGTGAAACCATCTGGATCTGAAATTTTATTTATGGGAAAATTCTTGAAAATGGGTTTAATTATTTAATAGATACATAAAGCTATTTACATTCTCTGTTTTAAAAAATCTGTCTTGAAAACTTGTGTCTTTTAAAAAATTGTTCATTTTTCTAGCTTGTCAAATTTATTGACTTAAGTGGTTCATAATATTCCTTTATTATCTATTTAATGTCTGAAGGACCTTTAGAGATTACCTCTCTTTCATTATTGCTATTAGTAATTTGTGTTTTCTCCCTGGCTTCCTCTTCCAACCAATCCTGCTAGTGTTTTTTCAATTCTATTGATCTTCACAATGAGCCAATTATCATCTTTGTTAATCTACTCTATTGTTGGTCTTTTTTACATTTCATTGTTTTTTTTCTCTTGTTATTCCTTTGTTTTGGCTTGATTTACTCTTCATTTTGTCACCTACAATACCTGTTTTAAACTTTTCTCATCTTCTAAAGACACACCCTATATTGATATAGTGCATTTTATTATCTGGTTAACAATATTTTCAGAAACTTTGTGATTCTTCTTTGATTCCTGGGTTATTTAAACATATGTTGTTTAAATTCGAAATACTTGGAGTGAGGTTAGATATCTTATATTACTGAATTTTGTAATATTGTTACCAGATACTAGTTTAATTTTGCTCTGTTCAGAGCATATTCTGAATGATCGCATTTTTTTGAAATGTATTGACATTTGTTTTATGGCTCAGCATATGATTTAATTTAGTGAACATTCTATGTCCATGTGAAAATAATGTGTATTCTGCAGTTCTTGGGTATTCTATAAATGTTAGTGAGTTCAAAGTAGTTATTAATATTATAAAATTTTTGTCTTATTTCAGATTGTTTTTCTTGCCTACCAATTGATAAGAGTTGAGTAATAAAATCTCCATCTTTGATTGTGGATTAATGTATATTTTTCTTGTCTCAGCTCTACATTCTATCATGTAATATCTTTATTTATGATGCTTTTTCTCTTGAAATAATTTTGTCCAATATTAATATAGCCATGTCAACTTTTGTATGCTTTCTGTTTGCACAATGTATCTTTTTCCACCTTTTTATTTTCAATATATCTGGATTTTATATTTAAAATGAACTTCTTGCAAACATATTTTAGTTAGGTTTTTCTCCCCATTTTATATTTTCTTGAAATTTCAATAACCCAGTAAAACAAATACTTTTATAAATACTTTATCAATGGGGAAACTGAGATGGAAAAAATTTAGAAGTTTGAATTACTCAAACAATGGCATTCTTGTTTCTGATACTATGCTATTTGAATGAGACAACTAAAACAATGATTTAACAGAAGTGATTTTGGCCTAAAACAGTAAACACAGTAGAGGTTAGTGAAAAATGTTTTGTGACTTATTGCCAGCCTTCTCTATTTGGTTTCAACTCTAACTCTAACAGCAAAATAACCATTATACCTAACCACAAGCTATCTTTTGAGCTCCAATTTATATTTATAATATATATTTGGATATTCCTATTTAGATGTGTCATAGACATCACAAATAAATAATTCTATTTTTTAAATTTCTTTTGTCCATAAAAATCTATTGGATTTTTTTCTTATTTTGATTTAAAAAATTGACAACCTCCACCTACCAAAGTCTTTGTTTCTTATTTATTCCTTCTATCTGATTAGTCACCAGTGTTTTTTCCTTCTACTTAAAATAATTCTTGCACCAATTTCTGCTTTTTCAAAACATTAGATCTAACCTTCTTAGTGGTAAAGTACTTTGCAAGGGTGTTGTAATTGGTCTCCTGCTTTAGCCACATTCCCCTTCAAAAATCACAGTGATAACCAATTTAACCAGATCTATGAATCTTTTTGCAGCTCTGACAGAAACAAACAAACAAAACTTCACACTCTCAACCTTCCCTTGTTTGTATGATAATGGCTCTCTAAGTTTGGCAGAAACCAATTATTTAAACCATTGCCCAAATTTGCCATGGCATCTAGCACACTTTCATGCATTTACTCTTACTGACTAAGGTATTCTTTCTGATTTCTTCTTGGCCATGAACTCTTTATCTATCTATCTATCTATCTATCTATCTATCTATCTATCTATCTACCCACCTATCATCTATCTATCACTAATCATCTATCTATCTAATTACCTAGCCAGCTAGCCAGCTATGTATCTGTCTAAAGGTCTATTCTTTTAATCTCAATACAAATGTGACTCCCTTGTCAAGCCTTGCCTAACCCCTCAGCCCCTTGCAGTTAGTTGCTTCCTTCTCACTCTTCTCTGTTCTCTATTTTGACAACATAGATGCTTTAATTTCTTCTTCTGTCATTACTTTAACATAACAATCTTTAGTATATGCTTGAAATATTGATGATCAGACAATTAATAACTACCACCATAATTACAATGTAAAACAAAGATTACTTTTTATACAAGTATTCATATGATATCTTGTATGTTTATTTATTGGTAAGAGGGTCAAAAGGGTTAGACCATGCAGTGACTAATTTTATAGTTTGCAGTGACTTGTAATTCTAAAATACTTTTTTTGAATGAATTTATATTCATACCATGCCAAAAAAAATTATGTGCCAGAAAGACCTAATTCACCAGGTGTTTCATAGTAATTCATTTTCATTTCACCTTTATATTGTAAATACCTTTTTTGAGGTTTCCATATATACTGTGAATTATTTGAGAGAAGAAACTCCCAGTTTTATTCATTTCTGTCTTATTTATTCTTCAGTACATTGACGAGCACATAGTAGGCTTTCAAGAATAGATAGATACAGACTTTTTAAAAGCCTCTGACTAGGGAAAACAGACTGAAAAGACTGTATGATATAAAACTATAAAAGGATAATGAGTTTCTTTTAATAGTTTATTTTAGAGATGGGCCACTGAGTTGAATAGACATGGTGGAATAAAGGAGCTTGGGAAATAAGACAGATCTATGCAAAGAATCTCATTAAATGTTTAATCAAAATTTCATGATCTGCGTAGGGAATTGAACAGACTCCCTGAGAAGTCATAAAATTAATTTGAAAGGGAATTAAAAATGGAGACTCACAGTGCTGCGTAAGTGATTTTGTGTCTTATAAAGCTCCCTAAATGTGTTTATGAGCTGAGCATCCTGTCCCAAGCTCATGAAATAGGAAACAATGCATCAGTCTTGGCATCTCTTGGTATTTGAGATGCTTGGAATTATTATCTCATACTCTTGGCCGTCTCAAAGGAAACAACACAGAAGTGTATGTTTGGGTCACACTTTAATTTTCCAGAAGACTGAAAAATTCAATCACTATCTAACCAGATGCAAATCTCATGTTATTTTTCTTTGATCACAAAGAATACATTCTTCTGGGCCTGGGTCCCCTGTAATGGGCAGTGTGGGAAGATGTGATCCCGAGTATTTCAGCATCTGCTATGCATTTATTCTCTCTTCTGACCGTCAGCTTTAATTCCTGGTAGAGATCATTATGTAAATTTCACTAGTTTGTTTTCTTTCTTTATCGATAGTGAGTAGAAATAATAAAATGCTAAGTAAGATTGTAAAAATATAGTGCCTATGTCTCCATGTGTAAATTCTTTAAATTCTACCACTTTGGACTATAGAAAGTATACTATGGAAAAATCTTATGAGTGTACACAGAAGACTTACTTCAGAAAATTGGACAAATGAATGTCAATATGAAATAAATGGCACTATATGTTAAAGTAATAATGTTTACATGTTAAAAAGTTGTATTTTGGGGCGCCTGGGTGGCTCAGTGGGTTAAGCCTCTGCCTTCGGCTCAGGTCATGATCTCGGGGTCCTGGGATCAAGCCCCAGATCAGGCTCTCTTCTCAGCAGGGAGCCTGCTTCCCCCTCTCTCTCTGCCTGCCTCTCTGCCTGCCTCTCTTATCTACTTGTGATCTCTCTCCGTTAAATAAATAAATAAAATCTTAAAAAAAAAAAAGTTGTCATATTTAAAATCAGTATTCACATAAAACTAAAATGATTCATTACACACAGATTTGATAATATAACCAAGATTTCAAAAATTGACATGTGATATAAATGCTAAAGAATAGTTAATTAGCAACAAAGTCAGGCCTTTTAAAAATACTTTAAAATTTCTCTATGAGATGATGACCACAGGTTTTCAGACTTTTCTCCCTTTAGATGTAAAGGTGTAGTTTTGTTCTGTTTTGTTTTGTTTTAAAGATTTTATTTATTTATTTGACACACAGAGAGAGAGAGAGAGAGATCACAAGTAGGCAGAGAGGCAGGCAGAAAGAGAGGAGGAAGCAGGCTCCCTGCTGAGCAGGGAGCCCTATGCGGGCCTCGATTCCAGGACCCTGAGATCATGACCTGAGCTGAAGGCAGAGGCTTTAAGCCACTGAGCCACCCAGGTGCCCATAAAGGTGTAGTTGAAAGCAAAATACGTGTTAATGTTTCAATTAGAATTACATTTAAAGAAGTGCACGTTATAAATTAGAATTTACATCCAATGCATATTTACTTTTTTTTAAAGATTTTATTTATTTATTTGAGAGAGAGAGAGAGATCACAAGTAGGCAGAGAGGCAGGCAGAGAGATAGGAGGAAGCAGGCTCCCCACTGAGCCAGGAGCCTGATGCGGGGCTCGATCCCAGAACCCTGAGATCATGACCTGAGCAGAAGGCAGAGGCTTCAACCCACTGAGCCACCCAGGTGCCCCCCAATGCATATTTCTTAATAAAGAGACAGATATTTCCATGGGCCAGTCATTGTGTACTATAGCTTTCTTAGTAGCAAGAAAAAGATGATCACACTTTCATGATTACTAAAGTACTCTTGGCATTAGACACTGGGGTTTTAAATCAAAGTAACTGATAATGGTTGAGACTAGCCAAAATTACATGTAAGGAAAAATGAAGAAGTCAGGTATGAGTAAGACCCTCAAAACCCATTAAATGCCCAAAAAAGTAATAGACAGTTTACTATGTTAATAAATTACAGAACTGCAAAGGACTGCAGGTAACCTGAGACCAAAGGTAGCTGGGAGTCATCAGAATTCTTTAGCAATTTCCAAGAAGCATGTTCTAGAAATTTTTTTTTTTTTGGATTGAAGATCACTAATGTAAACAATTAGTCTAGCTGATTTTCCTATAGAAGGAGAAGGTGAAAGATTTGATCCAAACTTTTCAATGCCCCCGCTCTAGGAAATAATCAAGAAGGAAGATTCAGGAAATTCAGAAAGCACACAAAAATAAAATTAAAAGCTATCTAAAAGGAAAATGTAATTCAAAAGAGAAGTATAAAAATAAACACCATTCTTCAAATGGATATCAGGTGTTCACACACATGTTCTCAGATCCTTCTAAACCAACCCAGAATAACTGAGCTTTTACTCTATTTTACTGATGAAGATATTGAAGTTCAGAGAGTTTAAGTAACTTGGCCAATATTATGTGACTAATAAGTGTCAGGGTTTGAATTCAAGTCTAGATATGTCTGACTCAAAAGCACATTCATTACAGATATAAAATTATGTCTTTGTTGGATGAAAGAAATCTTGTGAGGAAGAACCAGTACTCATACTCTAAAGAATAATCAGGAAAAATATCTGTTTTAATCTTGATATTGAAAAGATTTATAGTGGTAGGTGGTGATTCCTTTGTTCAAACAAACATTTAGAGTCAGCCACCTAGTATGGTTTTCTATAACCACCTAATATGGCTTTTTATTTTATGATATAAAAGAGATGATGGAGAGAAACACTAAACAATTCAAACCTACTGATTACACCTTGCTTTACCTGATGCACAAAGTTGCATATAAATGAAGCTTTCAAGAAAGTAGGAGTATATTTAATAGTTTCAAAGTTTGGTGTAGGGAAATAAAATATATCTGAACAAAGACTTTATTTTAATGCCTTCTTTTTGAAAAAGAAAGGAAGAAAAATAAATAATGGATTATGTGGATGGTAGCAAAAAAAATAAATAAATAAAAGGGAAAGAACTATTTGACCCAGTAAGTAGTACTTTATGGTAATAAAAAGATGGAATTATTCTGTGGGAGATACTGCCTAGCATTTTCATTAATACCCAGGTTTTCATTTTTCCTGATACACCATTAAATTACATTCTAAATTCCTTTCATTGGGGACCATGTGATGAATTCTCTCCAGTGGAATATAAATAAAGTAATACATGTCTAGATTAATCTGATTAAAAGTGGAACACTCTTTCTATTCACTCATCTATCAGCCTGATGCTGAAGACCCAGTTGAGGACTCCAAGGCCCTAAGAAATGGTTAAGACCCCTTAATCCAAGTAGGCTGGGTCCCTAAATTATCATGGGGAGCAGAGTCTCTATTGCTATTAGGCTACAAAAAAGAAAATAAACCTTTATTGTATTTAGTCACTGAGAATTTTTTTAAAGATTTTACTTATTTATTTGACAGAGTGATAGAGAACACAAGTAAGCAGAGCAGCAGGCAGAGGGAGAGAGAGAAGCCGGCTCTCCAACAAGCAGGAAACCTGATACGGGGCTCGATCCCAGGACTCTGGAATCATGACCCGACCCAGCTGCTTAACCAACTGAGCCACCCAGGTGCCCTAGTCACTGAGATTTTTGAGCTCGTTATTCCAGTTAGTCTGCTCTGCATGCCATCAAATAGATGGTATGTACTTTATTCTTAACAGCTAACTATGCTGATTACTGACACTACTGGTAAACAACTAGCTAAGCTGATTATTGTTTTAAGCCGAATTTGAATTAGAGAAAGATAATACACTAATAAAACAATCCAATGAAAATGTATGGAAGGACAATATTGAAGAGTGCCCACTAATTCTCAGGATAAAATAACAGAAGACCCATGAGGAACATTTGTTTTGAGATGACTATACATGAGGTATACATCAGGACACAGGTGTTCAACAAGGTGCACTTGAAATTATAGAAGGAGGTATATGTTGTCTCACAAGTATCAATAGGATATGGTGATGGAGTGCTTGACTACACTATGAAAATAGAAAAAAAATCTTTATTTATGGGACTAAACGGATTAGAAGGGGTGGCCCCCTTGAGTGTGTAAGAAGATATACCTGCTCCTTCTTCTCCTATCTTTACCTAGACTTGAAGGTTCTGTCTGTCCATCTGACTTCCAGTTCCATCCTACAGTCTGAACTGATGCTGCCAAATTTTTCCCACCAGAGGGACTCAAGCTTGGTTTACTGCAAGGAGAATTCTATAATGAACTTCTGTTCACCTCGTCCCCACCCCAGGGTCAGCTCTAAAATTTGGGTGGATCACACTATGTCACACTGGGTCACTTCAGCCTGACCCAGTATCTTCCTGCTTACTTTTCTTAGGTAAGAATTTCCCTGAGTACATAACTAAGTCTCCTCAAAGTTATTATAGCATTCATCTGTAGGGGGAATCATGAGGTTATTGTAGTAGTATGCATTTGAAGGTTATTTGAGTGAAAACAAAGGCTGGAAGACAAAAGCACTAGCAACTGCTCTTGCATGAGTTAACATATTAAACCTATCGGCTGAGTTGGATGATGCGATTAAAGTACAGGGATAAAGGCATGTAGCTAATATACAAAAGATACAGGAAAGTGTATTGAAACCCTTATACAGAAAGATGTCTTTTGGAAGCCTCATTCCATTCAAAGAAAAAACCCTGACACTTTATTGACTTTTCTCACTAATAGATTCATTTTCTAGAAGGTGATGGAAGCAACTATAGAGATTGCTACTTTGAAAATCATTGCAAGAAAAAAACGAAGAGGTGATTTTAATGTTTAAACATTGTCAAAAAATCAAAGGAAGATTATATACAAGCTATAGTCTGATGTGTGCACCGGCCTTTAGGAAAGCAGCTTCAAAATATTCACAAAAAAATCCGTAAGTCTATGTGCAGCAACTCAAAAGAAGAGGGTAATTCAAAAAGGACAGGAATCTCTAAGAAAATAATTTCTGATAATTCAGTTATAAATAATCCCCTCAAAAAGAAAAAGGTGACTTCTAAAGAAATCAGTGTAGTTCTACCGAGAGTTATCTAGGAATGCACAAATGATGGAAGAGGCACATTTGAAAGGAAGAATATAAAGAAGTAGTCTAACCAGAAAATTCATTACAAAAATATTAAAACTCAGAATAAGGTGGGGTTTATGAAATGTACTGATGACAAAAAAAATGTCTATTTTTGTGCTGAAAAGACCAAAAGGAAGGATTAATTTTGGCTCTGATGTTATGTTAAAAGGGAGAAAGGAGAACAAGCCAACATTTATTTTAACTTCTACTTCTACTTTCCATATGAAAGACAATGATCTTCAAAGTGTCTGGGGTAAAACTTTGCCAAGAAGAAATTAGGCTCAAGGTAGGCAAGGGAAGAAGTTAAACCTACGTTTATTGATATCTAGTGTATGCCATGCATTTACTCAGCAATTACTTTTTTGTAAATTTACTGCACGTTTTAATATGGGTTCTGGTATGTAGCAATGACTATATTAAATAAGCGCCTGAGATCAGGAAGCTTTGATCACCAGTGAAATTTTATACACACATAGGAATTTAAATTTTATAGACATATAGGGATTTAAAAGGTATCATTACTTTTACAAAAAAAAGGAAATCAAGGCTAAAAGAAGGTCATTAAATTGCCCAAGGTCATATTGCAACTTAGTATAGACACTAGAATAGGAATCTAATACAAACAAGTATTTTCTACTTTCTATCATGTGACTTTTTTTTTGTAGAGAGTCAAAGTTCGTATAAGTTACACCCTAGAGTGCAAAACTAACTATGGGTTATAGTCCTAGAATATCTGTTAGCATTCTGCAAAATCTATACCATAAGTGAAGACCAAGGCATATTTAGAAAAGTTTTAGATGCAATTATAAAGAACAGCTAATACACTGTATTTCTGAATAAAAGTGCAACTTAATTTTTATAGGTCAAATAAACAACATGAAGTTTAACAGAAAAAAATATAAAACTTTAGACTTAAAAATTAAATATTAAAAAAACAAAAATAAATAAATATTAACAATGAAAGGAGATATGTGGCTTAACGTTTTTCATATTGAAAAAGTTCCAGAAGATTTTAATTATTACAAGTATAGACAACAGTATGAAATAGCTTTTTATGAAGTTAATGCCCTCTCAGCATCATTTCTATTCATTGGCATGACCATAAAGTTATTTTAAATAATACATTGCCATATGAAAGTCCACTCAAAAGAGATCCATACAGAGATTGGAAAGATCCATGCATATTTTAACCCCTTCTGTATCTTCTGTGCCTAGCTGTGGGCCTAGGACAAAATTGGTGACCAGTAATATGTGTCAAATAACAAACTGTGGACACCAAATGATAAGAGGCATAGTTAAAGGAACTGGAAAGTTTCATCTAAAGGAAAGAAGGTTTTACAGGGCAGTAACAGCTGTCTTTAAGTAATGGAGGGTTTATCATGTAAAAGATAAATGAGATATTTTCTAGTAGATTCAGAGGAAGCTAAACATGTTCCCTCTCCTCCCCCTGCTGTGGTAAAATGAAACCTTTGAAATGATTAGGGGAATCCAAAAATGGAAGATAGCCTTTCTGAGTGGGAGCTCCCTGTTGGTGCAGATGTTAAGGAAATATCATCAAATTTAAGAGAGAAGGTGGACAGGTGTCTGCTGCAAACAATTCTAATGGAAAAATCTCTCTGACTTCATGTATGAATGTTGTTGGACTTTGTTTCTTTATTGTTTTGTGAAGTTTCTTATTTTTTTAGTTCACAAGTCCTAGAAGTGTTTCAGGATTAGATTTGAATGCTTCATCTAAAGAACATTAGATGTAGTGTTTAAACCCTCTCAAGTTCAAAATGGGTTATTGTTTTAGTTGATAACTAAAACTGAAAGAAAGTTAAACAGACAAAAACAGTGCCCTAACTTTCAGAAGAATATTTAGAGCTAAAATGGATAACTTTGAGTGGAAGTGGAAGTTATAAGCAATGAGATCGTACTTTAAGAGGAGTGAAGTGTCACAGTGAACTGTGGTGGTTGCTAAAGCTTCCAGAAGGCAGGGTGTGGCCTTCCCTGTGCTGCCCCTGCTCCCTCTCCTTCCATCATAGTCCTTGGGCATCTTGTAATCACCAGTAACCCTTCCATGTGCTTCTCTTCCCCAGGAGGCTGTGAGCAACGTGGGGCAGACATGCTTTGCATCTGACCCATCATAACATCCTGAGCAGCTAACAAAGTGTTAACGTATTAAATTCAATAAATATTTGTTGAGTAAAGTGTATGGATAGATTGGGGAATCCTTACTTTTTTAAAATCCATCATCATATTTTAGATGGAGAATTTTTATTTTTATTTTTGGAATAGAGTAGTGAGCACTTTGCTGCAAAGATGCTGAAGCATATATACCTTCAATGGGAGTGAAGCCTGTTTAAAGATCTGATCTTTTGATTTTAAAACATTTATTTACTGATAACTAGATTATTCTCTATTACTATATTATGAAATAGCTAACTTTTAAACTCATTATTTTTAACGTTCATTTCATTGTTGTCATCAAAAGAAGTGTCTGGATGCCTCTTAGCATACAGTAGTGCACACTATATGAAACAAAAGAAACCCTCATTCATCCATTCACCAAACATTTGCTAAGCTGCTGTGCTAGGATGATGAGGATAGAAAAATGAATGGGGCACGGCACCTACTTTTGGAAGCTCTTGTACATGGAAGGGACAAAGGTGTAAGTAGATAATTATACCATGATAACAGTGTATGAACAAAAGTTGGTGCACTTATGGTGCATATCTAAAATAGATAAAGCAGATATATAGGGGTACATATGAAATAAGTAAATACGTATATTTATAGTAAATAATGCATAATAGATGAAGAGAAGAGGAGCATAGGAAATTTTCATCATGTATCTCCAGACAATGGATGTTGACTACCCATTGTTGTGTTTGCTGAGACTAAGGGAAGTAGAAAGTAGCGTGTAATGAAATGATAAGAACTATAGTTATTACTCGGTTTTGCATAGTGCCTTGTTGACCACTAAGCTCACAAAACTCTGTCACAGTTTTACAGATGAAAATCTGAGGTTAAGAGAAGTTAAGGGAGTAGCCCAGATTTCCTGGCCAGTAAATGATACAACGAAAATGGCAGTTCAGCCTCGAATACTCAGGATTTTTCACTCTTGACTGAAGAAAGGGTCTTCAGACCCTTTCAGAAGTGCTTAACTCTTTGAGATGAATATTCCATGCACGTATCTCTTTTCTGTAAAATTACTTTGAGTTCAAGTATTTTATGCATAAAAAATACTACCTTAATGTGACAGATAGATTTTACATAATCACATTAATTCAACACAGAAGCAGTGTCTTCTGCCTTCCACATCCTTCTCCTTATCTACCTGCAAAATAACTCAGGAACATTATTCAGGTTGGAAGCACACAGCCTCTGCTAGCTTTAACAAGAAAACCTATCTTCAATGTCTTTTTCTTTCTTTTTAAAAAAATGGACTGAGTAGATGAAGAGTTTAGTTTCTTTTTATCATAGTGATGGTATTCTGAATTGATGGCCATGACAGATCTGTTCTTTACCTTAAAAAATAATGACACTTTTTCAAGGTAAGTTGCTGTCACATACTGATTACCTGAACAGAGATAAAAGAACAGTAACACAAGTTATAAATATTCTTGCTTCTGAGTTTAGAGGAATGTTTGTAGGAAGATGGAAATTTTGACTGGAATCATAGGAAACTCCAAGCCTTCTTTTTATGTGTAATTTTCATTTCTGAACTTTTGAATCTCTTACTGGGAAGTTTTTGAGTTTATAAACACAAGTCAAATTGAAATGGAAATTACCTATATGCTCTAATATTTGATGCCAGTATTATCAGCACTGGTGTTAACATGGGCTGGAAAGTAAGAAAGACAGTTTTAGCATTCTGCTTCCATTCATTGACACTGTGACTATGAACTCATTATTTCAAATACCATGCCTAACTTTTCTCATCTGTGAAAATGGAGACCTTAAAATTTGGGGCTTTTTAAAAAAGGATTTATTTATTTATTTGAGAGAGAGAGAGAGTAAATGTGAGCCAGAGGAGAGGCAGAGGGAGAGGTAGAGAGAGAATTTCAAACAGACTCCCTGCTGAGCAGAGAACCTGATGTGGGACAGATGTGGGCCTCGATCTCAAGACCCTGAGATCATGATCTGAACCAAAATCAAGAGTTGGATGCTTAACCAGCCCAGGCACAGCTAAAATTTTGAACTTCTATAAAACAGGTGAGGTGATCTTCATAAAGTAATTAGCATAGTGACAGACATGTTACTTGATTATCTATTGTTATTGGATTCCAGAAAAAAGATTTTCAAAGCTCATGATTTGTTTTATTTTAAGTTTGTAAAAAATGATTGATGGATCAGATAATTTTGTGGGTTAAAGAATTGTGTAGGGATTCACTACAGACTAAGTTATAAGACCTGAATTTGCCTTTCATAGTTTTGTTTCCTAGATCATTTTACTTTTCTTTGCTACAAATTTGTCAGTGCTAAAAAGGAAATGATAGTATCTGCCAGTATATCAGAATTTTAAATCTAGAAAAGTTGACAAGTATTGTCAATTGCGATTTATTTATTTTACTGAAAAAGAAGCTAAAAAATAGAAACCACAGAAGTTTTATGGCAGTATGAATTAGAAACTAGCAACAAATTCCATTCTAGTTTATGTTTTTGGTAGACAAATGAATTGTGCACAAATTAGAAATAACATCTAGTTCCAAGTCGGGCTTTTACTTTTATAGTAAACTCTCTGTCCACATTTGGAATCTTCATTTAAAATGATACTTTGGTTTACAGCTGACCTTTCCAGACTTACATAATCAATCTATTCAGTGGCCTATTTAGTATATTGGGAGTGGACCATTTTGAAACACCTCTCCACTATAAAGAAAATTATTTTCAGTATTATTCACAAAATGAAATAAATAGTAATAATTCTAAAAAAGAAGCATAGACATAATTTTCTTTCATTGAAGACTATATATGTAACTATGTGAGTGGAGACAAACTAATTAAATGCTATAATAAAAAAGGAAAACAGTAATTAATACTTTTTAGTTATATTATTACATTAAAAAACCCCAGAAAAATGACACATATGTAAGTGATCCCAAAGAGTAAATTCTGCAGGTTTCAGATAATAATTTGCAAATAGAATGACAAGCTGAAACAAAATTCTGTTTCCTTAACTATATAATCACTGGGATCATGCTTATTTAAGTGTAGTGCTTGAATACAGGAATCTGTAGTACCTCAAAGATGGGCTCATCCAACTCAGCACCATCCTGGTGTAGACTCACATTGGCTCAGTGACTTTTGTAAGCATCTCTTCCCAACTCCTTGCTCAATCCATCAGACTGGCAGCTTGAGATTAGTCGTGGAAGGTGTAGTATCTTGAAAAAATCAGGAAGTACAACAATAAAAGGTTATTTCTTCCAGGATCTGATTGTTAAACATTTACCTGTACATCACAAATCACCTGTACTCAGAAAGAGCCCAGACTATTTCCAACTATTGAGGGGGTACTCTCAAAACAATGCTCCGTAGTAAGTCCACAGAGCCGGGAGCCAAGTGTAGAGCCTGCAGTTCTCTAACTTTCACATAGAAAGCAACATAACTGGAGATGTTGTTTAAAATGTAGACCGACAAAAGATAATTTAGAATTGTTGGCACATGTTGATAATAAAAAGCAGAGCGATTTATTATTCATTCAATTTTTAACTTTATCCAAGTATAATTTACTTCCGTGTATCCAAAGTGCACAATTTGATGAATGTTAACAGCTTCATACTCTGTGTATCACCACCACTGTCAATGAAGAAACATTCCTAGAACCCCCAAGAGTCTTCTGGCCCCCTGCCCCCCACAGCCCTAGACAGCAACTGATAAGATTTTTGTCACTAAAGATTAATTTTTATTTTCTGAAAATTTAAATAAATGGAATCATGTACTACATACTTTTTTTTTTCTTATTAATACAGTATTTATTTGTCTTCCTTCTGTCAAACCCAGAGCCAACCACTTTCCCCAGGCTGCCTGGGGAGGTATAGGAAAAGGAATATACAGGGCAAATGAGACACCAGAGAAAGACCTCTGGGAGGTGGAGATGGCTCCTTCACATGGCAAAGAGGATGAGAAAGACCACCATCAGGCAAAAGAGCCCCATGGCCTCCAACAGGGCAAAGCCCAGAATGGCATAGGAGAAGAGCTGTTGCTTCAGAGAGGGATTGGCATAACCAATGATGAGGCTCCTACAGTCCCAATTCCAGCCCCAAAGCCAGCCACCCCTACTGTGGCAGCCCCAGCCCCAGTGAACTTGGCTGCTGTATCGATGTCCCTTGAAATGGCACTGGTTTGGAAGGTACAGCTAGGAATAAGTGAGGTCAGGGGACGTGGGGCAGCCAAGCTGCTCAGGCTCTTATAAGGTACCTCATCTGTCAGTGTCTCTGGTGGTTTTAGCACCACTGCAGACAGTGATCAGCTCAACAGCTGAGAGGTGCTCCTGACCAAGACGGGGGTGGAGACGAACTTTGCACAGGTGTACATTTTCAGGGGATGAGGGCCTGTGGTAGGAGAGTTGCTCCCAGTGCAGAGAAGACCACATACTCTTTTGTATCTAATTTTTCCCACTGAACCATAATGATTCTGAGATCAACCAATGTGTTACATTTATCAATACTTTATTCTTTTCATTGTTGAGTACTTTCCCATTGAATGCATATAGCATGTTCATTTTTGTTATCCATTCACGTACTGATGGGCATTTAGATTGTTTCCAGTTTGGGGGCTCTGTAAGTAAGGATGTATACATACATCTTTGTGAGGGTAAATTTCTTTAGAGGTAAATTACTAGAAGCACAATGTCTGGGTTACATGGTTATGTTTTACTCTTTTAAAAAACGGAAAATTCTCTAAAGTGGTTGGACCATTTTGCATTCCACTGGCAGTGTAGGAGACTTGTAGCTGCACTTAGAAGTAGCAGCAAATATAAATTCTCTCTCTCCGAGCAGCGAAATAAAAGTTACATAGACCCTCCTGGAGCTCAGTGAATCACACAATTTTCCCAAAACAATTAGTATGGCTTCTATTTGCCCAGTTTTGCAACACATGTTTATGGTAGCTGAGATCTGAGTCAGCTCTGATATAAACCATATGCTGGGTGTTGGGAGAAAGTAGTTCTCCAAAGGGAAACTGAGGCACTAGAAGGAAGAACTCTAGGAGGCCAAACATCAACATTAATTCTACTAAACAATTCTATTATGTACAAAAACTTTGTTAGAAGTAAAGCTTTTTAAATTTAGAAATGTATAATTACAGGAAAAAAATCCATTTTTAGTTGGAATAATAGTGCAGTGCAACACTGCACCTAATAAACATACGCTCAGACCATTTAACAAAGGAACTGATGGGTGGGTGTTCAGAAAATCGTATTAAGTCCATTGCTTTCCACTCCTTTTTTGTTTGTTTGCTTGAAATTCATAGAAATCTGTCTGTAAGGCAACTGGGTGTACTTGCTAAAAGCAGATGGTTGTGTTCTCTTGCTTGGTAACATGGAAAGCTGGAGAAGGAGATGCAGATGGCCAGGTGGGGGAGGCACTAGAAATGTGTGTGAGGCCAGTGCTGACTTTAGGGATCATAGAATTTATGTAAACCTAAAACTTCTGGAATATTTGTTAACTTGACAAATTAATGTTCTAGAACCTTTGAACATTACTGTTGTTATTCAACCTTGGCCTTATAGGAGGGGTAAAGAAGGGAAGAGAAATGAATCTGTCGACGTGCCCATTTTTCAGCGGCTTGTTATGTTATGTCAGTTCTCTTTAGAGTCAGAATTGGATGTTTTCTTGTCCCATTTCCATTCTTTATAAGCTGTTTGTGATTTCTTTCTTTCTTTCTTTCTTTTAACATTTATTTATTTGACAGAAAGAGAGAGAGAGAGAGAGTGAGAGGGGAACACAAGCAGGGGGAGTGGGAGAGGGTGAAGCAGGCTCCCTGCTGAGCAGGGAGCCCAACGCAGGGCTGGATCCCAGGACCCTGGGATTATGACCTGAGTCGAAGGCAGCTGCTTAACGACTGAAGCCCCAGGTGCCCCCTGTTTGTGATTTCTGAAAATTATTTAACTTAGTAATTTTATTGACTTTACATTCTGTACTTTTTTACCACTTTCTACCCCATTTGACTATATATACATATATTTATTTATATGTACATATTATATATTATATACTAAAATACATAAATTTAAAAGTATGTATGTCATATATAATTATGTGAATATATATAAATATATACCTATAAATTTATATATTTTTTATTGTCCTTATCTCTCCATCTCCTCAGTAAAACAAAAACTCCATAAGGGAGGACTATTTTATTTGTTCTTTTCACTGTTGTATTTTTTTTGCCAAGAAAAATTCCTGGCAAAAGTAAGAACTTCAAAATTTTTGTTCAATATTTTCTGATTTATTTTGAATAGGCAGGGAAAAGTTAAAAATGAGAATAGGACCTCAGCTGACTTATTTGGTGATATATCCTAAGCACCAACAACAGTGCCCAACAAACAGTAGTGTCTTAATAACTGTTTGTTGGATGAATTAAAGATCCCATTCTTTAATCCTTTTTTGTGAAGGAGACAGTGTTAACTGTTGGGTAGGGAAAGAAAGCAAAAGTAACAGTGGTTTGAAAGAAGTGCTGAAGGTTTGTAGTAATTATTGTAGGGAATTATAAAAGTTGCCAATCAGACCACCAAAGGATTTTCCAGTAGAGGAAACTCTGTATTTGTAGTGTCCACAGAATGATTATATGATTTCCTCCAACAATGCTCAACTATCAAGGACATGGAAGTAGATGGTTTGATTGACTTAACACCACCACCCTCTTAAATAATTGATCTCCTGTTTAATAGAAGCCTCTGCAATGTGTCATGGGATATAGACTGGATAGGAAGAAAAACAAGTACACAGGGGATGGGGGTGACTGGGGCAAAAGGCAAGGTATAGGGATTAGAAGACTCAGTGGAGACGGAATGGTGGGAGGAGTGAGAGACTGAAAATATGATTGATTTTTGTCATAGAATGGGATCTCAGAATTTATTATTTAGGAAGTATTCTAGTTTCTAGGTGATAAGATTCATCTTGAGACCAAGGAAAAATGTCAGCATGAAGTAAAGTGGTTGTGTTTGAGGTTTGTGAGGCCTAGGGTGTGGGTGGAGAAGACCAAGGAATAGAGAACTAGGTTCTAGTTGGGTCTTTAGGAGTCAAGTTGGAGGATGTGGACTCTGAGTCATATCCAATAGCTCCAACAAGGGTGGAAGTGCCTGCGGGGTCTATAGTTGACGGACTTACAGCATGATAGTAGGAATCAGATTAGGCAGGTAGACAGACAACTGAAGCTCCATAAAAGGAAGAGCATAGCCAATGAATGTCTCAGAAGTGGCACTAGGAGGCTAAGAGAATAGACTCGTGGCGTGTGAGGTATCAAACTAAGAAGCAAGAAGACCAGTCCCAAACTATTGCAGCTGTATGTAGAGAGACACTGATGATTTGGACTAGGGTAGTAGTGGTTAGGACTTGTCATTTGGGGGTTGTTTTTTGGAGATAAAATCAATGGGGTGGCTGATGGAATTAGATGCATGGCATGAAGCTCCTTGGTATTTAGTCTGAAAAAACTGGATGGATGTTAATACAGGGGAGGGGGGGAGGGCGGAAGGCAAGGAAAGGAGTCATTCTGAAGGAAAATAAAAGAGTTTTCGTGTGGGCTTTATAAGTTTAGGAAATTTATTTGGCAGCTATTCAGACATTCCTAGGAGTGTTAGGAATTGTGTCAACTACTTTTATATGCACCATGTTATGTGTTATATTTTCTTACTGATTCTATGAGGTGGATACTAATGCTATTCCAGCTTAACAGATGAGGTTTAGAGAACTAGAGGAACAGTGCCTATGTTAAACAGTTTCCAACTGTTTGCAGTTAGAAAGCCTCAATGGCAAAATTTGAATCAAGGCTGCCCGATTAGAAAGCACTAATTTCCAATCACTATCTTACACAACTGAAAACCCTCCCAATCAAGAGGATCCAAGTTTTATGATATCTGAAGCATATGCAACTGGGGGAGGTTTCCTTAAGAAAAAAACAAAAACAAAAACAAAAACAAATTTGCCACTATAAAATTCCTTACAGAAGTTAATATTTAGAAATCATTATAAATTGTATACTTTAAAAGCTGTCTGATACCATAAACACCACAAAATCTAGAAAATTAGCTTAATTCTTAGAAGTTAACACGTGAACACATTTCTAAAATATTTTCCTACATTTTTTGCCTGCGTACTCTTTGATCATCTCTTTCTATGACAAAGGTTTTGTAATGCCACTTGCCATAGACAAAAATGAAAAGATAAATTAGTTGTGCATCTTCTGTGTTTAAGTTTATCAAATTTTAGTCATTGATAGTTGAGAAAAGTTTCTTTCAGATTTGTAACTTACCAATAGTAACGCTGTATAAATGTGTAGGATTGTTTAGGAATTTATTTGGGAAATCTAAGAAAATATTCAAGTTTGGCCAATAACACGTAACCCAGTGACACATTGTTAGTCTCTTTCTAGGTCTTTCAGGGACCCATGCAGGGCAGGGACCCCATGAATACATGTCTGGTACTGGTCTCTCTCCAAGTAATCAGCGGAAGGAGTGATAGGGCCAGGAGGTTTTTGCTATGTGTGGTGTAACATGAGAGCTACCCTTCCTGAGTGGCCAGAGAGGCAATTGGCTCTCTCCTAAGGAACTCACCATCTGATGGAATTATCCATTCTCCAACTGTGAGGTGAAAGCCAGGGGGTGAAAAAGGAAAACATTGGTGAAAATGATCCTTTTCACAAATTCCTCAGCAGCTCTGTTTAAAAAATACAAAAACTGGCATTACTTTTTCTATTTCTCTTACCCTCCTCCCATGAGTCAATAAAAATATTTATCTTGCTGAAGTTTTCTTATTTTAAAATATATCCTTCTTAAAGGTTAAGTGTATGTAGAAGTGATACATATTTTCTTTATGATTAACTAATCAATAATTGAAAGCCTTGGCATGATTACAGTCCTCCTTGAACACACTGTCATAAAACAGTGATTGAACTTGAATGGTGCATGGTTTTCTTTCTTCACTCAATTTTCCTTTGCCTGAATTAATTACATGTTCAGGACCCTTTCTGGTAGTGTATAGCAGCTGTGAAATGAGAATAAAGTGGTTCACTTTTTTGCATCCTTGGAGTGAAAGGTAGACGAGGACTGGAATAATCATTACAGAAGAGTGACTGTTTGTCCTCGTTGGAAAAATATAAGGAATTTAAAGAAAAAGAAATAGTGTGAGTATGAAAAAAAAAGTCAGGAAATTATTAAAAATAAAAAATGGTTTCTGGGATGTTTGGACTCCCATTAAACCCGTTTTTGCTTCCATATGTTTGGTAAGCTATAAGGTATCAATGGAGGCACCTTGATTCAATTTAACATGCTTAATGGAATTTCAGAATTCAACATAAATAGTGCAGGCAGTTCCCAGCAGCCCCCAGATCAATGTCATTCTTTAGTTGATATTTTAGAGCGCCTGGACTCAATCTTCCACCTGCCAATTCAGCAGGAAGTCCAGTCTGATACGTCAGAAATTCCCTGGGGTCCCTAGTTGCTTGATGATGGTTCATAAATTCCAACTCATTCTAGAAGCCAGGAGAATCCTCTCTGGGGCCATCTGATGGCTGCTCCCAAAACCGTCAGTTTACAGACAAGTATGCTGCTGTTCCAGGGGCAGGAAACCACTGAGCTCACCATAGTTGGACTCACAATGTCCCTCGCTGCACCTGGGCATGCTCTGTGCTCCTAGAGCTGCTTCTGGCACGCTTGGCTAAAAGCATGGGAGGAAAAGAGGATCCCAAAGCTAGGTCTGTGGCATCAGCAAATTATAGGCCTATGTGCAAGAGCAGTAAGAGGCTCTTATGAAAACTAAGTCTTAAGAATTTCAATCTTTTTAAATAAAAAATATAAAATCATCAGTTTTAGGTATAAAACATTATAATTAGGTATAAAAGTGAGCTTTAACTTAGAATGAGGAAACATATCATAACACAGAATCCTTGGAGATTGAGGTCCATTTCTTTTAAGATTCACTTTAGGTAATTTGCCAGAAATACTTCATAGACATAGTCCTTGAGTGCTTACCCTCCCCTCATAGAACCTTTAAACTCTAAACAACTCATCCACAATCCTAGGGGCCTGGACAAGGGAGAGTCCCCCAAAGGGAAGTTCTATTAGCTTCATGACAAATTCACCTCTGCCTACACAGATAGTGTTGCTATCTGTGGTGCACTGCTGGGTGCATTGCTGATTATCTGGGATTCCACCAGAACCATTTGGCCCTTACCATTTGGATTCTTTGCGCATAGCCACCACTGATATTGTATGCACCTGCTGGAGTCTGGGGAGTGCTCAGAGATTTGGCCCACCCACACCATCACCTCTTCTTCCTTACTTTCTTGCCAGGGCTGGTCCTGCCAGTAAAGCCTAGGATACTGTGGTTTCCTGAGGTTTGAATGAGGGTATGACTTATTTTAGTCTTTATCTGGTGAAAGGGTGCCTTGACAGAATGAGCAGTTCTGCCACCATAGACCACTTTAATTTTATTCAGTTGCATTTATAGTTACTATCCCTAGTAGAAGATGTGCAATGAAGAGTCCCCCAACCCCAGCATCTAAGCAATTCTCCTGCTATGCAATTCTTCTCAATGTTATTTTTTCTTGGGTAGTATTATAGAAATATATTTTGCAAAAATAAAAATATATGTGTATATATGTGTTGATGTTAAGCTCTTCCATTCTTTTTTAGCATACTACAGTAATTTAACTTATTTTGTTATTGTATACTTTGCTATAATTCTCTGTTGAGAATGATCTGAGTACAATACTTAAAGAAGAGCTGAAAAAGAATGAAGTTCTTAGACATCTTTCTCTGTTTCTTCTATAGTGACATTTTGTCTCGTATTGTGTGGGATACTCTGCTTTCCTCTTCATAGCATTCCCCTGGCATGACTTTTTTCTTTTGTTTTAGCATAGTATTTCACTTTGTCATCCAAGTGCTACTATGTGAGTTTAGCCTGATTAAATTTATTGATATGACTGATTTTTTTTCTGTTATACTATTTCAGATGTTTTCTCTTTTCCTAACTTTAAATATACTTTATAGACTCCCTGTGAATCCAATGGTGGTGTATAGGTTGAGGTTTCTCTGTGCTAGTTATATTTACCTCTCTGTTGTTAAATATACTTAGCCATCTTTACTCTTTGTTACAGAAGACATCAGATTTACTTTTCTAATTTTGGCTAAGTTTTGAAATACTGCAGATTTTATTATTTATGTTTTGATCTGATCTCATAATCTTAACATTTATTTCAGTCTTGATTCTATGGTTAAATAGATTCAGTGATCTCACAAGTTTCTTTGATATGGTTTCTCTAGTCATTTCTCAGTTGACTAAATCTTGCTCAATGTTAGATTCCTTGGGAACAGATGGGAACAATTCCCTTGGATTCTTGCCTTTGGTATCCCTCTTAAATGTAGAGGTTGAAATAGACTTTTATTTCAGGGAAGTCTTAATAAATTCTATCTTTATATATTTGTGTTGTCTTCTTTCATTTCAATTTATTCTTCTATAATTCCTAGTATGTTACCTTGGGTATCCTTGGTTTATCAACCATATCTATGAAAATGTAATAAAGTGCATATATATAATATATAATATATATATATGTCATATATAATATATATATTTTTTTCTTTTTCTCTATGAAGAAAAGAAACTAAAAGGCAGTTGGCCAGGAGAAGCAAATAAATCTTCCTTCAATACTCATGTCTAGATTGTGGTCAGACATCAGCATGTTATTTAACCTTCTCCAGGTCTCATTTGAATTTGCACTGGGATGTGCAAAGTGGGTGGCCCTAGATTCTTGAAGGCAATATATGTTTTATTTCTGTTGGAGCTCAGAACAGTCTCAGTCCAGTGTATCAAGTGGCAATATGATTAGAGGGAAACATGAAGCTTCTCAAAATTATGTCATCCATCCCAAACACAGTGATATTTACCCTCCAGACTTTGAAATGTAGATTTTTGGAAGAACTTTGCCTATTTGCTATCCTGTCTCCTTATAAATCTTTCTAAAAATTTTGAAAATGCTTTATGTTATCTTAAGAAACAATCTCTCAAAGAATAGAAATGAGATTTTATAAGAGTACAGACTACAGAAGGATAATTCTTGTGGCAGGTATTTGGCCCTGGCAATGAGAAAGAGTGGGCCAGATGGTCCCTGAAGGAAAGGGTGTAGGAACTTCAAGCTTCAGTGTAACTGATGCATTGCCGAAAGGTGCTCTTGGCTTTACATCAGAGCAATAACCATATTGGCCAACTCATCCCTAATATTACTAGCTCTGACCAGGTCCAGGGTTACTGGAGAACAGCTGACTTAGCTCCCTACCGATTCTCCATTCTCATTCCTTTGAGAGTCCTTCTGATTTCCTGCTGTTACTAGAAAGATCCTTGCCAGTGACATCCTGTAAGTCTCAGGCAGAGGGGCAGAAAAGGGGCACCAGATCCAAGACTTGCATGATAAAAAAGAAAAGGAATCTAAAGGAAGTGAGTAGAGCCTGCAAAGGGTGCCAAAACATACCTCTGATTTAATTCTTCAGCTGCTCAGTGAGTTACATATCTGCTGTTCTATAGATATCACACATATTTTCCTGTTTTCAGTGTTTCCTCTTTCCACTCTCTGTCAGCGATAGAGGAGAATGAAATATTTCTCTCTGCACATACTGCAATCAATTTTGCCAGTAAGTACAGATCTTAAAACAAAACTATCTTGACCCTCTCATAAAAGAAGGTATTTTCAATTGTTTGCTGATAGCTTGAAAGTACACATCATATTTCATACGCATACCCCTAGTAATTTGTCATGTGTCTGGGCATTTCATGATCAGAGATATTTTCCTATCTATCCATCTCTGCTCTTTCAAGTGTCTGTTTTTAACACTGAGGCAATACACTTCATCCAGTCAATACAAGAACATTCCAATGTGGTGGTGATTAAGAACATATACTCAGATGTCAGGCAACTTGGTTCAAACGGGCAATTTACTCAATTCTCTCTCAACCTTGAAAATAGGGATCATGTCAGTATCCACCTCATAGGGTTGTGATGAAGATAAGATTCAGACACTTAAAAACATGTATCAGGCGCCTGCTGTGATAAGTACTATGATGAAAATGTTAGCTTAGGTGATCAAGGCGATAGGGTAGCAGAGGAAGCAGCCCCAGGAAGGTTTTCTTTGAGCAGAGATCTGAATCAAGTGAAGCAAGAAAGCAAGAAGAAAGTCAATTTTGCAAATATGGAGGGAGAGGATGTTCCCGGCAGAGAAAAGAGCAATTAAAAGGTGCTGTGTTGGGCGCCTGGGTGGCTCAGTGGGTTAAAGCCTCTGCCTCCGGCTCAGATCATGATCTCAGGGTCCTGGGATCGAGGCCCATATCGGGCTCCCTGCTCAGTGGGGAGCCTGCTTCCTCCTCTCTCTCTCCGTGCCTCTCTGCCTTCTTGTGATCTGATCTCTCTCTCTCAAATAAATAAATAAAATCTTAAAAAAAAAAGGTGCTGTGTTGGGGGATATTATTGCCATGTTTGAGGAGCCGGGGGAATTGTGATATCATTAATGACAACATGACATGCTTTTCACAGTGCCTGGGCCCTAGAAAGTCCTCCATGAATCTTAGCGATTCTGCTTAGTGTCTGAATCACAGGAACAGAAATATTTCCCCCTTTTATTATCCTGTTTAACATGAGAGGACCTAATTATGCCAACCATACCACCGAGACTACACGCAAACTCTCTTGTTCTTTGAGTAAGCAGGTTCTCTGCTATGAAAAGATATAAGCTGACTGAGTCTCTATGGGACAGAGCAAGGAGCAACAATTTCTGACTGGCCCCATCCAGAAGTACGATAGGACAAAACTGTGCCTTTCTGAACGTGGACTATCTGGAATTGAGGGCCTCAAGAAAACAGAGGTGGGGGGAAGAGCTGTACTACATATGAGTTCCTAAAGCCAGGGTGTTTCTAGAGAGTTCCAGGCTAAGAAGAAGTCACACTCTACATACAGACTACTGTGGAATGCTGCTTCTGATCACTTGGAGTATGTATTTATTATGTGAGCAATATGTATTGTAGAAAATTTATTGATGAATAATATTATTTTAGAAATTTATAAAATTGATTGTAGATATTTACTGTAGAACAGTAACAAAGTATAGACATAAAGAAGAAAGGGAGAAGAAGAAAGGATAGGGGAAGGAGGAGAAAAGTGGAGGAAGAAATCATCTACTAAGATAGTAGCCAAACATAAGTGCTATTCCTGTTTTGTTAATTTCTTGAATACAGATTCAATGAAAATATACATATCTTTATTAACCAACTATCTTCAGTCAGTATCTGACATCTACTATCTTTTCCCATAAATACATTTAACCACATCTTTTTAATGGCTGTATAGTTATCCATCATAGAGTTGAGCTATAATTTACCAACTTATTGTAATTTTATGATAACCTCCCTTTATAATGTTAAATATGTTATTTCTCTTCACATACTGCAGCTGTGTTTTCAATAGCCATGGAAGAGAACACATAACCATAACAATCTCCCAGGAAATCAGTGGCATCTTCTAAACATGAGTTTGTGGCCTAGTAACCAGAACAGCATCTATCTGCATTTGAAAATTGAGTTAGGTAGGGAGGGAGAGAGGGGGAGAGAGGGAAGTAAATAGATGGGATGTTAGGACTCTTTGATTGGCTCACATGCTTGATACACAAATAAACTCTCCAACTCCTTGCAAAGTTTCAGCTATCCACTGTCCCACTCGGAGTGTAGCTACTCATAGATTATCGTGCACAGAAAATGCAAGGAGGTGGTCCTCAAAGTATGGCCCAGGACCAGCAACATTGGCACCATCTTGTAACTTGTCGGAAATACTAATTACCTGGCCCCACTCCAGAACTAATGAATCAGAAGCTCTAAGGATATGGCCCCCCACAATCTGTTTTAGCAAGATGTGCTAGTGATTCTGATCAAATCACAGAACCATCAAAAAGGAGAGAACTTAACAGTTGTATCCTGTCCCTATCAGTAATTAGACCTGCGACTTCTCACCAGTTACATACTCCGAGCTTCAGTTTTCTTATTCATAAAAAATCAAAAACACAAGAAGCAAACAAATAAACATTACACTTATAATGATACAATTGTTGTAAAGATTCAATAACAATGGCTGTGAAAACAACCGCTGTGCCTGGCATAAGGTATGCACATTGATCCAATGATTATCTGAGACTCTAAAATGTGACAGGTACTGGAAGACAAAGCGAAGAAGGTTAAGTATTTTCTTGGCCCTCATTCAGTAAGGGAAAAACTGCAGTTGTTTTTTTTTTTTTTAAATCAATTAAATACCATATTTGCCTTGGTAACATGTAGTCGAGGCCCAAGGAAGGGAGGGATTAGTTGTGCTTGGTCAGGACAAGGAGTCAGGAAAATCTTCACAGGGGAGAAAACCATGAGCCACAGAGAGTCTAGAGTAAATTAGTTCTGGGAAGTGTGAAGAGGCCAGGGCTTGTGGACGTGGCAAAATGAGGTCACTACATATCCGTGAATGACACATGAATGAGACAGCAGAATTTCCCACAACAGTGGGTGTCTGCCACAAGAGGAAGAGAGAGGTCAAGGAGGAAGCCACAAGTAATTAGAAGAGACAAAAAATTTGGGAAAGAGGAAAAGATAAGATGAGAAACAAGCCAGATCCTAGAGGTCTTGAATGGCCCCTGTATTTCTGGTTCCAAACAATGTCAGTTTCCCGTTTGCTTGCTTTCTTTCTTTCTTTCTTTCTTTCTTTCTTTCTTTCTTTCTTTCTCCCTCCTTCCTTCCCTCCCTCCCTCCCTTTCTTTCTTTCTTTTATTTCAGAGAGGGAGAGAGAGCACAAATGGAAGGGGAAGAAGGAGGGAGAGAATCTGAAGCAGACTCCCCAATAAGCTCAGAGCCCGAGGGGGGACTCAATCCCACAACCCTGAGATCATGACCTGAGCCAAAACTGAGAGTCAGACACTCAGCTGACTGAGACACCCAGGCATCCCAAAAACTACACGTTAAAGTAGTATTGATGAAGGAAAAGAAATCTCGGAAAGGCTACATCACAATTTGGGACACAAGTGGAAAGGCAAAGGGACCTCAGGAATTTTATGTTTTTTGTTTTCTTTGTCTCCTTCTGCAGCCGATTGCCTGAATGACCGACAAGCTGCCAGCTTTGGGGAAGAGGAAAGTGGAGTGAGAGAAAACAAAATGGGGACAGAAGAAAGAAAGGAGAGAGAAAAGAGCATTTGGATGAGTTCCTTGGGGGTTCACCATACTCAGAGCCAGACAGCTGGTAGCAGATTTTTAGATACACTGAAGTAAATCATTTATTGCCTTTGGATTTCACTGGATCCTTTGTGGCACATTATTTATGACTGAGTTCTTTGTACATAGTTATTTTTAATGACTTTGTTCCCTAACTGAGCCCTTGGTACCATTGTGCCAGCACAGGCCCCGTGAAAACTGACCACTTTGTTCTGTTTATGAAGGACTATGGATTTACAAATGCTGAAAATAAAACCCACAGAGTCCATAAAGTAGACGTTCCTGGTCTTCTGCTACCTTATTCTACTTTTAAGATGTTTTCCCAACCACAGTCATAATCATGGTTTACTACATTGCCCTAAAGATAGAGGCTTTAGAACATCTATACCCATAACTCAATTAAAGCCAGTAGCTTGAGCCCTCACTCTTGCTCTCAGCTCTCCAGTTAGGATAGAAGATATTGGTATATTTTACGTAAATATTATGGATGTGCATTCCGCCTCTGTAGCTCAGGGTTTAAAATTTTCCACTTCAGAAGGTATTCACCACTTTCCCTTTTTTTCCCCAAACATGAAGTAAATCTCAGAGACTAAAGGACAGTTAGTTTAGACACCATAATGCTCAGTTTCAATATAATTAAATTGCATACACATAGTCACACTCGGGGAGAACCAGGACGTCAGCTTCTAATTTGCCACCAAACAAACATTGTCTCCGGTTATTTTCCAGAGACTAGGGTGGTAACTTTAGTAATTGAAGAGGGGAATAAACAAAGTTAGCATAAAATTATAGTCTGACACAATCTTAAATTCTGCATTTTAAGATCTGGGTGAGCTCATCTGTCATGAGGCCTAAAATAAACAAGTGTTCAAGATGGAAACAATAGTGTAGTTAAAAGTCATCCACAAAAGCAAGTCAAGCACTCAAAATGCCTTCTGCTTGGGGCAAAGTGAAATTCTGAGGGGTGAATCTAACCATCGTCCTTTAAAGACATGAAGATTTTTAACCACTACAATAGCAGACACGCAAAAACACACGTACTTTGATACTGTTTCTAAAATGTTGGAAAATATTCATGCTTATAAGATATAAAACTTATGGGTTGCTCATGTTCTGAGTTACAGGGTAACTATCAGAGGGTTCAGGCTTCTCAAACCCCCACACAGTTGGGAAATGGTGGGAGGAAATGAAATGGATTGTAACCCTGGATGAACTGCAACAGATGAAGGAACCAGGCCAAAGAATACCAAGGAGTTGCCTTCTTCCCCATCTCAGTAAGTGAAGACTCCTGTTGATCTAACGGCTTGGATCAAAAAGTTGAAGTTACCTCTGATGCCTCTCTACTCTCATCTCCTATATATAATCGAGTTGCAAATTCCATGAGCATTGACATCACCCTTGTGCCAGTGACACTCATTGCCTCCATTTTCTTATCACCATCGATTTTTAATTGTCTTCTTGTTCCCATCATTGTCCCTCTAATCTATTTTCCTAATCTACTTTCTACCCAGTGGCTAAGTGGTATTGTTGAAATTTAAGCCAGACCACGTCAAAAACTACCCATCTCAGAGTAAAATCCAAATTGTTCATAATATCCTCAGAGGCCCCTCTTGTTTAGCCCTTCTCTCCCTCCAGATGTCCTCTCCGACCACCATGCCCATTCCTTCTCACTCACTTGATTCCCATGGCTTGAGCTACCTAGTTTTCACTCAAACCTGCCTGGGGTACACTCCTGCCTCAGAACACTGGCATTTGCTATATATTTCTGCCTGATGTGCGCTTCCCTTAGATATCCAGAATGTTCTTTTCCTCACCTCTTATGGGTCTCTGGTCAAAAATATTTCATCAAGAAAGCCTTTCATGAGCACCTTACTTAAAATTATAATTTCTTGTGGCACCTGGGTAGCTCAGTCAGTTGGGTGTCTGCCTTTGGCTCAGGTCATGAACCCAAAATCCTGGAATGGAGCCCTGAGTCTGGCTTCCTGCTCAGTGGGGAGTTTGCTTCTCCCTCTCCATCTCCTTCTGTCCCTCCCCCAACTCATGCTCTCTCTCAAATAAACAAATAAAATCTTAAAGAAAAAACCTGTAATTTCTTCCTTACTCTCAGGATTCCCTGATCCTTTCCATTCTTTATTTTGCACTATAGCAGTAATAATTTCCTACAAACTACAAATTTTATTTATTTGTTTATCATCTATTCTCTTCCACCAGGGATGTTGATATGTTTGTTATTTTTTTTATTTATTTTTTTTAAAGATTTTATTTATTTATTTGATACAGAGAGAGAGAAAGATTACAAGTAGGCAGAGAGGCAGGGAGAGGAAGCAGGCTCCCTGCTGAGCAGAGTGCCGGATGCGGGCCTCGATCCCAGGACGCTGAGATCATGACCTGAGCCGAAAGCAGAGGCTTTAACCCACTGAGCCACCCAGGCGCCCATGTTATTTTTTTAATATCAGTTTCCAGAGAACTGTAATAGTGGCACAACAAAGATAAGTCCTCAACAAATGTTTGTTAAAATGATGAAAAGAGTCCTTCAAATAATGCCAATTATACTTCTTATAAGACCAGCCCTGCTCCAGTTCACTATAGTTATTTACAAAACAGATCTGAGGAGTCCCAGGACTCATAACTAAAGAGAGGGGAAAATTTTTTTGAAAAAAACATGACCATCTGGGGGTGTTGGATGCCTCCACTGCACTGACTAGTGGTTCCACGAACGATTAGTCAGTTGAGCCCTTGCATGTGGCTCCCAGGCCCAACAGATGTCATTCTATAATTCTATGTGAGAGCACATACCTAGGAAGGAAGGAGGAAGCAATTTTAAACAATTTTTGTTTACTAAATATTATCCAACAGCATTTTCCTAAATTCATTCAAGATTCAACGACACTGTCCATATTTCCAAATCATAATGATACTCTATGTAATAGAAAAATACATCTGGCGTAAAAATATTAGTACTAGTGCTATGAATTTCATTCATTATCACACTTTTGGTTTAAAATAGCAGGTCTATTGCCTCTAGACTAATTCTTTTTAAACCTACTTTGACTTTATTTAGTACCTGGATTAAGGAAGTTGTTCTAATTTCTCAAATGCCGATTAGGGTTAGAATGCTCATAAAAACACCAAAGAAGTAACTTTGTTAAAAAAAAAAAAAAGATCAAATACAACTTTCCTTCATGTCCTTTTGACCTGGAAAGTATACTGCACTGAAACTTTCAATGATGGTTTTGTGTTATCTTAAACTATTCCCACTGGATCTATAACAATGCACACTGGTATCCGCAATTCATTTTTGACTGCCATGGCTTGTCCTCAGTCTCGCTCCCCTAGGGAGCTGGAGGTGAGGGTAATGAGTTAGAAGTGGACAAGAAAACTGCTAAGTGATCAATAGCTTCCACGGACAATAACCTGAATGAATATCTCTTGGAGTCTGAAACGAGTCACTTCACATTCCCAGGTGTGGCAAAGGATGTTGATGCTCAGAGGACTCACTTTCCTCTTTGACAGCATCAAGTGAGCTCTCATGGTTCACTGGAGAAGCTGAATCACAGAAATTACAAAGCACCTAAAACCAGTGCTCCAAAGAGTCATATGAAATTGCCCACCCGTATTATTTTCAGAGGGAAAATATTACTTCACAGAAACATGCAGATGGTGGAAAAGCATACCTTCAGGGAACCCCACCGTTTGGGTAGGAACATCTTAGAAATCCAGACTGAAAGCCCACAGCAACATAATTTCCCAAGATTTGGAAGAATCGACAGGACATTGCATTGTTTTGCTCTCCTTGAGAAATTTGATGTCATAAAGTGATCATCTCAGTCTTTCTCTTTTCTGTTAAAAATGAATTGATGACTCAAAGTCAAATAATTTTTTAAGTAGTAGCATTTCTTACATCCCTTGACCATCTTAGCTCCCAATAACAAAAATATAAGAGCTTAAGAATGCAAGTTCCTTTATATTGTTGTTTTTCTTCATAAGAATTATTTTTTGGTTTCAGCTGCATAACATGAGCATTGGTCAAGTCACATTTTCCTCAGCTGTTCACATTGCCAAGTGCATATGATATCCCATTTTTCAAATAAACTTACTGCTGCTTTTTATTTTATCCCCTCTGAGCTTCATCAGCTTCTTTGGGTACCATGTGGTGGAGTTCAGAGGTGGCTTAGAAAAAAATCTGTTAGGAATCTCTGAAGAGCTTTTGCAAGGCTGTGTAAATATGCATAAACAAACTCACTCTACCTATATCAAAAGGGTTAAGCACTCCTGAGCAGCACTTCAAGGTCAGTGGTTTGCTTTCATCCTTTTCCAGCACTTTGCATAGCTGGCAGCCCTCCATCCTTCGGGGAGTCCAGGGACAGCAGAGTGCATAAGACTTCACGGCCTCCGCCAGAATTTCCATAATCACATCAACAGATGGAATCATAATCATCACTGAAGTTACTGCGTGAACTTTCTGATCCAAGGAAACTTCCTCCTGCTTCATTTCAAAATCATTTCTGCTGGCATTTGAGACAGAAGGTATTCTTACTTTCTGGAAATGTGACCACACTAAGGTGATTCGAAAATAAATGAATAGTGTAAGCCTTGCATTTGGATACAATACTGTGGAGGGCGGCATTGAACCCCTGCAGGAAGGTTGAGCAAGTGCACTTGCGGGTGGGGGAGCTTTGTGAGTGTCATGGGAAACAGGGAACACTGTCATTTTCTTGGCAGCTGAAAACACTGATTGTGAGGCCTGTCACCAGTGACACCATCTCCAGGCCACCTGGGCTCTAGCTCCACAGCTGTGGTTCCAATCACAACTGCACTTGAAAGTGACTTCTCCTGGTCTCTATTTAGTAGGTTCTCTGTGTTCTTGATTATTCCATTGTATATATACACCACATCTTCTTTATCCATTCATCTTTTGTTGGACTTCTGGGCTTTTTCCATGTTTTGGCTATTGTGGACTTGGTGCCTTAAACATTGGGGACTGCAGCTATATTCTAATTGGAAGTGTCTGAAATCAGTATTTTCAAAAGCAACCACCTTCCAAGCTTCAAGCCAATATTAACAATTATACCTGTTGCAACCTTTTTTTTTATGGGGAAGGGGAGGTTTAACGTTGAGAGATAAAACATGATGCCCGAGGTGCCTGGGTGGCCTCGTGCTCTGCTCTCAGTGCAGAGTCTGCTTTAGATTCTTTCTCCCTCTCCACTCCCCGTTCATGTTCTCTTTCTCTCTCTCTCTCTAAAATGAATAAATAAGATCTTTTAAAAAATTCATGATGCCCATTTAATTTTGTCCCAAACTTATGGGACAAATTTGCACTAAAAAAAAAGGTTCACTATTTATCTGATATTCAAATTGAGCTAGACTCCCTGTATTTTAATGTGCTATTCCTAGCAACCCTAAAGTGGGAGTTGAGGATGAGTTTTTGCTCTTTCATGTTTTTAATTTCTACATATCCCCCTCTCCTAACTTTGAGCAGTAATTGAACCCTAAATATCTCCTTGTCTCAAGGATTTTTCAGGGTATACAGTCCAAGGTGAAACTTGTAAATAAAAAGGTGATACAAGCTGTATAAAAAGTATAAAAATACTATTACAGAACCTTTGCATCAGGGGGAACCCAGATCGTAAACTGTGATTGAATTTCCTCTTATGCACAGAAGCATGGGAACTGAGAGTCTAATGCAATTTAATTTAAAGGGAATGATGAAATGAGATAGTTCTTCCACACCACATTTATGGAATCAAATTCAGACACTTTCATGGTAGACATTCATGGTTACTCACCCCAAACCACTTTTTTTCTCCAAATTTATCCTTGTTGGCAGGCTACCTTCCTCTATAGGAGCTGAACATGCTAGAAATTGCTATTCCAGTCTGCTCATAAACTGTGAGAATGACACCCAACCTAGACCACAGGGGTCTGGAGAAAGAGTTTCCTCTATGATTGAAACAAAAACAAAGAAAGTCATGCAAAAAAGAAACTATGACTTTCTTTGGACTTGCTTGTGAGAATGTCTCTTTTGGATTTGTGAAAGCCAGCTTTTGAACAGGAGGGGACAAACCCAAGAACAAAAGATCTGAGGAGACAAACCTTCAGGAAGAGGGGATGTCCACATGAAAGAAGCTTGAGCGCATCAGTGAGTCATTTATTAGTCAACTCTGTAACTGCCCTGCTTCAGAACAGTTTGTTTTATGAGACAATAAATGTTAAAGATAGGTTTAGTTGGCTATTTATTATTTGGATCTAAAAGAAACCCAAGGGTGCCTGGGTGGCTCAGTGGGTTAAAGCCTCTGCCTTTGGCTCAGGTCATGATCTCAGGGTCCTGGGATCGAGGCCCGCACCGGGCTCCATGCTCAGCAGGGAGCCTGCTTTCTCCTCTCTCTGCCTGCTCTCTGCCTACTTGTGCTCTCTCTCCCTCTGTGAAATAAATAAATAAAATCTTAAAAAATAAAAAAATAAAAAAATAAAAATAAAAGAACCCCAAATGATCTATCACCACTGCCACAGGTTGGGTTTTCCAGAAGCAAATACTGACATGTAGTTTGGGTGTGTGATGTTTGTTAGGGACCGGTGACCAATAACCTCTGCATCACCCTGGAGTTTATACCATCTGCTGCTTTTCCCTTAGCTTTTGGTCACCTGGTGTTTGTGTTTGTTCATTTTTTACCTGTCTCATGATGTTATTTCACACTAGAGATTGAGGATGAATAATTATGGAGGCTTGAAGTGTTATTATCTTAATCTAAAGAGGGTTAACATTTCCTTTTTCTTTTGTATTTATTTAGATTTATTTTTGTTTTGTTTTGGCAGGCCGAGAGAGTACCAGCAGATCATCTTGATCTTCTTTGCTCCTTTGCTTTCTGGATTACAGCTTCTCAAATCCTGCCTGATTGTGCTCCATTGCCTTCAAATCATGACTTTTACAATTTAGCCACCTCTTATCGTTGGTAGTGAGATGGTTAATCCACCACCAGTTAGTCTCTCAAGTCTAGAGCTAACAACTCTGTTAAATGAGATTTTGTTTTATGTGGATAAGTAAAGAAACAAGGAAGAGCTTTCTGGAGAGGAATAATAGAGCCTGAGCAAAAGTCCAGTGTTAGAATGGGTGAATTTTGGATGAAGACAATTATCCATTCAAGTAGAAGGTTTGCGTTAGGTGGCTATAAGGGAAAAAAATGCTCGAATAGAGCTAGGTTATTGAAAATTTATTGCAGAGTTGGTAGGGACCTATTAAATCTTTAAGCAAAGGTGTAAGAGGATGAATTTGTAAAGCCTAGTCTATCAATTGTCTTTTACAGAAGTAAAATCATCTTGATATTATGTAAAGGAGTTATCAGTGCAGTATAACCCTATGTGATAAAACTGATACTACCCCTTCATGAAGAATAAACTAAAGGCATTCTTTAAACCTTTAGGTGACTGGACCCTTTGAAAATCTAATGTTAGTGGGCTGGAGGAGGGGGGTTTGTGGGGGAAGGGAGAGGGCGGTCATCCAAAGGCCAAAGGAGCGACTGAGACTAAAGAAAATGAGATAAATGATGAAAACGTCACCAAAATAATATATAATCTTACATTTTTTACAATTCAAGTTTCACAGTGTGCATTGGCCAATTTCATGTGAACGTTGGGAAGAAGCATTAAAAATTTTTTATTATTGGGCTGTTCAATTTATTTCAGTTTTCACTTTTGTAAAGGCCTCTTCTGTGGATAGATATATTTATAGGTATGGTATAGTTATAATCCTAAGGCATCATTTGTAACAAGGACATGTCCCCATGGTTCTCTGATTTAAGAGGCTATTTGTTTTAACACCAACAAATTCACAAAAATATTTTGACAACTAAAATGTCCAGTTCCATGTACCTTTTTTATTGTTGTAAATATACATAACATAAAATTTACCATTTTTAAAAAATATTTTATTTATTTGTTTGACAGAGAGAGACACAGAGAGAGAGGGAGCACAGCAGGGGGAGTGGGAGAGAGAGAGAAGCAGGCTTCCCGCCAGGCAGAGCCTGATGTGAGGCTCGATCCCAGGACCCTAGGATCATGACCTGAGCCAAAGGCAGACGCTTAACAAATGAGCCACCCAGGCACGCCATAAAATTTACCATTTTAACCATTTTTTAAATTAACAAATTTTTTTTTAGAACAATTTCAGGTTTACAGTAAAACTGAGTGGAGCACACAAAGTTTCCATATACCTCCTGCCCTTACATACAACCTCCCCTGGTATCAGCTTCCCTCAACAGGGAGGTTTGTTACAATCAATGAACCACACTGCCACATCATTATCACCAAAAGTCCATCATTTACATAGAGTTCACTCTGGGTGTTGTGCATTCCGTGGGTTTTGGCAAATGTGTAATAACATGTTTCCACTATTATATTACACAGAATAGTTTCACTGCCCTAAATATCCTCTGTATCCTGCCTATTCATCTCTCCCTTCTCTCTCAACCCTGGCAACCACTAATCTTTTTATTGTTTTCATAGTTTTGCCTTTTCCAGAATGTATCCTATAGTTGAAATCATATAGTATGTAGACTTTCAGATTGGCTTTTGGCACTTAGTATTATGCACTTAAGGTCCCTCCCTATCTTTTCATGACTTGATAGCTCATGTCTTTTTAGCATTGGATAATATTCTGTTATCTGAATGTACCACAGTTTAAACCCTCACCTACTGACGATCATCTTGGTTGCCTCCAAGTTTTGACAGTTATGAATAAAGATGCATAAACATCTATGTGCCGGTGTTTGTGTGGACATAGTCTTCAATTCATTTGGGCACATATGACGGAGTATGATTGCTAGGTCATATGATAAGAGTAAGTTTAGTTTGGTAAGAAATTCCCAAACTATTTTCCAGAATGGCTGTACCATTTTACATTTCTGATGAAATGAATGAGAATTCTTATTCCACATCCTTGCAGCATTTGGTTTTGTCAGTGTTTTTGAATTTTGGTCATTTTAACAGGTAAGTGGTGGCATCTCGTTGTTTTAATTTGCACCTTCCTAATGACATATGATGTCGTATCTTTTCATATACTTAATTGCCATCTGTAGATCTTCTTTGGTAAGATATTTGCTCATTTTTTGTTTTTGTTTTTTGTTTTCCTATTTTATAATCTGGTTATTCATTTTCTTATTGTTGGGTATTAAGAGTTCTTTTTACAAAGTGAACAGCCTTTTATCAGATGTATCTTTTGCAAATATTTTCTCTAAGTCTGTGCCTTATCTTCTTATTCTTTTGATATGTTAACCATTTTGAAGTATAAATTTCAGTTATAAATACATCCACATTATTGTGTAGCCATCACCACCATTCATCTCCAGAACTTTTTCTTCTGCCCAAACTACAAAGCTGGACTCATTCAACAACAGCCACCTCCGTTCTACTTTGTTCACATAAATTTGGCCACTTCGGCACCTCATATAATTGGAATCAATGTTTGTCTTTCAATGACTGATCTATCCAGTATAATGTCTTCAAGGGTCATCCATGTTGTAGCATGTGTCAGAATTTTCTTCCTTTTTAAGGCTGAACAATATATATATAACATTTTATTCATTTTCGTTTTATTTATCTATTTACCTATATTCACATTTGAGTTGCTTCTACCTTATGGCTATTGTGAGTAATGTTACTATAAACATGGATATGCATCTATTTAAGTCGCAGTTCAATTTATTTTATAAAATAATTTCTGATCAGTCACAAATAAGTTATATATTGACTCTTTTCCCCTCTCGAGTTTAACTCACATTACAATCATTTTAATATTTAGGTTTTATTTTAATTTCACTATAATTGCAAATGTTCATCCTTATTATGGTATTATGAAAAATTTAAATGTTAACTATAGTCATGTAAAATCATTACACGGGGTTAAATTTTTCATTTCCTTTAAACTACTTCATTTTTCTCTTACAAAAATTCTGTTTTGAGTTTTCAATTTTTATTTTCTGTACCATCTTTCTCTGATTCTCTTGTTTAGATGAAATAATCATTGGTTAAGTGGTTAGCAACATATATTGTGACTAGAATTTTATTTTATCTTATTTTATTTTAAGATTTTATTTATTTGTTTGTCAGAGAGAGAGAGAGAGGGATCAAGCACAAGCAGAGGGAGCAGTAGGCAGAGGGAGAAGCAGGCTCCCTGCAGAGCAAGGAACCCCACACAGGACTCAATCCCAGGACCCTGGGATCGTGACCCAAGCTGAAGACATACACTTAATGGAGTGAGCCACCCCAGCATCCTGTAACTAGAATTTTAAAACCCTTCTTGTGCTGTCATAAAGAGTATCCTGTGAAAGAGATAACAGATCAAAGAGAGGTCAGTCAGTCAGAGAGACCGATCTGTTCTGCAAGGGGAGCACAGGTAATCAGTCAGGTTCTAGACAGTCAGAAAGTCAGTTTCAGGGAACACCAGATTCAGGCAAGAATCTAAAGAGTTAAAGAGAGAAGAAGACATCAGGGAAGCGTTCAACAGAAGATCATGCATAAAAAAGAATATTTGGGCAGGTCTGATAGCACATGGCCTTGGGAAAACACTTTTGTCTCTGGAAAGATGGGAGAATTAGGCAGGAAACTAGCGCCATGGAACTAAGATATTGGACAGGAAACAATCAAGAAGTTGGGAATGAGTGACAAGAAAGTGATCATTTATTGTCTTGTCTCCCCTATTAGACCATAAGTAAGTCACATAAGGGCAGGGAACAAAATATGAGCAAGATGACAGCAAAGCTAATGAAACTTGAGCTCCTCTTATTTCCCTTTCCTTAAAACATTATTGTTTGAGAGTTGTATGAATGGGCTAAATCTCTAGGGGGCATTAAGGTGACTTTGCAGTGAACTGTGCATATTCAAGCATATGTAATTCATTCTATGCTTGTTCATTTTTTTTTCAGAAGTTATAGATGTCTAGGCTGAGATAGGATTTTTCATGCCTCCTTATTTTGTGCTTAGTTCCCTAAAGAGAGGGAAAAAATCTCAACTTCTTTTTTTTTAAAAAAGATTTTATTTATTTATTTGACAGAGAGAGAGAGATCATAAGTAGGCAGAGACGCAAGCAGAGGGAGAGGGGGAAGCAGGCTCCCCGATGAGCAGGGAGCCTGATGCAGGACTCAATCCCAGGACCCTGAGATCATGACCTGAGCCGAAAGCAGAGGCTTTAACCCACTGAGCCACCCAGGCTTCCCAAAATCTCAACTTCCTAATATGTGACAAGAACATATTCCCACTACTTTACACATGCATTAAGGAAGTGTTAAAACTCAAATAAGTTGTGCTTACATTATATTTAAATGTCTATAGAGAGGAAAAAATTTATGTAACTCATATTTATCTCATCTATTTTAAAAGATATGGACATGCAGGATATTTAAAATAAGAGTTAAGATTTTAGGAGCAAAAAGTAGGGGAACAGAGAACAGACACATACACACAAAATGAGAATGGATTAATAAAATAATATGGGAATAATTTCGATTTTAAAAATCTCTTTAAGTCAGGAAAACAAGTAAGATTCTCTCAGACATAAAATTCAGTGTTGCATCTAAATGAGAGAAGAACACCAGATTCAACAAAAGTTACCAGAAAATTCTCAGCTATCCACGAGAGATTTGTGGGAAACTCTTGGAAAGCCAAGGTTACACTTAAAACCAAGAGATCAGAAATGGAAATCCATGTTGGCAAAAGAAAAAAAACTTTTAGGTAGTTTAAAAACAAAAAGCCGAGAGTTTGGATTTAGAATTGTGGCTTTATAAGGAATTCATTAGACATTGTGGCAAAATTATGTTATTGAAACACTACTTGGAAAATTTGTTATGTTTTGCTTCATATTTTAGAAAGGCCTTGTAATAGTCTAAGAAAAATGGAACTTATCTCTATAAGAATGAACACTGTCAGAGAAGTAATTTTTACTTCAGACCAGTAGAAGGCAATAAAGAAACCAGTGGAAGATAGATGGAGAGAAAACATCATAGATATTTAAACAATCTCAGAAACTGTCAGGAAAAGCTACTGTTGACAGGGAAAACACTGTATTTTAAGCATTTCTGCATAATCATATTTCAACTTTTTCCCTCTCTTGTAAAAAATCAGGAAAGATGTAAGAGAATCGAAAAGCTAAAGGAACTCTAAGAGAGACAATTAGCCCCTTTACTTTTCTGCTTATGTTAGAAATTGTTAAATATTCAGCATTAAAGAGAAAATAAAATGTTCAGTTGCTCCAGGGCTTTTGATACCAAGTTGAGAGAAAAACCAAGTTGAAGCTTGAGGCATTTTAATGTCCTAGAAAAATTTTGACCTTATAAGGGAAATTTCAGGTTGGCAGGATATGTTGCATTTAAGAGCATAATTAAATTAAAAAGAGCTTAAACACAAGTCAAAATTGATATGAAAGATAATCCATTTAACTTATACTTTATTTCTTAAAACTACCATCTAAATTTTATTTCAACATCAAATATAATGTTGCCATTAACAAAAGGATTTTAACATTTTTATTATTTCAATTGGGAAAAAAAAAATTGTGGTATTTCTACACCATGAATGGAAGCTGCTCTGGAATGTTCCATCTCCTTCAGGACTGTTAGATATTTAATTCTCACTTATTAATTTGTTCTGTAGGCCCACCCATAAGAAAACTGAATTTTTATTGACCCAACAGCTTTTTAAACATTGTGAGACATGGGATGCCTGGGTGGCTCAGTTGGTTAAGTGGCTGCCTTCAGCTCAGGTCATGATCCCATGGTCTTGGGATAAAGTCCCACACTGGGTTCCTTGCTCAGCAGGGAGCCTGCTTCTCTTTCTGCCTCTGCCTGCCACTCTGCCAGCTTGTGCTCTCTCCCTCTCTCTCTGACAAAGGAATAAATAAAATCTTAAAAAAAAAAATTGTGAGTCAAGTTTTACTGTATTAAAACCAAAACATGCAAGATCAATACTTGCCCACAAATACTTGGCAATTCTTCATGCTTTCTTGTCAACTTAGACATTTATAGGCAACTCTGATACTTGCTTTCTTTTCTTCATTATACCAGGAGAAATGGTACCCCCAAATAATTCTATTGCATTGTTCCTTCACCCTAGCCCAATTTCTTGTTTCTGCCTTCTCACCAAACTTTTCTACTATGCCCTCTGAAACCCTCATTCCAGGAAATTTTTTTTTACAGATATATCCTTTTCATAATTTGTTTTCTGCAGGCCTTAAAAAGAACACAGATGTTCACATGAGTATACCACACTCCTTGTTCATCCCCTCATTTTCTCAAATTTCCTTATATATCATCATTCTCTAGATTTCTACTGCTGCCTATATACAATTAAGCTAAAATTTAATACTAATTCTTTCTAAAGGCTGTCAGTTGGCTGTAGCCATGTTTACCCCATCTCCATTATTTCTACACACCTGTCCAGGAGCTATAATCTCCAGTTTTGTTGAATATGTTGGAATTTGGCTCACGGTTTTGTTTTTTAACCCAAACCCTACCACCGTCCTTGGTGCATTCTATGTTCTTTTTCATCCTTAGGATGACGTTCACAACTTGGCCATAACCACAAACTTCATTTTCTTAACATCGATTCATTGTTTGATTCACTGTCTCTATATATTCTAACTTCTTTGGTTTTCCAACCATGTGACTACTTCATAACTTCTGTCTCTCAGCTTCCACAGAACAGAGCATTTCAGTGAGAATGTCAAATCCATAATAGAGATGACAGGACTGCCTCAATTTCAATCAGGGGACATCTTTGGTATATCAAATTACTGTGGAAGTGGGCAGAGTTATGGAGTGCAAAAGGGGTGAAGTTTTCTGGAAACAGATATTGTCCTGAGGAGGAAAGATGACTCAAACACTATCTGCTACAGTGTCACTTGTCTGCTTAAAATCTTTCATTTTTCCCTGTCCATGGCTTTTAGGAAATGTCTAAATTTCCTTGTGCAAAATCAAAATGCTTTTGTAATCTGACCACTGCTTCTCTCTCCAGCCATATCACTTCCTCCTCCATTGCCTCTTTCCTTCTTCTCCTCAGCAGTATTAACTTCTTTTGGGTTTTGGAACACAATGGGATTTCTCTTGCTTTGTGGCCTTTGTCTTTGTTGATCTCTCTTTGGATAGTAATCGTCCTCACTTTGATTGAGAGCCCCTTCCTTTCCTTCTGAAGAATCCAGTTGGGGTCTTTTGAAAGCCTGTAATAAATACCTCTTCTACTCTCCTCTGACAGAAGCAACCTGCTCCTGGTACTCTCAGCACTTTGTGCAACCCTCTGTCATATCCACTATCTGTCATATCCACTATCATACAGTATAGCAATTTCTGACTTTTTAGCTCTCTCCTGTGCCATTTCTTGTTCTCCACTTGACAGGAAGCTCCTTAAGGGTAGGGATTTTGTTTTTCTTAATTCTTTCTGCATCATCTAGTATTAAGCAAAGTGCCTGGTATTTAGTATATACTCACTAAATGTTTATTGGAAGGAAGGGAAGAAAGAGAGAAGGAAGAAAATAGAATGACACATTACATGTATTTTACCATCAATTGATGGAAATTACTAATATCTGGTACAGTTTAATGTGAATTAAAACATCGCTGTAGTAGGCGACTATAATAGAAGCCTAACAAATAGTTATGTGAATATGGTTCTCCTTAAACTGCTCATACAGTGTGAAAACAAAATCAACCACTTTATTTTGTAGCAATAATCTATCCTAAACTATCCATCAATCCACAGCTTAACCTAACAGCATTGCTCAGGGGGGTAAGGTCAATAAATTGAATGTCTTCCCACTTAGAGATTTGCTTATGTTTGAAAATGTGATGATGCCTGTTAGATACCAAAACATAGTTGATGAACAGGTGTTTTGGTGGCTTACCATCAGAATTGAATTTTTTTTGAGAATATAGTCCGTGATTACTAAGAACTGTACCAAGAGTACAGAGTCATTTCAAATATCCTAAATAACTAAATACATATAAGTTCTGCTGGGTAACTTGCCAGAGGGGGGATAACAAAAAATAATAATTCAAATATCATGTGTTAAATAATTTTTTTAAAAAATTGACAGATATAAATGTATACTAGTAGTTACTAAATCTATCTATGTAGCAAAATTACTTCTTTGATTTTTTTGTGGGGAAAAAGTGTTTTTCAGAAACACTTTCCCCAACACACTGAATCATCATCATGTTTACCACCGACCTAAATCCCTAACCTCCTATCAAGAACCTGGCATGTCTTTCCCCTGCATCCTATCCCAGTTGCATGATATTTCAAATACTGGCTCATTCCTATTTGGAATGCAAATCCTTGCTCAATCTCTACAGCTGTGTGATACTCAGAACTGTCTAGACTATGACTAGTCTAGCTATGGTCCTTTGAGAATCATCATAACCTTCAGTTCAATACTCTAGTCTTAGTTCGTCAACATTAAGCCTGTATCAACATCACTCAGAGGGCTGCTGATTGCAACTTTGATCATTTTATTTCAAGTGGACTTCTCAGCTGCTGTTTCGGTCATCTCATGCATCTTCTATACTAATTGACATACTCCATCTGCTATTATCGCTCTTGTCTTGCTTATATTTTTCCTGTTTTCCTTTTATGTCATGCAAAATAGCATAACCTATGGGACGTCTGCCAAAGAAGGGACTTAAGGAGCATTATGAGAATCCCGTAATTGCCCAGTGAGATTTTCACTTGGCAGGTCAAAGATGTAGCCATGGGTGCCAAGACACAATAACCCATTTATTCTCCAATGCTGACTCACCTGCACAAAGACAGCATCATGAATAGATGCCACTATGGGAGTCCTGAACATTTGTGTAACCACATCCTCCACCCACTGATTTATACCAAAAGTGACAGTACCTTGGCAAAGGTAAAGCAAATGTTCTAACCAAAGGCAAATGAGGGAGTAGAAAATACAAAGCAGAGAAAAAAGAAGCAGCCTCAATTCAGAGCTGAGTTGGCTGTCATGCTAACTAGCAACCTTGAGTTCTGCTTGGCTAGACTGTCAACTCCACAGCCACCAAAATTGGGTGATGTCTCTACACTTCTCTAGTGCTCAAGAAACTAGCAAAACTAATTGAAGGTTCAGTTGTGCCTAGGTCTTGGTAAGTTAATATGTAAATAAACAACAGAAACAGAACAAAGTATAGATTATGTGACTATAATCTGTCCCTATTCTATGAATAGAAAATACTTAGTGAAAATAATACACAAAAAATTTTTTGTAGACTCTCTTTCTTGGTATTTACAATAATGATGCCAATATTTTCAAGTAAAAATAAGGAAAAATGAGAACTTTTAGGATTAATACTCTTAAAATATACCATCTGGTAGGAAAAGACTGAATTCTACATGTTTTAATGGAGATATCATTTCTCAAATATTGCTGGCATTCTACTTTCTTTTCAGCAATTAATAAATATAAGAAAATATGCATGTAAACTATTTACCTGGACAGGATGTCCTATGATGAACATATGTGTCCTATGATATACACACACACAACACACATTTGTTCAGAAATATCTGATAAATTGAAGATTTCTTTATTTAAAATTTTATATTTATAAGATGCCTCTCTTAATGTAAAGCATCATGTCTAAGAAGGATTCATTGAGGGCCTGACCATGTGCAAGGCATTAGGTATAAAGCATTTACCAATAATATAGGGAATTTGTAGTCTACCAATGAAAATTTGACATACATGTATTCTTCATTTAAACTTATTTGATAAATGCTATGGAATATAATGCCATCTGTTTCTGAAATACCCTGTTAACTAAAATGTTAATAAATACATAAATGATCATGGTGGTATACTGTCAACATGTGTGTGTGCACACACACATGTGTATATATTTGCCCTATGTTCTTAGTCCTATCTGACCCAATATGACTGATGTCCTCATAAGAAGAGCAAAATTTGGACACAGATATACATAAGAGGAAGACACTCATGTGACTACAGAGGCAAAGATTGGAGTTATGCTGCCACAAAGTAGGGAATGCCTGGGACTACCAGAAGCTGGGGGAGGCAAGGAAGGATCCACTCCTAGAAATTTTGGAAAGAGCATGACCTTGCCAACACCTTGATTTCAGACTTACGGCCTCCAGAACTGTGAGAGAATAAATTTCTGTTGTTTCCAGCCATCCAGTTTGCAGTATGTTTCCTAGGCAGCTGTAAAAAGCTAAAACGAGCAGCTAAATGGTATATGCATTCACAAATAACCACTATAGCGGCAAAATATATGTGGTCATTAGTGTCAAAGAGATATCCTTGTCATTACAAGAAAGAGAGAGGATTCTTGATGAAAGACTTAGAAAAGTCTTCAAGGTAGATGTGGCATTTGCAGTTGACTTTGAAGGGTGGATAGCATCCTAAATGGAATGGAGTATCAGCTCTTGCCCTATGTTAGCTATATGCACTGATGCTTCTTTCCAAAAGCTCCATATCATCTACTTCCTGAGATCACCCTAATTAAATGTGAACAAATATTATAAGTACTATTCCCAGCAGAAAGTGAGGTAGAAAATTGATCTTGCTCCTCAAGCCAGGCTGTTTCGAATGAGGTGTGGGTTCCTGTGATATTATTAAGTTTTCTAGAGTAGCCTTCTCTCATCTGTTTGACTTGATCCTATAACAGGACTTTTATCTTGCTCCTCTGTTTTGTAATTCATCTTCACTGCCAAGTCTAGAATACGTCTCTGAATGCTGATAAGCTTGACTAGAAATCAGACACCTTATATAATTTTTGCTGGACTATTCAACTAGGAATTAGACTCTTTTTCATAAATCCCCACTGGCTGGAAGAATTCTACTCCAAACCGTGCTGTGAGAATCACCATTGTGAAGATGCTTGTCCCACTGGTGATAAGCAGAATAATGGTTCCCTAAAGATGTCTACATCCTCATCACTATAATCTGCAAGTATGTTTTGTTACATGGCAAGGGGGAATTTGTGTTGCAGATGGAATTAAGATTTCTAATTATGGTCTTGAGATGGGAAGAGTATCCTGGATTATCCAGGTGGGCTCAATGTAATCACAAAAGTCCTTATAAGCAAAAAAAGAAGGAAGGAGAGTTGGTATCAGAGTGAAGAAGAATGAGAACAACTTGACTGGTCATTGCTGGTTTTGAAGGTGGAATGGAATGGATGCCAAGGAATGCAGGTGTCCTCTAGAAGCTGAGAAAGGCAAAGAGATAGGTGGTACCCTAGAGTCTTCAAAAGAAATGAAGCCCTATTGTGATCTTGATTTTAGCCCAGGGAAATCCATTTCAGACTCCTGCCCTCTAGAGCTGTAAAAACAAACAAACAAACAAACAAACAAAAACTATATTTGTTTTAGCCATCATATTTGTAATAATTTACTACAGCATCAATAGGAAGTGAACACATTGCCTTTATCCAAAACAAACCTTAGGATATCAAAGCTAGCTTGCTTTGAGTCTGAGTTACCATGTTCTTTGGTTTTCTGAAATAGTGAAGAAATGTAATTTGAAGCTAATATCATGGGCTTTGGTACTCAACAAAGTAAAGGGTAAAATTCTGCCTCATTAATTACTGGCCACATTGTCCTTAACAAATGACTTAATTTCTCTGTGCTCAGTTCTATTATTTGTTTTCTAGAGGATAATACTTTTCTCAACAGGTTGACTTGAGAATGAATTGAAATAATGTGTATAAAATGCTTTGCTTAGTGTATGGCAAATGTCGTGAATTATTAGGACTCCTCCATGTCTTTCTTTCCAGAGGTGAGTTCTCCTGTCAGAGTTATGTAGTAATATTAGGTAACCTGGGTAGGAAAGTAGTTTGAAGCCATGTCGGAAGTATTCTTCATCACATACTATTAAGGAGTAGTGATTTAACTTGGTAAGCAAGGGCGCAGTCATTTAAATTTAAAATAATTCCTGTTTAAAAAAATTGTCTAACAGTGCCAAAACAACTTAAAGACACTTACGGATATAAAAGAAAAAGTAAAAAGCCATATCTATGCCAAAAACCAGGACTGAGACTCAATGTTTCATTTGGAATATGAGAAGAAGACTACCTAACAGTGATAAAGCAAATGGATCTAAGTTGGAAAGCACAATAATTGGAAGACCTATTATTTGTTCTGGAAATATCTGGTCTACCTACCTGAAGGTAGTTATTCTTACTCCCATCTGCACTCTTGTTTAGAAACATGTTTTCAAAAACCTGGAAATAATCTTGTAGAGGTTACTTTTTCAAAGGCTTTTTGAATGATTTCTTCTAGGTTTCATTCTATTTCCCCTGTAATACTATCTGCACTGATGGGGGAAACAACCCACTTTCCAAGAAATAAAGCAAAGGGAAACTGGTGATATTTTATTTCAACATGGGGGGTATAGGCCTCTCAATTAAATTGCTACAGGTGGGGACAGAAAGAGGATTAGCTTTTTAGAACAGCAACTATCGTATACACAGTGAATTGCTGGTTTTTATTTCTTCACTATTCTAAAGTGTCACAGAGCTAAGCAATGTGGATAGGAAAAAAAAAATCCAAATTCTAGGCCAATATATAATCACACTTAAATGGAACTCTGATACTATTATAAGTTTAATTGTGTCCTCCAAAAATATACGTTAAAGTCGTAGCCCCCTGCACTTCAGATTGTGACCTTATTTGCAACAATCTTAATAAAGTTATTGCAGATATAATTAGTTAATATGAGATTATACTGAGGTAAAGTAGAGGAAGCAGCCAAAGAGGTTAGTTCAGATTAAGTTCAGAGTATCCTACAAGGAACTTGGGAAGGTAAAAGGTATATACCCCACCTTAAGGCAAGGTGACTAGCCTTTTGTATTCCAAATAAAATCCTATGCTGTTCTAGGTAAAGCAAGGGTGATCCGAGGAGGAAATAGTGGTTAGCAATTAGCCACCAGTACTCATGACAGCCAGGGAATGTGTTCCAGGTCTAGTAAAAGGAATTTAAGAATGACACCAGTGGTGTCTACTACAATGGATATGGGGGTTGAGGTCAGAAATTTAACCTAATGATTATTAGCATTCTTTAAGACTATGCTAGGAACATTGGGACAGAAGCAGCGAACAAAGATTAAAAAATAAAGAAATAAAAACTATCCTGGTTTTTATTTTAAAAAGTAAAACCTGCCTAATACACAATTTTAAAAGGCTAACTGAATTTTATGCAAAACATTTGGAAATAAAACGTAACTGTAATATTCCAGCAGAATTATATATATATAAGACAGACACAATCCACAAGCTCTTAGAAGAAAATAAAGATTGTATTTTTCCCCAAGTGAATAGAAACCAGACTTATCTCAGAATTCTAAGGAACATCACTTATTGGAGGACAATGGAACAGCACAGATAGTATCTAGGATTATGTTTAGAGCTCTTGTCTATTTAGTCTGACAGAGTTATTTTCTATACACTGGGGAAATATAAAAACATTCTAACATATTCAAGAGTTTATAAAATATAACATGTAAATCACATGTGTTACTTGAATGCCTTTGGCTGCAAGTAACATCAACAACAACTACAGCAACAAAAACTCACTGTGGCTTGCACCATATGAAGAATACCCAGAAGTATGCCACTAGATGCTCATTTAGTTGTTATCTTTTGTTCAGCAAATGTATATTAAGTCTATGATATGCCAGACATGCTAGGTGCTAGGAACAAAGTGATAAGCAAACCAGACAGACACGTTTCCTGTTTTGATCGCCTCTTCTTTACTCTATTGGCGAAGAATGGATTCTTGCCCTAGGGTTATGGGAATGGCTGTACACATGGTGTCTGGCAATGGACAGATGAAATTAACAGTAATTTATTAGTCACATATACTCACAGCCTGGGAAAGAAGGATACCACATACCATATGGGGACCAATGGGGGTTGCCCTCAACAAGAGTGAATGAGGAGGAACTGTGGAAGGCAGATTTTCTAGTAACAAGAGCATGAGGTGTTCTCTGATTCTTGTGGAAGGATATAATGGGCTAATTTGAATAATTTGATGGGCTGGCAGAGAACTGAAGCCCAGTACTTAGGTGTAAGCAGGCATTGTGCCTGCTTCCAGTGATAAGGAGGGTTGTTTGGCTACTGGACCTTATCTCCAAAAGCACAATGGGAAGGTGAACTTGAGGTTAGGTTGTTAGAGACCCTCCTAGTTTCAGATGTCAAGGCAGCACATACTATTAATTTTAGGCCTTAAATGACAATTACCTTCATAAATAATTTTTCCTCAACTACATGCTTTCCCCTATAATTGCTATACTATGTTCAGATATTGCTTTAACTAAGAATTTGTTTAGATTTATCTTCCTTGAGCTTTTTCGTGTTGATTGGTGGTGTCCATAACATATGGAAAATTCTCAGCTATAATTTTGTTAAATAATGTTTCTGTCCCTTTCTTTCTCACCTCTCTTCTTGGGATTACAATTCAATTTATGTTATATTTTTCTTTTCAACATCTCTTTTTAACCCTCTCTTTGTTTTTGCCTCTAGTAACTGCATTCTAGATAATTTGTCTGACTTTACCTGCAATTCCCTAATTCTTTCTTCAACCATGTGTATCTAAATTTAGTTACCGTGAAATTCATCCACTGAGTTTTTAACTTTAGGAATCATCTTTTCCAAATTCTATTTTCAAATGTGTTGTGTCACTTTTTATATTTTTTGCAGTCATTTTCAAGTTCTTTCATTTAAAAAAATAAGACATTGGTTTTTTTTTATACTGTTTGTCAATAGCTGAGGTGCTTGTGAATTTATTTTATTTTATTATTTTATTTTTATTTTTTGGTTCTCATTCATAATAGATGCCTTGTATATCCTCAAAACACAAGGGGATGTGCTTTGTTATCCCTGACAGCAAATTATTTGGAAAATTATTTGAAGGAGTAATTTGAGGATCAGGAGGATTTTACATTCCTGTGGAGAGGATCTTTGTGGCTTTTGCCATGGGTTTGGGAGGGCACCAGTTCAGGATGGGCATATGTCTGAATTCCATTTTGTGGTCATCAGATGATCCAAGAGACCTGGAACAAAGCTAGTTTACTTCTGGTTCACACTTCCTTTAGTGTGGATCTCATCTCAAAGTGGTGTATAGGGGATTTCAAAATCCTTACCTTGGTGAACCCTGGGCTAACATGCTCCTTCCTTCCTTCCTTCCTTCCTTCCTTCCTTCCTTCCTTCCTTCCTTCCTTCCTCCCCTTTCCTTTCCTCTCTTTTTTTCTTTCTTTCCTTCCTTTTTCTGTCTTTCCTTCTTTTCTCTCTCTTTCTCTCTCGCTCTTTCTCTTTCTTCCTTTCTTTTTTCCTTCCTTCCTTTCTTTCTTCCTTCCTCCTTCCTTCCCTATCTCTTTCTTTCTCTCTCCTTCCCTCCCTCCCTTTCTTTCTTCCCTCCTTTCTTTCTCTCCCTTCCTTCCCTCCTTCCCACCTGTCTTCCTTCTTTCTTTCTTTTCCTTTCTTTCTCTCTCTCTCTCTTTTTCTTTCTTTTCTTTTCTTCTTCTTTTCTTTCTTTCTTCCCCAGAAACCTGCCAAGCTGCTAAAGCCATAGTGCAGTTTCATAGTGCTATTCCCAGTTGGATAAATGGCCTTCTGGGAAAAATGGATTGCCACTTTAGGCTTTCCCCTCCAGCTTCTTGCTTTCTTCTAGATTTTGGTTGGGTAAATCATCTTTTAAGTTTTGGATGACCAAATGTTAACTATCTTGTTAGTTTTTGTTTGTTTGTTTTTAGGGTTTTTTGATAGTTTGTTTTTGTTTTCCTGTTAATATTTCCTCCAGCTCATTTAGCTGTCTTCAGTGGGAGGATTTAGTTCTAATTACTCAGTTTGCTATTACCAGGATAAAATCCCTTTCATACCATAGTTGACAAAGAATCGTTACTGTATTTGAAGACATTTAAGTAATTACTGGTTATATTCTAGTTCAGTCCTTCCCCACAAAGTCTCATTATTTACACTTTTAGGATATGATATAGAGTATTATATAACAAAGGGCTCCTTTCTTTTTCTTTAAAACTAAAGTTTGGAGGGGAAAGCAATGGCCTTATTTTTAATGGCTAAATAATTCAATAATTGTTTTCAGTACCTTTGAAAAATCATACTGAACTTCCCAAGTTATTTTTATGCATATGTTTTGCTATTTAATTGGTGGTTGCTGAAAAAAAATCCAGTGGTAGCTATTTTGTCAATAAACTCCTTCCTTATTTTATTTTTATTGAGAAATTTTAACTATTTTTTTAATTCTAATTAAAATTATGTATGCATGACCTCAAATACATATATACATATATATACACTTCTTATATATATACATATATATAATCTATCTATCTATATATATATCAGAGTGAAGCAGAACTCAGGAATAGAGATGGGGTTATACAAGCAGAAACACTGCTAGCTCAGACAAAAGGGGAGAGACTTTGTCTACCATAATAGATCTCCACTCTAAAATTAAAACAATTATCTACTTAAAATCTATACCACATATTATAATTATATTCTAAATTTGATAGGCCACATAGGAGTAGTACCTTTATTCCTTGCCATATTGATATTAAATTTCATTTGAATATCTGAATGCCATCTGACAACGAATTCTAGATAATTATTTAGCAGACATTTAAAACATTAAAGATGTACATGTCATATGTAGATTCTCTGTATGTCTTTTGTGAATCTATGCTTACCTCAAATAAAAAAAAATAGTTTTAAGAAGTGTGACATATTTTGTTTCTTTGTTATTCTTTTTAAAAAATATAATTTAAAATTTTTATTCTATTTCCTATTTAATCAAAATTAGATTCCTCTGTCAGTGAGTGAATCAGAGTGTCAAGAAGTCAGAGTTTTAATAGCTCATTATGCACTTTCCTTACAGGTTACGAACATTACTTTCAAGGCAAGTCTTTAAGTTGCCTGAAACTTTCTGGACCAAATATTGACTACTTTTTTCAAGTTTACAAGTAAGTATTCTCTTATCTACTTTTGAAATCCACAGTAGTAATAATCCATTTCTAGTGTTGTACTTACCAAATTTCTTTAACCCCCTACTGTGGTGCTTTAGAAGAATTCCTTAGAACATCTAAATAAATTATATTTATGTATTTAACTATTAAATAAAGTTTCTCCTTTATTTTCTTAAAGTTATTTTCCCAAGTATCTGAACCGTTAAATAGGATTCATACCTATAAAACTATGAAAGCAGTATTCTCCTCAATGCATATAAAAATCTAATGTCACTTTTCATTTTCTGAGTACTAAAGTAATTTCAGTGATTTAAAATGCCCATAACATCACAGTTTTAACAGGCTGTAAACTGGAATTTAGAAGGAAAATTTAAATTTCTCAGGTCTATTTATCCTGTGAAGTGTTTATGAATACCAGCCAAAACAGTGGACACCTTTTAAAAGTGTACTGTTTTAAAGGTCATGTATGAGAGAAATGTCATAGACAACAAAGTCCAGATATCCAAAAATCAGCTAATATCAGCATTCAGCAATAATGCAGCTATCAGCCAGAAATAGACAGCTAATACAAAAGAACCGCAAAACAAATAGGAAAATTCAGTTCATTACAATTTCGAGAAACTAAACAATAAAGCTCTGATATTTTTTTTTAATTCCATTTCAAAAGCTTGTGTTCTTCTCATTTCTTCCAAACAACTTTATGTTTAAAATCCAAAACAGACCTTAGGAGAAGTGAAAAAATTCTCATTTCAAGACACCAAGATAATTAGATCTATGGTTATACTGTAATGATTTACTTTGTGTCTGCTCCAAACACATTGTGAAGAGAATCGTAATGTGGACAGTAAAAAACCTTGACTAATGGCAGCCTCCGTTCTGTTGAAAATTCACCTGGATCATGCTAGATTGGTTTTCCTCACAAAAATAAGGAAAAGCTTCCTAAAATAAATGTTAACATCAGCACTAAAATGAATATTTCCTTAATGTTCTTTGGATTCTTTATCTGTGCTGCTTAAATATAGACTTGGCATGCTGTATTCCATACTCCCTTAACTCAGAGTTGTAGGTTTGGCCAACACTTTTCAAAGGCAACATACTCAAGACATAATTAGGAAAAAAATATCACTGTCCCATACCAGTGTCTAAAGGTCAGCAATTTTTCAATCAAATTCTTTCTTCAATCAAAGCCTTTCAAATCAAAGCCTTTTCATTGACGCATGTGAAAGGCCTATGAATTCCCAAGAAAATGCTTTCCACAGGGATGATTTCTGTGTCTAGGAGGTTAAAGATAAAATGCTCTGCATGATCTCCTGGGCTTCCATGGCTTCAATTATCACCTCTGTGAGGATGATTTCCAGATCTGTGTCTCCAAACCTGTGTCCCTAACCTTCAAGTCCATAATTTCAGCTACACACTGGACAGCTCCACCTAAGGGGTCCTGTTGAGCAGTCACACTCAATGTGTTCTATGTGAAATGCATTTTCTCATCCAAATGTGCCCCTTTATGATTCTCTAGTCTCCTTTAATGACATAATTATCTTCCCTGATACTCAGAGCTCAGGTCTCAAAGTCATTTTTTAAAATTTACCTAACATATGGGTCCCCCCCATATTAACTACCATTGTTGATGGCAGTCGAAGTAAATAACTTCCCATCTATATTTTCCCAATCTTAGTTTATTTCAGGTCATTTATGAATGGGTTGAATTCTAAATAAATGATTTTAGAAACTTCTTAATTTGGAACTGGATTCTAAGTGAATATTATATGTTTTCTTTAATTTAGGCACAACTGCATTTATGAAATCTAATCTTTATTCTCCAAATCTTTATTTACTACTTACCCAATCACTCACTTACCAGCTAATTTGGTCAAAATTATGCTACAATAGTTCCATAGAACTGAAAATAAATGAATAAATGATTTTAGATATTCTTAAGTACTGTGAAGAATATTGTGATTTGATAGAGAGTGACAAATTAGCGCTACATTAGATAGGGTGACCAGGGAAAACCTCTCTGAATGGTCAGAATAGACAGTCATGTGAAGATTAGAAGGACAAGCATTTTTGGAAGAACAAAGTGAACTGTCTGGATGAAAAAAATCTTAATATATTTAATAAACAGAAAAAGGACTAATAGAGTGGAAATGCATGAAGCCTAGAACATGCAGATAAGAGAAAGATTTAGGAAAAAGAGGCATGGGAGCAATTTTTGTATGGTACTAAACTATGAGTAAAAGGTAGAATATGTGGATCTATTAGAGAGTTTTTGACATCAGTGTAACATTATCTAAAAAGACGACACTAATTGCTGAGTGAAGAATGATTTCAGAGACTTCTGAGTCAAGATGAGATTGAGTCTACACAGAAAATTCCCGCTGTGCTTCAATTGTACGTAATTGATCAAAACAAAGGAAAACAATTCTTTCTGAATTTCATTTCTGAACAAGGAAGGAAACACTTAATAGTAATTAAAGTATGTAGACATGAGAAAGTGGGACCTGATACAGATTGTTTGTCACCAGAGTATCAGTGCCTATGCTAGGACAGATCCTTTGGCACCAAGTTGGAGATCATGGGCCTGTAAGATATTACAATCTCCTGCCATGATCACTAAGAGTCTAGTTGATGTATTTCCTCCATTTCTATCAGCCTTTTGTACACTACTCCTACTGAAAATCACATATTGTAAGATAGAGCAGACTCCTCCGGTTTCCAAACATATTGTACCTTTTATTATTCACTTCTTTGTACTTGCCTTTCTTTTGAATTACCCATCACATCTCTTATCCCAACAACATGGATATATCTTCTCTTATTTATGCATACAATTCGTGTTTAACTATTATGCTTATTGTTAAAGCATGACTAGGAGGTGGCTCAGTGAGGGGAACAACAGCACTTGTCTCACACAAGTACAGTAAAATTCCAACTGCTGCCCATCAACTGTTGATTGTGTGTCAACAGCGTAATCCTAATTACATCCTTCAGATAAGAAATGGGATAAACATACCACATGAAGAGATATTAAAGAAACTTGGGGCAGAGTGCTTGAGAAGTGGGCATATAAGTGTTTCATAGTGGACTGTGGTTACTTTATAAAGTGAACTGTGGATAGGATAGTGTCTAGAATTCTCACATGTCAGAAATTTGTCATTTAAAAGCCTAATTTTTTTTAAGTATATATTTGCTGTTGTTGCTGTGGTGGTGGTGGTGGTATGTGTGGTGAGGAATGATGTGTTTTCAATTTCTCTTTCATTTTCCATTTGTATTTAAGTCTTTATTAAGTCTCAGCCAGTGGAGCAGTGGAAACAACCTCTGAGTAAAAAAAAGTCTTAAGGAAAAGTGAAAATAAATTTTTTTCTTTAAAAAGATATTATCTGGGATGCCTGGGTGGCTCAGTTGATTAAGTGTCTGCCTTCAGCTCAAGTCATGATCCTGGGGTCTTGGGATCCAGTCAGTGGATAACCTGTTTCTCCTTCTACCTGCTGCTCCCCCTGCTTGTGCACTCTCTTTCTTTCTGACATATAAATAAATAAAATCTTAAAAAAAAAAAAAAAGACATTACCTGGGGCAGTGGCCAATTGTCACTTACTGAGTTTTGAAATATGTTTTCCTAGTTCTAATATCCAAAAGTTGTACTTTCAAACACATATTTCTATTAGTAGAAAAAGCTGAGCAGTCTTGTATAACCCAAATATATGTGCATTTTTATTTGTGAATTAAATATAAACATTTGTATTAAGTCAAGATTCTCCAGAGAAACAGAACAAATGCAAGAGAGAGAGATTGATTTTCAGTGACTCAAGTGATTACAGAGGCTGAGAAGTCCCACCATCTCCAGTCAGCAAACTGGAGACCCAAGAAAGCCCATGGTCTAAGTTCCAGTTCAAAATCTGGAAAACACTAATGCCCAGTTTTGTTCCCTTTTATTCCCATGAAGGTCAGCCTTTTTGTTTTACTAAGGCCTTCAACTGACTGGATGAAGGCAACCCACTTTACTCATTTTACTGACTCGATTGTTAATCTCATCCCAAAACAACTTCACAGACACACCCAGAATAATGTTTGACCAAATATCTAGTCACCTCGTGGTCATGTTGATGCATAAAATGAACCATCACACATTATTGGGGAAAAAATTTGGGAAAAAAATACATTAGAAAAAATAAAAATTTCAAATAATTAGTTATAATATTAAAAGATATTTTAATATTTTCTTTGCTATTGATCCAATTTTACTTGATGAAAATTTTGAACAAGTCTTTTGAAGATCATTGTCTAGAAGATTTTTCTTTCATGGTTTTTGAAGTTTTACCTTTCCTTTAAGTCATCCTTTATATTTCTTTTTTTTTTTAATTTTTTTAAAGATTTTATTTTTATTTATTTCGCAGAGGGAGAGAGATCCCAAGGAGGCAGAGAGGCAGGCAGAGAGAGAAGGGGAAGCAGGCTCCCTGCTGAGCAGAGAGTCCGATGCGGGCCTCGATCCCAGGACCCTGAGATCATGACCTGAGCCGAAAGCAGAGGCTTTAACCCACTGAGCCACCCAGGCGCCCTATCCTTTATATTTCTAATCAAATTTAATTCCCCCCATTTCCATCCTCCTATAATGTTTATGTATTAGAATCTAGAATTCAATTCAATTTGTCTCTTGGTAGAGATAGAGATGTCTGTGTATTGCCTATTTCTCCCAGTAAGTTCCTTGGCTATTAGTACCAGAGTCGTTGATTTTAATCCCCTGTTAGACAAAGTGGACTATCTTGCTTCTAGTACAACGTTCAAAAAATGTTTGCTGAGGTAAATAAAATTGCTTAAATAAAAAGACCTAATTTCCTATTTAAAAAATGAAGGGAATTTCCAAAATGAATAGTGGATGATATTTAAAACTCACTTAGTTCAAATTTTTTGCACATATTTTTCACATTAAAGGTTCAAGCCCAGTAATACATTTCAATTTCACACACAGAGAGCACTTTCCTGACTGAATATTCTACATTGAAATTCTCTGAAAACTCAAGCAAAGATGTGCCCTCCCCTCATAAAATTTAACTAACATGAAAAGACCCACATTGGAAACCTGAGTCAACCCTGTGGATCGAGAGAACGGATGTGGAGTGGCAAAACTTTATTGCTATTCATGATTGCCTTCTGGTTAGGAGGAATAATGAACTTCATTAAATCCTTCAGAATAAACCACTTATTCCTCTTTGAGCACTTGCTTACAGAAGAGAGTTGACTCTGTGATGAAATGGTTGGAGAAGAGCAACCTGAAAAATGGCAGTGATAAACATTTTAAGTGATGTAAAATTCAAGCCATTTTGAAGTAGAAGTCGTTACCATGAATGCATGATGATGGACACTAAAAAGTTGAGGGAATACCAGCAAGAGGAAGAGTATAGAATTGGTAAATTTTCATGCGACACAATTTTTGTCATCTGAAAGTTTTTCCTCCATTTTCCCAAAGCTGTCGCCAGCCTTCAGCATTTCTTGGGGAGAGATCCTAAAGTTCCTCAAACCACGATAGATGTATTTTTAGGCTGCCAGTGTGCCGGATATGAAGTTGTACTTATCTACAGGACCCTAGAGAGAATGGAATGTTCCCTAGGACTTCAAAGCAACTAGATTTAGAATCAACACTGAAGATTTTAGAGATGTATTGGTTTGCCTTCTACAGCAGAGAAAGATTGGCACCGTAGGGGCTCTTGCAACATATGGTTTTGTCCATCTGGAAAGGGGGTTGTGTGGTTTTGTTGCCAACTGCTCTCTGCATGTTCTGGGTTTAGACGCATCTAAATAAAATAAAATAAAAATGTATATTACACTAAGGCAGAGTGGTAAATGTTTTAAAGGCATACATATAGGAAATTTAAAAGGGGTAATAGATCTGTGCTCTGGTGAGTTGTATCCAGAAAAGATTAGTTTTGGGAAAGGCACTGTGAAGTCAGGTCAACATACCAGCATACGTAATGATTCTCTAGCTTTGCCCCAATAATTGAAAAGAGTTGACAGAAGCAAGGTGGGCTGAAAGATTTCCCAAATTATTATTTAGAGAAAAACCTTACCTCTACCAAGCAGCTAAGATATTGTAGTACTGAAACACCATGAGCACAGGGGCCTTATTTCTTTTGTGAACCACAGTGTCAGAACCCAGCACAAAATCTTGTATGTAATAGGCACTCAAAATATCTGTTGCAAATTTAGATGAGTAGTTCCATGGTGTATATCTACCAGCACACTCAGAGCCTTGGTCCCTTATGCTGTGTAAACAAGGCTGACTTTTATCTTTTAATTTTACTACTAGATATTTAACTATTAAGGTAAGTAACATAAATAGTATAAAATAAAAGGTGTGGAAGGGAAAGTTAGGATCTCCTGTCACTGTCAATGTCATCCCAACTCTGTAAAATCTTCAGAAACCCCTCTGGGTTTCAGTTTCTACCACTCTAAAATTAATGGCTTAGATAAAATCATTTTTTTAAATTCCAGTATAAATTTCCAATATAACTCTGCTTTCTTTTCTACAGGTATTCATTTTTCTTTTCCTTCTTTTTTATTTCTTTAATTCCTTTTCTTTTCCTCTGAATTCTCTTCTTTCTTTCCTTTTCCATTTTCTCTCCCCTTTCTCCTTTTCTCTCTGTGCTTCTGTCTTATTCTCTCTCTTTCTTAGACAGATGATAGGTGAAAGATAGTTGATAGATAGATGATAGATAAAATGTAGATAGATAGACCCTGTTTTATTTGAAGGCAGCTCTCAAATGTAATTATAACTGTGGGTATCTTAGTAGGGTCACAAGAGTATGAGAGCTTTACTTTCTGACTTAAGTAGCTGAGTCATGTCAGAAGTTGCTAAGTACTTCCACACCAGAGAGGTCCATAGCATTACTGGATAAAATGATTCCTAGAAATTCTTGCAAATCTCGGGTCACTACAGTAGGGCTTAGGTAAATGTTTGATGTCATTTTCATTAATAATAATTATCTTTTCCTAACCGGGGGTAAAAACAAGAGATTACTATTTAATGAAAATGTTTATCCAAGAATTATTTTTCCTCAGTAGCCAAATAACCAAAATGCATTGAAGTATTAAATCAAATTTATATGGCATTTTGTAAGTATATATCACGGCCTTGGTTATGCAGTAAAGAAAGCAGGTTTTCAGAATTTTATGATGTGGTATCTGGAGAGAAGTTTTTTTTTTTTTTAAAGATTTTATTTATTTATTTGACAGAGAAACAGAGATCACAAGTAGACAGAGAGGCAGGCAGAGAGAGAGGAGGAAGCAGGCTCCCTGCCGAGCAGAGAGCCCGATATGGGCCTCGATCCCAGGACTCTGAGATCATGACCTGAGCCGAAGGCAGGGGCTTTAACCCACTGAGCCACCCAGGCGCCCTAGAGAGAAGTTTTTACAAGAAACCCAATTTTCTTTGAGGAGCTGGTTATGGGCAGTGCCCCGAGGCATCAGCAAAGCCTTTTCTCCAGGAGCCTAATCACCCAAAGTTTTGCTCAGAGTACTTTTTCATTATTTGTTACAGTCACAAGGAAGTCTAGTGTAAATACTTTGCATATATTGTAATCAAAAGTTTATTAGTAAAAAAAATTTGACAGTTATTAATTTCAAAATCAAATTTTGAAAGTAAAGAAAATATAGAAACCAGGTTTTGCTATAAGAAAAAGTTACTAGTTCCTCCAATCCAATTTTTTTTATTTAAAAAATCAAGTGCTCCTGATATTCATTCTCACTCCCTAGAGGCAACTACCATGAACATTTTCTTGCGTTTATATAGCTCTCGTTATGTGTGTATATGTATTTTGTTTCCACTTATTATGAGTTTACATTTTTCCATAGTGAAAACTATAGGTCTATTATAATAAAATCTATTGAATGGTTATGCCGTAATTTTTCTAACTAGTCCCTTGATGAACAAAATAGTTTTCTCCAATTAAAAAAATGCACTATAAAGTGTACACATAATTACATATTAATGTAACATAAAAAATGTTGCATTAAACATCCTTGCATACATATCTTTACCTGCTTGAATTAGTAGACCTATCAGAAAACGTCCTCAGAAACGGAACTGAGTCCAAGAGTATGTACACTTTAAGTTTTGATAGATGGTACCAAATTGTTATCCAAAGGTATGTGCTTATGTGCACTTCTTCATCCACTCCAATACTCGGGAATATTGCCTATTTAATCCTTTCCTGTCTGAATGGTGAAAATTTGTATCACATTGTTCTAATTTCCATCTTATTATGAGTGAGGTAGAATTTCTTTTCATGTGACTGGTGGTATTTCTAGGTCTCTTCCTGTGGATTCATAATTTGAATACATTTTTAATTTGCAACTTCAGTGAGTCTTCTTCATTTCTGCCAAGTTTCCTTACTGGCTACAAAGTATTCTTAAAATAAAGGCTCTACCCCTTCGCCACTCCTGAACTACAGTCCAGAATAGAACAACATGGTCTCAGTCAGAAAACGCTGGAGTAGAAGGGAGGAGGGGGAAGGAGAAGGAGGAGGGCGGGGAAGGGGAGAGGGAAGGCGGATGAAGGAGGAGACAGGAGAGGGGGCACTGGGCTGGGGAAGAGGGGGCGTGGGGCATGGGGGTGAGAATAATGGAGAGAGACTCGAAAGAGACAGGTGGTGAAGTCTGAATTCCTGAGTAGTGTCAGTTTGAATTTTACACCTGCTCCAAAGAGGTATGCCCTGCCATCACTGTGAGAGGGGCCCTGCAGCAATCCCAGGACTTGCCGTGGGCCCCGCTCGTCCTCCTCACCCCTGCACTGGTAGTGGGGAGAGTGGGTGGAAAACACGTAGCAGCTTCATGATCCTGCATTACACTTGCAACCAAAGGTAAATTTATTCCTCAATGTCCACCTTTAGCAGCATTCTTGGAACTAAATCAAGAAAACACGGGCTTTCATAAATGTCTCACTTATCCGTCCACCCCTGTGGCGCTTGCACACCTAGTAGAATGACTTCCATCACCAGATCCCCCATCTCGCCTCTGTAAACCGTGTGAGACATGACTGGCAGGCGGGGGATTCTCATCACATTTATTTTCATTTGCTAGCATGAGTAACTCCGATGTGACACCACACATGAAATGGCATCCCCTCTATGTGTCAGGACTACGGAGTGATAAAATCAAGGAATCATACATAAAAGTCCCGTCTTCTAACTTGATTGCCACCCTTTAGAAAGGACTTTGTACTCAACTTTCTCCATGTCTAAAAATAAATGAAAAGTCACCAAGAACAAGCCTGACTTTGGTATCCATTCTGATTTCTCGGTCGTTCTTGTCACCGCTGCCTCACGCACTGCTCACCGACCGGCTGGCGCTGAAAATAAAAATGGGGGGATGTGGGGCGGATTCACAGAGGAGCAGTGATGATAATAGAGGAGGAGGGGGAATATAGAGAATCCTAAAAATAATAAAAATCAGTACATGATCTTTTTTTAAGTAGGGGTTGGGATCAAATTTTCCTCGGTTGCTGTGCAAGGATTATTTATAGACAGGCATAAGGAAACAAATTCTGAAAGAGGGACCACTGCCAGCTCCAGGTTCTTGAAGCAAAGGCAAGGTCAAGTCCCCTGATCCGTAGAACAGCTTGCAAGTCATGAATAAAGAAGCAGGTTCTCCTTCAGTTTTCCTAGTGGCCTAGATGTGCTCAGCCTGTCTTTGAGATTAAGGGAATTTAGGTGCCTGTGATAGACCCATGGGCTTAGGGATGTGCATGAAAAGCTTCCAGTTCATGGATGTATACATTTTAAGAAAGTTTTACTTTACTCTTTCTCTACCATCATTAAACAAAAATAAAGCAGGCGTGTGTGTTTAATAGTGTGCAACATGCTGGGTATGTGAAAAGTGGCACAAATCACATCTATGCATCCTCAGTTTACAATCCAAAACAACACTGATCTTTGATAACGTTTCAGAAACAGTGTTGAGCGAGGTATATTTTTATTGATTGCAAACAGTAAATTACTCAGCAGCCAGGAGAATGAGTCAGCAGCATTTTAATAATTTTACTTAAGAAAACCAAATAACAGGCTTCCATTGGATAAATATGGGTCTATGTTTACTCAATGACAAATACAAACTGGAAAATAAAATTGTTTTTCAGAAATTCCAGAATCACATAATTCACCTTGAAAATAGAATTCTTTCTTACAATGGTGTTTGGGATTTTTTTTTTTTAAAGTATTACGGAACCTAATCCTTGATATGTTTGAGCAGTAAATTTCCTTTAGTCCCTATTTTAGTCATTTCCTACATTCCATGAACAGGATATGGGAGGAGTGGTTGTTTCCCATTTATCTAATCTTTCTCTGACCTTGGAAACTAAAGGTTAAATTCAACTCCATTCTTGTCCCTGGGCTGACAGAAGGGAATCATTCAGTTCTAGCAACCACCCTCTTAATTTTCTTTATGAGACATTATCCTCTTCAAAGAGCAGTAGTGAGGGGTTGGAGGGGAAAAAAAAATTAAAAAACAACAACAAAATAAAACCCCTGTGCTTCCCATTCAAAAATAACTGAAAGCTCTCTAACTTTAGCAAAGAAAAAACCGTAATAGAATGCTCCTCAGTACAAATAGGTTCAGAGTAGTATCATGCACAAATGAATTTTTCTATCATAACAGTTATCTTCTTTTCTATTGTGAAATTTTAATTGCTAAATGTTTAATAGTGTGCTAAGAATAATCTCCCTTCATTTGTGAATGAAGATGATGTTATTGATCTTGCAAAATTGGCCTGTAACTCAGATTATTGTCTAGCAATGAGGAAAATGTAGAAATTTCTCTCCATTATAGTAAAAATGGGGAAGAAATAAAAAAATAATAATTGCCTTAAAAATAAAAATCTGGAAGGAAAGTGTGAAAGGGAGCTTGTAATTTTACACTGATCATCTGTGTTCTACACAGGAACAAGATGCAAATAGAATAATAAAATAAAAATTGAAGGCATAACTATTTTCAGGGTCAGAAGACTTGAGAAAACATTGCTGCATTTGCCATTGGTCTGTGAACAGCTAAACTTCTCACTCTTTGTAAATGAGAGAAGAAGCAGCTTTTTTACTTTCCTCCCAGTTAGATGATATCATCTCATCCCAGAAAAGCTGCCTCTCGAGAAAACCAGTGATTAATCTGGGATTCTGGAAGTTTGCTTTGCTTATTGGTAGAAATCATCTAACTTTGGATATTTGTCCTAGGATATGAATGGGAAGCATAAGAAATTAGAAACAGACAGAGGACTCAAAATGTAACAACTATAAAAAAGAAAAAAATGCTGTCACCCGCAAATTCTTACACTCATCAACTTTGCTAAAAGTTCTCTTTCATTTTGTATTACCTTAAGAAGTAATTGTCTTTCCTATTCTCTTATAGTTGAATTCTAAAAGTAGAATGTAAAATATTATTTAAGGACAAAAGAATGCCTAAGTAAAACTTTTCAAAAAACTGGTATGATGATAAAGAGCACCCCCACACCCAAACTTTAATGTGATTAATCAGTGTCAGAACTTATGGCATTTGGATAGAAGTCAGTTTGGAGTATAATCAGATCATTTTCTATCTTCTGCTCTGAGGTAAGTCACAATGACCTTGTGTGTGTAAGTTTATTGGAAACAAGAGAAATACAGATCAAGTTCTATTCATAAACTTTTTAGAGTTCTTTGAATGATGACACAAATAGAAATATCATTAAACTTACAGTCAGAATTAAAATCCAAAACGATATGGAGGATAACAATTTTATAAGCAAATCCAAAATGAAAACTTTGCAAAACTAAAGCATTCAGTAAATTGCTTTCAGTAGTATAGACATTTTAGCAATATTTGTTCTTCCAATCTATGAGCATGGAATGTCATTCCATTTCTTAGTGTCATCTTCAATTTCTTTCATCAATGTTTTATAGTTTTCAGAGTACAGGTCTTTCTTCTTTTTGGTTAAGTTTAGAAAACCCAGAAATAACCCACAATTATTCTTTGATTAATCTTCAACAAAGGAGGAAAGAATATACAATGAGAAAAAAGACTCTTCAACAATGGTGCTGGGAAGACTGGCCACCTACTTGTAGAAGAATGAAATGACCACTTTCTTTCACCATAGACAAGAATAAATTCAAAATGGATTAGACCTAAATGTGAGACCTGAAACCATAAAAATCCTAGAAGAGCACAGGCAGTTAATTTCTCTGCCATTGGCTGTAGCAGCATTTTTCTAGATATGTATCCTGAGCCAAGGGAAATAAAAGCAAAAATAAATAATTGGGACTTGATCAAAATAAAAGGCTTCTGCACAGTGAAGGAAATAATCAACAAAACTAAAAAACAACCTATAGAATGAGAAGATATTTGCAAATGGCATATCTGATAAAGTGTTAGTATCCAAAATATATATAAAGAATTTATATAACTCAACACTCAAAAAACAAATAATCCATTTTAAAAATGGGCAGAAGACATGAATAGACATTACTCCAAAGAACATATCCAGGTGGCCAACAGACACATGAAAAGATGCTAAACATCACTCATCATCAAGGGAGTACAAATCAAAACTACAATGAAATATCATCTCACACGTGTCAGATGGCTAAAACCAAAAACATAAGAAACAAGTGTTGGCGAGGATGTGGGGAAATAGGAACGTTTGTGCAATGTTGATGGGAATACAAAGAAGTGGAGCCACTCTGGAAAACAATGTGGATATTCCTTAAAACGATAAAAATAGGACTACCCTGTGACCCAGTAATCACACTACTGGGTATTTACCCCCAAAATACAAAAACACTAATTCAAAGGGATACACGCACTCTTATGTTTATAGCAGCATTATTTACAATAGCCAAATTATGGAAGCAGCCCAAATGTCCATCAATAGATGCATGGATAAGATGTGGTATGTATACACAATGGAATATTATTCAGCCATAAAAGCAAATGAAATCTTGCCATTTGCAACAACATGGTTAGAGCTAGAGAGTATAATGCTAAGTGAAATAAGTTAGAGAAATACAAATGTCATATGATTTAACTCTTATGTAGAATTTAAGAAACAAACGAACAAAAAATGAGCAAAGGAAAAAAAGAAAGAGAGAGAACGAAAAACCAAGAAACAGATGCTTAATTCTAGAGAACAAACTGAGGGGAGGCGGATGGAGAGATGAATTGAAATAGATGATGGGGATTAAGAGTACACTTATCATGATAAGCAGTGAGTAATGCAAAGAATTATTGAATTGCACACCTGAATTGTACACCTGAAACTAATATAGCACTGTATGTTAACTATATTGGAATTAAAATTAAAAAAATAAAAATGTAAAGCATTCAACAGTGAAATATTTTAGGTTAGATATAATTCACATTCGAATAAAAGAATGATGGTAAATGGTAGCTCCTGAAATTCAGTTGCCTAAGCTAGGTCTTCACCACCTGAAAAGACTATTTCCCTGTAGGACACTCTTAGCAATTAGGGGTTGTAGATAAAAAGAAGTCAAGGCCAATTCTACCTTCATTTCCCTTGTAATGACAAATATTCCCCCAGGAAAGTCACCTTGTCTTCAGACAGAAAAGACTCTTTCAATAGGATCTTTTAAGAGTTAGAACAGTTATTTAATGTCCAAATTTTTATGCAGAAGACCTCATCAACATTCCATTAACAAGTTAGTAGTCTCTGATCCTATAGTCTCTATTTTGTTTCCAAATTAAATGTAAGTTATCTATGAAACACTAGAAGTATTAAAAATAATATTGTAGACTGCCATCATCTTTTCAGTAGTAATGTAATTACTTTTACAGTGATGTGGCACTCAACTCACAATCTTCTAATCTTAAATTCGTTTTACAAAGAGCCTTTCCAACCAGAGAGGATGTACAATCTGATCATGCAAGAATGGCTGTTTATTTCGCCATGCAACAGAAAAAAATGGTCTCACCCACCTCATGAAACCTGCAGGAATCATGAAATAGTCTTTTGGGAAGTCTTGATTGTTTTTCTCTGCACTAATCTCTCTTGAGAGTAAGCCTTGCAGGGCTTGGTCGAAGGGAATGACAGTATGGAAGGGATGAACTGAGTCTGTGTGGATCCCAGACAAAACCAGGGCCACTAAGGCCATGGCAGTCTTATTTTTTTTGTCCAGAAGATACACGTTTAGAGGCTAGTTCTAATTCACTTCTGCTTCTAAGCTACTTCAACCTGAATGCTATGTTTGCAGAAGGTTTATTATCTGACCTTAATCCCAGACAGAAATTGCAGTGTGAATATTCCCACAGCAACCTAAATTCTGCCCTCCCATGCAAAAGGATTATTCTGGGACAAAGGGCTTCCTGTGACATGATTATGTAATAAGGCTTTTCAACTACTCTGAAAATGCTCAGTTAAAATGGCTACAATTTTGAATCTGTGTAGCTTATGTTAACTGCACATTTCTATTTGAAAGGGGGAAAAGAGAAGTGCCTTAAGAAAGTTGTTTTCAAATCTAGAAATGCTTTCAACATGCATAAAGATTTATAGTCTCCTTTTCATTTCAACTTAAATTTCTTCTTCATTCTTCTCTATCAGTGTATCTTTTATACATTTGGTGTTAAAATTTCAATGTAAGTCTAAATTACATTAGGCCAAATAATTAGGGAAAATAATTTTTTTGTTAAATTCATATTTTTAAATGACTTGAGTTGGAAACATATTCAAGAATAGCCATAAAATCAGGAGAAATGTTCAGTGAAGACTGAATCAGGGATTATAGAGAAAAACAGAAAAGTAATTACTAAGGAGTAGAATTTCATTTGTATTTTTCAACCTGACCACTTCTCTGTGAGCCAGAACAAAGGTAGCTTTAATTCAATAAAAAGGATACATACCCTTTTCTAGGCATATTTGTTATTCAACACTTCTACCAGCTTTAGTGTGGTGTAAATGATGTGCCATTTACAGCCAGGAAGGTTTTAGTGTGAATTCCAGAAAAGTCCCTTCAGTCCTCTTTATACTTATCCTCTTTTTAATTCAGTTTTCTAATCTGTAAAATGGGATAGGACCCTCAACTCTCTATTTTGAAATAATACAATGAAAGGATTAAACACAGACTTGTGCATAATAATTACTTAATGTGTTTCTTCTCCTAGCCTATTCTCCATGTCTCAATGTGTTTCCATGCATATGTGGGATATTTTTTATCCAAAATTACATATAATAGTTTGAGGAAATGACCGGTATTAGAGTAAAAAATACTTGCTTTGGAATCACAGAGATTTTTATTTAATTCTCAGCTTGACTATCTCTTTCCTAGATTTGTTCTCTCCAAACCTCAAGCTTTGCATTGATGAAATAGATAGAACTATCTACCTTGCAAGATTTGGGATGATTAAATGTGCAAAGTACACAACATAGTGCCTGTCATTAACCAGAGCCCCAGTGAATAGTCATTAATATCATTTATTGTCCTAGTTTTGTTTAAAGAGCACAATGTCAGTATTGTCTTATGTCATGTTGACAAGAAGTTAGTCAGGAATGGAGTTTAAGAAATAAATGTAAGAATAGAAATTCAAATTTTTTTTTTTTTTTAAAAGATTTTATTTATTTATTTCACAGTGGGAGAGAGATCACAAGGAGGCAGAGAGGCAGGCAGAGAGAGAGGGGGAAGCAGGCTCCCTGCTGAGCAGAGAGCCCGATGCGGGCCTCGATCCCAGGACCCTGAGATCATGACCTGGGCCGAAAGCAGAGGCTTTAACCCACTGAGCCACCCAGGCGCCCGAAATTCAAAATTTTTAATAAAAGGATACAGATATAACTTTTGATGATAAATGATTGTCATTCAGGATGAAAATAAGGACTTTATCCTAATATAATAAAAGCCTATACTAATTGGAATATAAAATATATTACATTGCTTGCTGTCACTTAACTTTTCTCTTTTCAAAATAACATATATATATGTATATATATGTATTGTAGCCCTTATTTTTTATTTCTTACCCAAGGGAACTAATTTTTTTCTCTTCCAGTGGAGTATAAATATGACAATATTTCATGGGAAGTTTGAAGGAATTACATAGTGTGATTTCTGTCATCACTTCTCTGATACTAACTCTGACAGATAGGTTTTAATCACTCTTTAAAATATTTTATTTATTTATTTGTTGGAGAGAGAGGAAAAGTGGCAGGCAGAGGCAGAGAGAGAAGCAGGCTCCCCGCTGAGCAAGGAGCCCGATGCGGGACTCAATCCCAGGACCCTGGGATCATGACCTGAGCTGAAGTCAGCGGCTTAAACGACTGAGCCACCCAGGTGCCCCCAGGCATCCCAGTTTTTAATCACTCTTTATGAAGTCATACCATGCCTTCCTTTTTATCACACCAGGCACCATGTATTACAAATAAATAAGAATTAAAATTCTTTAATTTTTTCCCTATTAAATTTTATGGTAAATCAATTTGCCTGTTATATATACAAAAGATACATCAACTAATCAAATTATCCTTATTAATTTGGCACACTTTTAAAGGTCTACCAAATGCTTAGAATGAGATGAAAATTATTTTATTTTCACTCGCTTTCCTGAAACACACATTGTTCAAACCCTCTATCCATATAATACTTTCTTTCTTTTGTATTTATCTTAGAGTCAAGGGAGAAAAACACTAAAAAATGTCCATGTTGGAATTAGAGCTTTTCTGGAACTATCCCATTGGACTCCATGAAGTACATGGACTTCCACAAAAGCACCTTAGCTTCACTTTGGAATGTGTGCATCTATCTCCTTCACACTTATGCCAGACTCCATCATAAGAATGTTCCCTACAGTCAATTTCACTAGCATTTTCAAATAATTCATCTGTTCTGTGTGTGTAGAAAAGACTGAGCAGAGGGAGTGGGTAGGATATTGTCTCAAGTGGTTCAGGAGAGATGACCATGATAAGGGTAGGGGTGGAAGTGGTGAGGGTGGTGAGATGGTTGGGATGCATCTCAAAATAAAGAGCCAAGCACATATTTTTGCAATATCTTAGATCAGCAGTATTAAGGAACTCCTCAATCTAAGGAAGTCCAGTTTCCTGGAAAATCTTTATTGCCTAATTAATTAGGGAAACATACTTTTAAGTGGTCTCCTGAGTCTTTTGTCATTTCTCCATCCTCATTCCTACTGGAATGCCAGAACTCAGCAACTCTTTTGGGTGAATAGGTGGACCATAAACAATGATCTCTCCTTCCATATTCATTTAGGAATGTTATACTTGGCACAGTGGAGTTCCAGTAGCTAAAGGCTCATTTCCTTAGGTCAACATACCATCTGGCAGTTAACAAAGACTTTCCTGATGATCTTAAGATACAAAGCAGGCTGCTTTGATTAGGAGCAACAACCAGTTCTGAAATCCAATGTAAGTACTGAATCCATGCTCAGTGTGGCAAGCCAGTGCAATATCCTCCTCCCAACCATCCCACTATATAAAAGATAGAAATTAAGTAGCAATCATAAGTAATTATGAGTTATGAGTCTTATAATTCCTTAGAAGTCAGAACCACAGAGCTTTATTTTCCAGTGCTACAAAAATCAATTTTGCTTGACAGCAATAAAAGTTGGGACCTAACACCAAAGAATGAATCTTCAGTAATACACTTGTATAACTGCTGTCCTAATTAAGGTCCTATGTGAAGTCTGAAGTTTTAACAATATTGCATAATATTTATATATTAACATCTTGTACCCTTAACCTAATTTTAGAACCTATTAAAAGATACTGTGTCAGGCGCCTGGGTGGCTCAGTGGGTTAAAGCCTCTGCCTTCGGCTCAGGTCATGATCTCAGGGTCCTGAGATCAAGGCCCACATCGGGCTCTCCGCTCAGCGGAAAGCCTGCTTTCCCCTCTCTCTCTCTGCCTGCCTCTCTGCCTACTTGTGATCTCTATCTCTGTGTCAAATAAATAAATAAAATCTTAAAAAAAAAAAAAAAGATACTGTGTCTTGGGATGCCTCTACTCAACAGGTGGTCCATGAACACTTTTTTGCTGATATATATATATAAATATATATAATGGGGAAGATATATCTACATATCTCTAGATGTATCTTCTCCATTTTCCCAGAAGATATTTCATGGTCGAATATGATAGTGCACATATGAAAATATTCTTCAAAACACCATCTTCAGGATCACATTAGGTGTAGAAGAATCTTCATTTGCAAATAATGTCCATTTCTTCAGAATGCTGGAGGAAGTGAAAGGGCATGGGCACTCCATCCACTGAGAAAGTCCAGCACAAATGATACAAAGACAACAAAAACATTGACTGTGTTTCCATCTGTTCTAATCGTATTACATGTGTTAACCCACTTAATATCACAGTTAATTTCTAATGGTGTTGACTAATATTTATGAATATTTACTATGTGCAAGCATGTTTTTAAGTGTTTACAACTATGAAGTCTTTTACCATTTGCACAAGTGAGAAACAATGGCTTAGAGGTTAAGTAATCTGACCATAAGCAAGGATTTCTATTTAGTCACAAGGCTTATACTCTGGGCCATTACACAATGAATTTACATTATGACTTAAACATAACTATAACTATGGGTCTGTATGTATGTATACGAATTTATACAGTTTCCTGAAAACAGTTTTGTTGTGATTTATTTGTATCCCTTAATATGGTACACCTAGATTCCATAAATTGTTCAGCTCTCTGACAGCTCATTCTTTTGTTTGGTACTAATGGATATACAAAAGGAAAGGTCTAGACTTTGGAGCAAGGTCATTTTGCTTATTATGTGGCCATCCACATAATAATAGCATACAAAAATAGCATGGGACTTCTAAAATGCAAGAATCTCTTAAAGCAAATAATAAGACTGGAGTTTTCCCATCCTTCAATGCTTCACTCATGCACTGAAGCTTGCAAACTCTCAGTTTAAGCTATTTTTGTTGTGAATATATTTTCCATTATTGATATATTATAGCTTATCAATAACGTATTTACAACAATATATTTTATGTATATATTATAAGATATAATTATGATAATATAATTATTTGTTTTATTTTTCTTTTCCTTACTATGAAATATAGTTTTTAGTCATGGTCAATTCTTTTTTTTTTTTTAAGATTTTATTTATTTACTTCACAGAGAGAGAGACAGCGAGAGAGGGAACACAAGCAGGGGGAGAGGGAGAAGCAGGTTTCCCGTGGAGCAGGGAGCCCAATGCGGGGCTCAATCCCAAGACCCTGGGATCATGACCCGAGTCGAAGGCAGACGCTTAACGACTGAGCCACCCAGGAGCCCCAGTCATGGGTCAATTCTATTTAGGTTCAGAATTTTAAACAGAGACATAAAGGCATATTTATGATGAGACATTAAGGGCATATCGTATTATTTCAGAGTAAATATATGCAGATATAATTACATCAATAAAGCTATAGATTCAAAGGAAAGGACAATTACTATTGAAAAAAATTCTTTTTGACTATGTAGACCTATAAAATTCTATAGCAGTTTGAATGCCCACAATTTGAGTGACTCAGTATTTCCCGGTTTTTTATGATAAATTAAGGAGCATATTAAATACAGTCCTGTCAGAGTTTTGACCGCTAGTTACAAAATCTGAACCATCTATTGGTTATATATTAAGTTTCTATTTTAATTTATTTAATTTTATTCTTAATTGAAGTGAACTTGACATATTATAGTAGTTTCAGCTGTATAAGACAGTGGTTCAACATTATATCCCTTCCAAAATGCTCATAACAATAAAGTATAATTACTATCTATCACTATACAAAGTTATTACAATATTATTGACAATATTCCCTATGCTGTACTTTCCAACCCCTTGACTTATTATTTTACAAGTGGAATTTTGTACTTATTATCCTACACCTATTTCACCCATCTCCCCTCCCACCTCCCCTCTGGCAACCACCAGTTCTCACCACTAGTTACAAAAGCTCAACCAACTATTGGTTATATATTAAATTTCTGTCTAAAAATACCAAAACTTTATTCTTTAGACTCATTTCTAACAATGCCTTCTTGGGAAAGTGAGTATTTTGGAACACCAAAACAATCTCAACTTTCATAAACAAATGTGTGCAACTTCCTTAGGAAAGGTTTGTTGTTTAATTTGTTTTTGAAGGAAGCAATTGATTTTTCTTGGCAGATCTGAGAAAAATAAGGAGGCCTTGATTGTTTAATCTGGAGGTCACGTCCTCCTTAGGAATCATCAGTGCATAACTCAGATAGAAGTGAATTCAAGTTTTCCTAGGACTGTCTTTTGATATATGACTACAACATGCTACCACACAGCTCCTCTGTTATGAAATTACTAACATAAGCATGTTGTAAATAAAAAATATGTATATATTTATACATGCATATAAAATATATATATTTCTTGTTTGTTTTGTGAGTTATATCAAAATATATGGGAAGAACATATCAGATAGCAAGACAATGATTAAAGATACTTTTCTACTAAATTCCCATTAGTTTTGAGCACTTCCCTCATAATCCACTAACCCTGAATTTATGAAATTTTGGAAGGCATGATCAAGTGTTTCTTTGTATTATGTACAACGTGTAAAGATAGAATTTGAAAGCAAATAATAATGCAAATAAGATTATGAGGTTATTTTTCAACATACAAAATGAAAAACAATTAATTTATAAGTTTTATACAATGTAATTAGAAATTATTCTTACATCTTTATTGGAGAAATTATCAGTGGACTTTTACTCTGTACTATTTTTTAGTATTTTGTGGATTGGAAAATAATGGAAAATGAATTTAATTAAAATCATTTCTACAAGTTACATTCTAAATTAAATGGTTCATATTATCACTATCATTAATTCATATTAATGTAATTTGAGGGTTGATGAATTAAAGACATACTATAGGCATAGTAAAGATGGATTTCAATAAAACTTTATAAAGGAAGTATTCTCAATATCCATAATTTCCATGTCGAATTTATGAAGAGCCATTGAATAACTACAGTTAAATAATATTGGCCAATGGCTAACCAATGGCTAACTTAGGAGGACTTTAATTTTGGGCTTATAAACAATATTATTAGTTTGAGGACATAGAGGGCATGCTGATAAAAATTTGAGATGAGAGGCAGATTCTATTAAAAAAAAGCAGAATTAATATATAACTGAAAATTGTGGTTTTGAAAGATCTTAAAAAGACAAAAATGGCCAAAATGAAGATATGAAACTTAATGGAGCTAAATGTGAAACTTACATTTATGTTAAAAAGTCAATTGTGCACAAAAAATGTATTCAAAATGGATCAAAGACCTAAATGTAAGAGGTAAAACTATCAAATTAGGAGAAAACATAAGGGAAAAGCTTCCTGACAGTGGATTAGGAAGTAATTTCTTGGACATGACAACCAAATCACAAGTAAAAATAGATAAACTAAGCTACATCAACATTAAAAATTTCAGTGCATCAAAAGGACACAGTCACAGAGTAAAAATGCAACTTCCATAATGGGAAAGAATATTTACAAAGCATGTCTTTGATAAAGGATTAATATCTCGAATATAAAAATAACTCCTCCAACTCAACAACAAAAAATAAATGGCCCAATTTAAAAGTGGGCAAAGAATTGAATAGATGTTTCTCCAAAGAAGATATGTGCATAGGCAATAGGCATAAGAAAAGATGTTTAACATTATTAGTCCTTAGGAAATTGCAAATCAACACCACAATGAGATATCACCTCACACCCATTAAGATGGCTACTACAAAGAGAGAAGGAAGGAGGGAAGGAAGGAAGGAAGGAAGAGAGGGAGAGAGGGAGAGAGAGAAGGGAGGGAGAGAGGGAGGGAGGGAGGAAGGAAGGAAGATGGGAAGAAAGATGGAAAGAAAAGGGAAACGAAGGAAATAAAGGAAAAGGAAGGGAAAGGGAAGGAAGGGAAATGAGAGGGAGAGACATGAAATAAAATTAAATAAATACTAAGTATTCTACGATATCCAAAAAACCCCACACACAATGTAATTAGCAAAGTGCTTAATATTAACTAATATTATTATGTCTTTATGCTATACTACCAAATAGCCTTTTCAAAAAATGAAGTTATTGTGAAATCTAATAAATAATTTCAAAGTATTTTTAGAGCTTTATTTAGAGGTTTATTTATTTGGCAACCAAAAGGCATAACTAGAAAGGTGTAGTAGAAAGCTACAGGAAAGGAAGTAGTTTTGACTTATTTTGAAGAAGCTTTCTACAGAATGAAATGTTTGAGAATTAAATAAGCTATCCTAAAATGTAGTGAGCTCCTTGGCACTGTTCTTCAAGTAGTAGCTAGAAGACTATATGGTAGGGATGTGTTAAGATGAATTTCTGCTCTGATTAGAGTGTTGTGCTAGACAATATTTTCTTCTAATATTCCATGATTCTATAACTTAAACAATTTCTTATCAGTATTGACTCCAGTGTCCCTCACAAAATAGTGACTTGATTCTGAAAGATTGGCCCAAGTGGAAAGCTCTAGATCACATATAGCATAGGAAAGTGATCAAACTATTGAGTAAAATAATTGGGAAATATCTTGTGAGCACACCATTTTGTGGGTGCACAACAACATGTGGGTGCTGACTATGATGCCATGCTGATTGAGAAAGTGGCCTTGGGTAAAAATGACGGATGTTTTATTGTGTCTTTTTGAATTGTTGCTAATGCTTAACACACAATTAAGGCTGACCTTTAGACAGAGTCAGATAAAACCTGAGGTAGGAAAAGAAACTCAGGAAGCAAAGGAGTTACAGAAGAGTAGAGGAAGAAGAGTAGAGGAAGAAGAGTAGAGGAAGAAGAGAGACAAGAGTGGGGGAAGAAGAGGTTTTTTAAAGTTCTTCCACGAAATAAAAAGAAGCTGTCTTGTTGGAAGCAAAACCAAAGGACTGCTTTAAAAGATGGAATCTAACAGAAAAAAGAGGGCTGCCCTGGTCAGAGTCACCACTGCCAGCTAACAGTGAAGTAGAGTTTGGGCCTAATGGCAACTTGAGCTGCCCTAAAAAAAGTTTAGAATCCAGATCTTGGGATAGAATCAACCACTGTATTCTGTAGAGGAGAGACCACATATGGGTATTATATTTAATTTGGGGCATGCTATTTTAAGACAGACACTAACCTAGATTTAGTTTAGAAGAGAAGAAGCAGACCAGGAGATTGTTTGGAATCATGTCATAAAAAGAATGACTAAAGAAACTAAAGAAGATGTAGCTTTGGAGAAGGACTATAATTCCCTTAAGATATTTGAAGGAATCTCATTTAAAAATACAGTTACTATTGGCTCAGGAAGTTGAAGAGAGTCAGCAATGAGTGCTACCCAACAATGGCATAAATGATATCATGAAGTATTTAGATCCCTCACTGTTGGAGGTATCCAAGTAGACCCTGGATGATGGACATTGCATTTGGTACCATAGATCTAGATTCTCATTTTCTATTTTAATATGATGTCTTGTCTCATGCAAGAGAGGTGGAAGATTAATTTTAGATAGTGATTCTCAATTGGTTAGTAGTGGCTCTCCAAATCTTTCTTGAAGCTTTCTGACAATTTTAGGGTAAGAGGAAGGGAGTAGCTATCATAAATCCATGGGTTTCAGAATAATAGTGAGAAGGAGGGTGAAGACTGAGGATGTAGATGGGGAGTGGTCATCACTACTAATCAAGATACGTAAAGTAAAGCAGGCTACCTGGAAGAAAAGAGCCCAGAGGAGTTAGGAAGACCTTTAGGAAGGTAGAAAAATTCCATTTAACATTATTTAGTAAGGGACCACAGCATGCTCTGGTGCTCTGCTCTAGGGCTATAATGGTGAGCAAAAATACCAATGGTTTTCCAATTTATTATTTTGAGGCTCCAGATCTGGAGAAAAGACTTGGATTTTGATATCTTTGAAGAATTCCTTGAAGAAAATTTCCAATTACTCAGAAACAACACTTAAGGTATTATCTTTAGTGGAAGGTAAAGTGGAAACAAACGATTTAAAATAATGTTGTAGGGGCACCTGAGTGGCTCAGTCAGTTAGGTATCTGCCTTCTGCGCAGGTCATGATCCCAGGGTTCTGGGATCAAACCCTGCATTGGGCTTCCTGCTCAGTGGGGAGTCTGCTTCTACCTCTCCCTCTGCCCTTCTCCCCCCGCTTGTGCTCTCTCTCTCTCGTTCTATCTCAAATAAATAAATAAAATATTTAAAAGCAAAACAAAATAATGTTGGATATGTAGAGTATAATATGGAATGAGGAAATTTTAGAAGGAGGAATTTTATTAATTTGAAAAGGATAGAAATCATATCATGGGTAAAAAATTACAATAAATATATAATTGCATAAAAGTAAGATGTATATATCATAGTCTCTAGAGATGGTATATTTAACCAATATAAAGTAAACACATCATTTTAAATTCAAATATCTATAATATTTTCATTTTTTAAATTTTTCTTTATTTAAATTTAATTAATTAACATATAATGTAATAATACTTTTAGAAGTAGATTTTAGTGATTAATCAGTTGCATATAACATGCAGTTCTCATTTCATCAAGTTCCCTCCTTAATGCTCATCACCCAATTACCCCATTGCTCTACCCACCTTCCCTCTCTCCAGCAACCCTCAGTTTGTTTCCTATAGTGAAAAGTCCCTTATGGTTTGTCTCCCTCCCCGATTTCATTAGATTTTATTCTTCCTTCCCTTCTCCTATGATCCTCTGTTTTGTTTCTTAATGTCCACATTTTAATGAAATCATATGATAATTGTCTTTCTCTAGTGATTTATTTTGCTCTGCATAATACCCTCTAGTTCTATCCATATCATTCCAAAGGGTAAGATTTCATTTCTTTTTTTGATGACTGAGTAATATTCCATTCTCTATCTATATACACATCTGCTTAACCCATTCATCTGTCGAAGAACATCTGCGTTCTTTTCATCTTTTGGCTATAGTGGACATTGCTGCTATAAACATTGAGGTGCAGGTACCCCTTCAGCTCACTATGTTTGCATCATTTGGGTAAATATCTAGTTGTGCAATTGCTGGGTCATTAGGGCAGCTCTATTTTTAGCTTTTTGAGAAAGTTCCACACTGTTTTCCAGAGTGGCTTTACCAGCCTGCATTCCCACCAGCAGTGTAAGAGGATTCCCATTTCACTATTATTATATTTTTATTGAAAAAAGCATCCACAAAGTCCCTTTTGCCATGAAAACTTTCTATATTTTTCTGAATATTTAGATTTTGCCAAATTAATTTTAGGTTGCTAGCTGCTCCAAAGTCTTTGTTAATAAAAATTTTTCAAATTCATAAACCCCAAAATATTTAGATTGTTCTTAAAACCTTAAATTGGATGGTATAATGTTTTTCCCACACAAATATCTCTTAATTCTGGTTACTTCTTAGCACAGCTTCAAAATCTGCATAGAATTTGTATGGAAATGTTTTTTTATTAGTTTTGATTCATCCAACAAGTTTTTTGTTTTTTTAAATATCTATTTAAAAAAAATTAATACTCACTTGACTTGGTGTTGTCTCTCTGTCCCCACAGTGGTGCTAAGCGTTATGCCAACAAAACTCTGGGTATGGATCCTTTGTTTTATTTGTTTTGTTTTGGGGTTGTTTTTTGGGGGGGGGTTTGTTTTTTTTTGTTTGTTTTTGCTGTTGTTGCTGTTTTTAAAGGTTTCCTTCATTGATTTGAGAGAGAGAGAGAGAGCATAGGCAAGAGAGCACAAGCAGGGGGAGCAGCAGAGGGAGAGGGAGAGGGGCTTGATCCAGGACCCTGAGATCATGAGCTGAGCTGAAGGCAGATGCCTAACCAACTAAGTCACCCAGGTGCCCCTGGATCCTTGTACAATATCATCGGTAGGTAATTCTCCCAGTAGTTGTTAAAGCCTTGACAAATTGGTTATCCTTAATTTTATTTTATGTAAACTTTTTAATGAAAACAAAGTATGCACAGGTCATAAGTGGACAGCTTCACAAATTTACATGAATTGAACACAATATATTATGATCTTCACTAAGATTAAGAAACAGATCATTAATAGTGCTCTAAAACACTTCCTCTTGACCACTCCAAGCCACAAGTTCTTCATAGGTAACTACTATCCTGAGTATTAACACCAAAGGTTGGCTTTGCCTATTTATAAAATAATAAATCTGTACCTCTTGCAGCCTACTTTTTTCACTCAAAATTATGTTTATGAGATTCATCCACATTACAGCATGTTGTTTTAATTTATGTATTATCATTGTTGTGTAATATTCCATGGTACACCAATGTTTATCTACTGTACTCTTTTTTTAAAAGGTTTATTTATTTGAGAGAGAGAGAGTACACACACACAGCATGAGGGGCAGAGGGAGAAGGAGAGATCATTTCAAGCAGACTCTGCACTTAGCATGGAGCCCAATGCCAGGCTGAATCTCATGACCGTGAAATCATGACCCGAACCTAAACCAAGAGTCAGATGCTTAACTCACTACACCACCCAGGGGCCCCATCCACTGTCCACTTAATGGATATTTGGCTCGCCTCTATTAGGGCTATTAAGAATAATGTTTCTGCGAGGATTCAAATACATGTCTTTTGAACATATATTAACATATGGGCTCAATTTTGTAGGCTATATCCAAAAAAGCAAAATAGGTATATGTATATTAAACTTTAATAAATATTGCCAAAAAGTTTTCCAAAGGAGTTGTACCCATCTTGCCTTCTACCATCAGTTTATGGTTGCCCTACAGCTCTGCCACTCATTTTAGCCATTCTGGTAAAGGAATTGCTATATCACACTGTGGTCCTAATTTGAATTTTTCTGGTGACTAATGAAGTTGATTATCTTTTTATCTACTTATTAGCTATTTGGATAGCTCTTTGGCAAAAGTTCTATGCAAACATTTGTTCTTTTAGTTCCTACTAGTTTGTTTATTTTTTCCATTCTGTGGTTTTTGTTTTAACTCTTTTATTGATGTCTCTTGGTTAATAGAAGATCTTAATTTTAGTGTAGTTCATTTTAGCAATATTTCCTTATAGACAGTCCTTTTTAAATTCTTTTCATGTCTTCCATAAGATATGTTTGCCAATAAAGTTGCTTAATTCTCCAATATTCTTGGTCAAAATATCTAAGGCTGAGAACCAAAAGGAATTTGGATATGTATCTTATACTAAGCCATTGCAACTTGACTTGTATAACATAATGTGAAAATAATTTCTGAGCATAATAATTAAGAAATCATTTATGAAATCATGGAATGCTGAAATCCTGGGAAAAATTTTTCCTTTCATCACTTTTGTCTTACATTTGGTACAAGGAAAAAATAAAGTGTTGCTAAAATATCTTCAGTTTCATATTTTTTCTAAGGACGAAAAATCAGAGAATAGATAATCTCACTGCTTATCTGTTATCAGGAAAGTGTCTGCTCATCTTTTCAAACTGCATAACTTAGTTGAACATCATCAGCATCCAGGTATAACATTTTTTTTGAAGTTTCTCTTTTCTTCCCCTGTTCATTACATACACAGTTAAATGATAAAAACTTTTTTCAGAAGATCTGATATTTTTTCTGGAAGGCATAACAGTTGGCAAACTATCCTTTTGGGAAATGAAGGGAAGTTTTGTCAGTTTTAAGCTTAATAGCACCAATATTTCTTCAATGTTTAAATGTCAGTATTCTAAGCCAATTCACAGACCAGCGATTTATTTATCTTGATTATTAAAGAAGGTCATAGGAGTTTTTTTTATTGCTATTTATGTTATTTCAGGGAAATGCTCTATACCCTTTAACTTATGTTGTACATATTATTTAAATATTTCAATTAATGTTTCTCTCATTTAACTCACATTTGAAAGCTACTTCAGTCCACTTAACACACAGAACCAAAAAATGTGTCCTACATTCTAATTCAATTACTCAGGGGTACAAAAACAGAAACTAGTAGACACATTTGGAGTGGCACAGAGAAGTGCAAATGCCCTGAAGCTCATCTCCACAGTGCATCTAGAACCTCTCTGAAACCGTAGAGAATCTAAAGAATAGGGATGAATGCTTGGAATTGAAAGAGAATGGAAATGAAATATAATGAAAGACAATCAGACCAGCTGCTAAAACAGTGAATCACTGTCTGAGGAATAGGAAATCAGAGTAGAGATAAAAGTCCAGGCTCTTAAGTGCAGTGCTCTTCCAGATTCACTAAAAATAACTTTTAAGAGCAGTCTATGTGGGTAAAGCTATACTTAATACAATGGGATAAAGGAAGAGAATGTTACTAACTCCAAGTTATACCATTGTTCCACTGGATGAAGTAGCTTACTTTATTCAGAGTGTGTATATGACATCACTTCCATTTAGTTCATCAATTATGTATTTGCTATTGTATGCAAAGCTCTAAAACTGATACACGGCTACCCACTATAGATCTTTTCAGATTAATTTTTAAAAGGCAAGCAAGAAGAAGAAAGAAGAAACGACTTTATTAATTAAAAACTACTCTATTTCAAAAATTGTGCTTTTTTTTTTTAAGATTTTATTTTTAAGTAGTCTCTATAGCCAACATGGGGCTTGAATTTACAATCCTATGATCAAGAGTCGCATGCTCTACTGACTGAGCCAGTCAGGTGCCCCTGGGCTGAGTTCTTTCTTTTTTTTTTTTTTTAAAGATTTTATTTATTTATTTCACAGAGGGAGAGAGATCACAAGGAGGCAGAGAGGCAGGCAAAGAGAGAGAGACGGGGAAGCAGGCTCCCCGCTGAGCAGGGAGCCCGATGCGGGCCTCAATCCCAGGACCCTGAGATCATGACCTGAGCCGAAAGCAGAGGCTTTAACCCACTGAGCCACCCAGGCGCCCTGGGCTGAGTTCTTTATGTACTTTCTGCCACTTAATTATCATAATCGTGGGAAGGAGGAGGTCTTTTTCTCCCATGTTACATGTGAATAGCCAAAGTTCCGTGAGTTTAAGTGACATACCCTAAATCACAGAAATTAGAACCCAATTCTGTCTGACTTCAAATAACTCTTCACTACACCAAACCATACCAGTAAGTGGCTAAAAAGCCATGCCAATAAAGTGCTACAGTGATACTGCATAGCAAATAGACAAGATTATAAATGAATAGTAAGATACAGGTTTTCTAAGGAAACAGCTCTTCCACGGGCCCTTGGAAGATAAATAAGATTAAACAAAATAATAGAAGGAAAGTCTTTTAGAAAGGTCTATTAGAAGAACAGAGGTGAGAAATTAAAGAAAGTCTTAAGAATTAATTTTTAAAAATCTCAAAGAAACAAAAGATCAATTCACAGAAACTTATGACAACTGGCTCCCTCACATCTCTACTCCCTCTCCACATATTTCCACACTGCCGCTAGAGCAGTTATCTTGAAAAACACAAACATGGCAGCTCACTCTGTTTTAACATTCTTTCCTGACTGCTTTGGCCTGTAGGGCAAAGTCCACACACTGTAAGTAACTCGCAAGCCTGTGGGAAATGGGCCCCATTTGTTTGTCACTCCACATTTCTGCTGTAGGGATCCTCTTTTTATTTCCTTAGAAGCACCACATTCTTCTCAGCCTAAAGATCTAACACCATTCCCTCTGCCAGAATTCTTTTTTTCCCTCCTTTCTGTGCGCTTGTTCAAAACCTATTTTTCTCAGACTCTACACTCCTTGAAGGCAAAGATCACACTGCCATATCTGCTACATTGGCTAGATTTAGCTGACCCTGATTTTAATTTTTTCATACAATATATGTAATTGAAAGACCCTTTGGAAAGTACCATGCATGGGGACTGGAAGCCCTGGCATGGCTTGCAACAATTTTTCTGTGTCTCAGGAAGAGAAGGAACTGAAGAACTACTGACTATTGTTCTCAAGCAAGGTACAGCAATATTTTTGGATTTCTGGGCTTCTTCTAAAAGATAGAGTGCAAAAACTATAAAAGGGAAGAGTCTATGTACTGCACATAAAATCTCTGTATCCAGAGCCATTTTGTTAAGGAATTATGATTGTTTGAATTGGGAGAAACCAGAACCAGATGAGGTGAGAATATTGTGAACCAAGCTCACCAAGAACATGTTCATTTTTGCCAAGATGACAGAAGAAAAAAAGGGTCAGGACACTCCCCAGGAATAGCTGCTCAGGTGGACTCATAAATGTTTGATGATCTAAGCAGCCACCCCACCATCTTCTCTCCCATTGCCAGGGAGGGAAACCAGTTCTGAGAGTCAGGCTAGCCCTCCAATTAAAGCACACCATATTGAAGCAGGGCACAGACATGAATATGGCAAGAGCAATTATATTTGTATCATTTAGAATTGTACCAAAAAGGCCATAAGCCCTTTGGCCACATCTGCCCTTAAATGTAACATAATTTTTAGACAAATTGCAGTACAAAAGAATCAAAGTAGTCTTACCCAGAGGTGAGAGGCAGCCTTAATTTGGGTAAACTGCAGATTACTATGTACTTAGCCTACAGTAATCCTTTCATAAATATTTGTCAAATTAATAAATAAATGAATCAACATAAGTGATGTCAACCTAATCGGGTATTTAAAAAATGGCTTACACATAGTAACTTGTTAAATCCATAAATACATCGAGTCATTCAAGAATAACCTTAAATACATTGTTGTCATAAAAGTACTGGCAATTTCAATGTGTTTTCAAGCATGATGTTTAATCTTTTCCACCAAATTCTTAATTCATGGATGATCCACACCACTCCTCAGTATTATGGTTTTAATTTATTTTTATTTTATAGTCCAAGAAAAGTTGGATTTGCTTGGATAATTTACTTTCTGAGCTATACGTTTGTTTTTGTAAGAGATGGGAGAGATGTGAAGGACAAATGATCTCTTGCAGAAAACTTGGGGTATTTCTAAAAACAAGTGAGTGACAGAGGTCTCATTTAATCCGCTTCTTTGAACTCATATCTACATAGGAGAACAGAGAGACATGATATGAAATTATGATGATTTACTTCATAGAAAGAGGGTCAGGGCAGTGAAAATGAAAACAGTATTTTGAATTCAACACATTAAATTAGAGACACAGTTTGAAGGAAGATGTACGTAATAGGATTTGATTTCTGATTTGACTTATTCATGGTGTTAAAAGATGGATCTAAGATATTGAGCCTAAGTGGATTAAGAAAAATGGGGTTTTACTATTTTAAAGATAAGTAAAATGCAGAAGGGTAAAAGATTGGGAAGATTATTTATTCTAATAAGTACATAAAGTAATAAAAGCTTATTATTGACTGCCTACTGTCTTAAGTATTGAGTACTAAGGAATGTAGGAAGTACACATGTATATGCAAACACATATGCATGTATATTACACTCAACCCTTAAAATAATACTGTAAGACAAGTATTAACATTTCAATTTTGTAAGTAAGGAAATGGAGATTCATAGAGGTAAAATAATTTCACCTGAGTTGCATGCACATCACGAAATATTTATGACTTCTAAGAACAAACCTCTGCTTTTTTATCTTTCACCCAAATGGAATTTCAAATGACAGCTGAACCTTCAAGTGACCATATCTTAAATACAGCACAGAACAGAAGTTAAGCTAGAATGAGAAGTGAGAAGTGAAGAATGAAGCATTGAATTTGGAGGTCTTCAGGATTAGCTGAGCTTTAAAAGAAGGTGATCACTCAGGATTTAGGAATATGGGAGGAAGAAAAGAAAACAAAACTAAAATCCCGGAAGTTACTTAGAACAATGGATAGGAAGTTTGGAAGGCAGGTCAGGAAAGGCAAGAGAATCAGCGAGTTAGAGTGTTGGAGAATCCATTATCATGTGTGCAGTTACTTATTCAACAAGTAGGTGTTGACAATTTACAAACCCCCAATTCATGGCAACTGCTGCAACTCTAGTAGTGAACAAGTCTGGACATGCCCTCTGCCTCCATGGAAGTAAGAGAAGGAGAAGACTGAGCTCATCTGATAATACCTCCCATTGTAAGTTTTAGAAAATACCAGCTGCCATAACAGTGTGTGGTAAATGCTGCACCTGGGATGGAGTGGAAGGGGTCGCCGAAGGCTTCCTTGAGAGAGGGACAAATGAGTTGAGATGTAAAGGTCCAATGGAAATTAAACAGGTAGAAAGTGTTCTAGGCAAAGGGAGCTGCTGAGTAGAAAGGGAACATGCTCAAAAGACAATGTCAAAAAGGAAGAGAAACTGGTTTGCCAGGTTGGCTCAGTCAGTAGAGCATGTGACTTTTGATCTCTGGATTGTAAATTCAAGCCCCACATTGGGTGTGGAGTCTACTTAAAAAGAAGAAAAAAAGGAACAGGAACTTGGCCGGTCAGGTAGAGGCAGGGGTTGGGAGATGGGAATAAGTAATAAAAGGCTAGACTCTAGGAACCCTTAGGGTCTCAGGAGGAATCCACTTTTTCTGGATCAAGTACTTCTGGAGCATGGGCTGATCAATCCTGGGCTTTCAGAGTCGGTTCTTTCAGGTTTATAGCCATGGAGGCAGCTTTTTTTCTCTCTCTTTGTTTTTTTTAAGATTTATTTACTTATTTATTTAAGGGAGAGAGAAAACATGCATACTGCGGGAGCGTGGGGGAGAGCAGAGGGAGAGAGAATCTTAATGAGGCCTCACGCTTAGCCTGGAGCTTGATCTCATGACGGTGAGATCCTGACCTGAGCTGAAATCAAGAATCAGCCACCTAACTGACTGAGCCACTCAGGAGCCCCAGGCAGCTGCTATCTGTACCTGACTACAAAAGGATTTCTGCACTGGTACCTCACTGACCTTCCCCACAGTTTCTTTTGATGATAAATAAGACCTATCACCAAAAGCTACTATTATTTTTAACACCTAAAAATTATTACTATGATTTTTACTAATTAAATTCCCAGTTTAAATTAAATTACAATGTCAGTAGAGAAACTTGGCCTACATGGCTGACATAATGTACCTAAAAAGAAAACTAAAATGAAACCATGAGTGAATTACACAAATGAGAAAAATCTCTTTCTCAACAATCCCTGACTCTTGTGTTCTACTTTTCCTCTCTTACCTATGTTTTTTTTTTTTTTAAGATTATTTATTTATTTATTTATTTGACAGAGAGAGACACAGTGAGAGAGGGAAGACAAGCAGGGGAAGTGGGAGAGGGAGAAGCAGGCTTCCTACTGAGCAGGAAGCCCGATGTGGGGCTCGATCCCAGGACTCAGGGATCATGACCTGAGCCGAAGGCAGACACTTAATGACTGAGCCACCCAGGTGCCCCTTACCTAGAGTTCTAAAATGGAGTAGAGGGGTGCCTGGGTGGCTCAGTGGGTTTAAAGCCTCTGCCTTCAGCTTAGGTCATGATCTCAGGGTCCTGGGATCAAGCCTGACATCGGGCTTTCTGCTCAGCGGGGAGCCTCCTTCCTTCTCTCTCTGCCTGCCTCTCTGCCTACTTGTAATCTCTCTCTCTCAGTCAAATAAATAAAATCTTCTAAAAAATAATAAATAAATAAATAAATAAATAAATAAATAAATAAAACGGAGTAGAACTGCAGCAAAAGGCAAGTCTTTTTCCCATGAAGAAATAAGACTCTATAGCCCTCTCTACCCCTGTGTTCATCAAGTGGGGAGAAGAGCATGATGGTGATATTGCTCAGAATAGTACGCACCCCTATGTTGGTGTGCTCAGCAAATTCCCCACATGTATTGTCATAAGAACCACAGTTTAAGAAAGCCACACTTGCAACAAGCAAATGGATTTGGTAGAGCAGAAATCCACATGGTTGATACCTTCTGTATCCTTTGTTATAAAAATGTCTTGGTTTCCTAGCAACCTTGTAGGGAAATCCATCAGGGGTGTGAAATTAGATGGCCATGTAGGCGGGATACCTATAGAGTGTTCAGTTTTATGAAAAGCTTTCACTAAAAATTATATATATTATGCAAAATTCTACAGTAATGTAAGGTGAAGGCAGAAATTGTTCAACTCCCCCACAAGCAATTCAGGGTTCTAACAGTACCCAGTAGCTAAGGGTCTAAAAGTAGTGCGGAAAAAAAATGAAAGACATTCTGTGGGAGGCCAAATTGGTTAGCCATTCATGATGAGGGAGAATTTCCTCCTCAGAAAGAGATTTCAGAGCATCCTGATCCAGTCTCTTCTTTTGTAAAAACCTTCTCCCAACTTGGGAGGTGGAGAGAAATGAAACATTTTCTCCTGTAAATAGACAAACAAGTGAATAAGTAAGTTAGAATTACACAATTCAAGAGCATAGATCACAAAGGCTTGCACTTTGTAGATAGCAGACAAATCAAATCCCAGCTTGGGAAGGCCTGCTTCCAGTTACCTTCTTACTCATAGAGGGTTTGAGGACCAGTTTTTAAGAAAACATCTTTTAAGATGTTTTTCTGCCCTAATATCACTTCTGCCATTTGTGTTCTATCTTATTGGTATATTGATTCTTCTGGTTATAGGTTGTACTTTACTGCTTCTTTGCATGGCTGGTGGCTTTTACTTGGGTTCCAGATATTGTGAATATTACAGTGTTGAGTACTGGATTGTGTCAGGGATTCCCCCCTGCCCCCTGCCCACATTTAAAGAGTATTGGATTTTGTACTAGCAAGTAATATATTGTCTGAGAGTCAGCTCATTTTCAGATTTACTTATAAGCTTTGTTCCAATATATCCAAGACAGTCTTTTATTCTGGGCATAATTTAGCCTCATTACTAAAGTGTGACCATTTTGAGTACTGTATCTAATGACTTGTGTATTATGAGGTCTCTCTACTTTTGTTGGTGGGAACACAAACTACTTCCAGTGTAGACTCAAGATTTTTCTAATTCTGGGGCACCTGAATGGCCCAGTTGGTTCAGCATCTGACTCTTGATCTCAGCTCAGGTCTTGATCTCAGGGTGGTGAATTCAAGCCTTGCACTGGGCTCCACTCTGGGCATGGAACCTTATTATTGTTCCACTTACTGCTTTTACTGCTTTCTGGTGTGCTTTTCCTTAGGACTTGGAGAATTTTACCCCACACATATCCAGATCCATGGAAAGCCAAAATGGGAGCCCTCTGTAGATTTTGGGAACTCTCTCTGTAAGCAGCTTTCTCTTCTTTGATACTCTGCACCACAAACTCTGTCCACTTTGGTTTCCCCAAACTCTGATCTCTGTTTCTTCAATTCAGTCAGATCTCTAGTCTCAATTTCAAATCTCCCCCCTTATTTCTGGACTGGGTGCTGGCTCCAGGAAGTAAGCTTGTGTTATCATAGAGATCACCTGGTTATCTTCACCTCCCTTCTGAATCATGAGCTGGACTGCCTGTCCTCTATCAATTATGTGTTATCAATTTTGCTGATAATTCTAGTTGTTTACAGCAAGAAGGCAATTCTCACAACAATTAATCCTTCTCGAGTAAGAGAAAAAAGAAGAAACATAAAATTATACTGCCTTTTGTATTTATATACCCAATGACTTTTACTGGTTCTCTTTGTGTTTTCATATAGATTGGAATTACTGTCTGGTGTCACTACTTTTCTGCCTGAATCATTTCCTTTAGTATTTCTTAAGGCAGGTCTGCTGGCAACAAATTCTCTCTGTTTTTGTTTATCTTAGACTATCTATTTAGCCTCCTTTCCTTGAAAGAGAGTTTTGTTGAATAAAAGATTCTTGGTTGACAGTTTACCTTCAGTACTTTGAATATGTCATACTACTGCTATCTAGTCTTCTTTGTTTCTGATGAGAAGACAGTTATTAATCTTACTGGGGTTTCCTTGTATGTGATGAATCATTTTTCTCTTACTTTTTTCAAGATTTCCTCTTTATTTTTTGCCTTCAGTATTTTTACCAGGTTTTATCTGACTATAGATCTCTTCGAGTTTATTCTATTTGGTCCTTGTTGAGCTTCTGGGATGTATAGGTTAATATTTACCATCAAATTTGGTAAGTCATTGCTATAATTTTTAGAATTTTTTTGTCCCTTTCTCTCTTCTCCTTCTGATACTCCGATTACACAGATGTTGGTGCACTTAATAGTGTCCCACATGTCTCAGAATTTGTGTTAGTTTTTCTTCATCCTCTTTCTCCCCTATTTTTGAGAATGTGTGATCTCTGTTGATCTATCTTCAAGCTCACTGAATTTTAATGCTATCAGTTCAAATTTATTGTCAAGACCTTCTAGTAGTTATTATACTTTTCAACTCCAGAAATTTCATTTGGTTTTTTTTAGTAACTTTTACCTCCTTGTTAGTATTTTATATGTGTTGAAACACCATCATTAAATCTTCCTTTAATTCTTTAATTATGGTTTCTTTTATTTCTTTTCGCATAATTATCATAGCTGCTTTAAAATCTTTATCTGCTGAGTATGCAGTCCCCTTAAAATTCATTTTCTATTGCTTTATTATTTAATTTTCCTTGTATGTGGACCATACTTTCCTAAGGCTATTTTGCACATCTCATAAAATTTTTGTTGAAAAGTATACATTTTAGAAAATATATTATAGGAAGGTCTAGGCACTGATTCCTTCCAAATTGGGCATTATTACTGTTGGCTTGATGGTTTGTTTATTTGTTTAGTGACTTGGCTCAGCTGATTCCGAGAAACCTATTTTTCCCAGAGTACACATTATTTTATGTCCTTGCTCGGAATTTTTTCCCATTATTTCAATCTTTTGCTATGGCTACCTAGGGATCACCCTTAGGTCAGCTGAAGCCTCTTATTGATCAAAGGTTGTGCTTAAAACCTCTTAATCAGTTATATTTTTATCCTTTACTATTGAATATGTATGCATGACTTGAAGGTTGCTATCATAGCTCAGAGATTTTACAGGTTTTTCCCTGTGTTTAACCAGGGACCTGAAGATTGGAAGCTCGCTCTCTCTCTCTCTCTCTCTCTATCTCTCTCTGATCCTTTCTGAGAGTATGCAGCTGTGGGAATGCACGTAGACTTCCACACTGCCAGGGATGAAAGTAATTTTATTTTTAAATGTGACTCTCTAGGAGTGGCTCTTACTAGAGTAGCTAATTGTTTAGTTAGTGTTTAGTGTTCTGGGGAGGCATTAACCCTGTGTTAAGGGGTCTGTCTATAGCAATTTTGTAAATAAAATAGTCACATCTCTTTGAAATATCATAAATCATATTGTAAAAGTTTTCAGGAAATTTTTCTTAACAACGTTATAAATGTAGAAAAATGCCATGTCATGTAATATTCCCTCATGGATTAAAGTATGTTATTAATATTTTCTAAAAGGAAACACTCTTTCATCTTAATTAGGGTATTTAAGTAGTTTTCATTTTTTTGTGCAGTGAAGACTGTTTATTCTCAAACTGATTTTTCTCCTATTTTTTTTGAATGTATTTTATGCAAACAAAAATAACTGACTCACAGCGTCTTCTTATACGATATTTAAAATTTTTTCTTGACTACTTAAAGCATGGAAATTGTTTTTTTTTTTTTTTGGTTTGATTATAGAAGGTTACATAGTCCTTTTAAAACATTTAAAAAATGCAGAAAAGGAAAAAGAAAAAAATCACTTGAAATATCACATTGAAAGAAAACCACAATTAACATTTTAAGAACATGCTTCCAGATATTTCAGAGGTCTGCAAATAAGTTTTGATGTTCTTTTGTAACTTCTTTTTCACTCACCAGTACCTTGCTAACATTTCCATATCAATAAATATAGATACACAGCATCTATTAGGGGAAGTGTTTGGTTGATTTTTTTCCCACAAATGTAGAATTGTAATAATACACCTCCACTCAAAGCACTCTGTCACTATGGGTGAATGTGACATCCATTTTGGTTCTTTTTATTTTTATCTTCATTCTCAGTCCCTGGTCCCTTCTACTCCCTTTACATATATACTACTTATAATAAATTTGATATATATCCTCAAATATGTATGTATCTCTATAAAACACATGATGTTGGTTTATAGGAAGATTTGTGTACCTATTTATGTGTATATATATATTATACTATATCATATAATATTATTACATATTACATTATAAATTACATATTATATATTTAAGTCAGTGTATAATATATTAAATATATAATATAATAAATATATATTACTAATATATATTTAATGTATAATATAAATTATATATATCATATATATGCCTACAAATAAGTATACAAATGTACCTAGAAAGCAACACTATTTTTTATAAAAATACATAAGTATCCAAGGATTTATGTCACATATATTATAGATAGTGTATATGTGTGTATATATATATAATATATACAATAAGTGAACACATGTATTTATATTTTGCATCAGCAAATAATAATACACACAAGTGCAAAGTACACTAACACAGTTGAATGTAGCAAGTCACACATCACACAGGAATACATTATTGTTCATCATCCCCATTCACACATTTTTCCTTTTGACCCATTTTGGCAACAAGCACTCTCTCAAAAGTCCTTTTTGTGTGATTCTGCCTCACCATTGTAGAAAAGAAGCAAACATGAGTCAGAGGACTATTTCTCTGGTGTTTGTACATTTTGTTCAAAATCTGAAATTGTCTCTTTGTCTGCAGTTTGTGAAGATGTCTCTCTGTCCTTGACTGTTTAACTTGGCTTCTCCCCTTTTTCACACCTATTTACATCAGGCAACATTCTTCTTATTTCAAGGTAAGGATCTATATTTTACAATAGTATTTTAAAAAATATATTACTTAGAAATTTAACTTGTCTTTTTAAAGTGGTGCCAGTATTTTTATTAGAAGTACTGTTTATGTTGGAGCTCTTTTTATAAAATTGCAAAGCTTCGGAGTAGACTATCTCAATCCTATTTCTCCCCTGAGCTCTATTACTGTTAGTGCATGGATTTGCAGAGGTATTATTTACTTCAAAGCACATATATTATATTCCCTTACAGATGGGCCCCTATATTACTTTCAATCTATGTTCACTCATGTGCCCTCTTGAAAATTTGTGGTATTCATAGGAATGAATTTGCGGAGTAACAGGTTAAATGAATACCTGAGTTTACTGTACACTGACAGATTTCTCTTCAGAATCACTATACCAGTTCATATTTCCACCAATGTTTTCTGTATATCTTGGTTTTAACCAGCTAAAAAGTATTCCATCTTATGGAAGGAGGTGCTATAATTCAATTACCATTCCTCCACTTTTGGATCTTTGTTTTCTTTTTAATTTTTTATATATTAAACCTCATAGATACTCATCTTTCTGTATAAATCTTTGTCCAGTGTTGACTGTTTTTTAAAGATAATTTATTGAAAGTGTGGAAATAGTGGAAGATAAAATAACAATTATATAATGCTTTTGATGGACATTGCCAAATTTCTTCCCAGAAGCTTGTATCAGTTAGTTCCCATCAGAAATCTCTCACGTGTTCATTCACAAAATATTTATTAAGTGCCTCGTATTTTCCAGGTACTGTTGAAGCCACTGGAGATTAGACAAAGAATGATCTGTATTCTTCATGGGGGTGGGGGAGGAAGCTAAGGAAGGATATAATTTCAGTTGGTAACTAACTTCAGGTGGTCCCCACAGGAAGCTCTGTATACAAATTACAGCAGGGAATTAGTACCCCCTGGAGGCATGAGGTTAGGCCATCTGTCATCCATGTCGGCTGAGGTGGAGAATAGGGAATGGAATGTTGGGCCAATAAGTCCTCCATTGGTCAAAAACAATTCTTCATTAAAGGAGGCAGTTGTGCTTTATTAGCTGCCACCACTCACAGTGGTTAGGGTTGAAGGCAGCTGCTGGTGAAGGGAATCTGGGTGAAGTACTACTTTTCTATGAGTAAGAACTTGGCCCAAGATAAAACCTCAAATTTTTCTTAAGAACTCTTAGGACCTTCTCTTTCAACATGAAGGAGGCTAAACAGACTCAATTTTCATTTCTTTATTTTATCGGACTTCCAACAAATAAGAACCTCACAACCATAGGGTCTCCTCAAGCTACCCTCACAACCATTTGTCAGTGCTTTGACCCACAGTGAAAATCTGAAACAACCAAGGGAAAATTTAGAAGTCCATCTACTCCATCTTTTTCTCTCAGAGTAGATAATCTTCACTTCATTCTAAGTAGAGAGGAATTTGGAATCATCATACTTCTTTAGGCCAAAATCTAATTTTATTTCCACCGAGTACGTTCAGTAAGTGCATATAGGCAATAATATCTCTCCAATTCTAGGTAAGGAAATATAAATGAGACTTTGTTACGTGCATTAGGAGGCAGAAGCCAGTATCATAGCTAGAGTGAGCAACCAGTTGGGTTCACCCAGCACTGAAGGGTTTCCCTAGACAGGACCCAGAGCTTTCATTGTTAAGACTGGAATCATCCCAAGAAAATCAGAATACTTGGTCACCCTAGGTCTCAATTAAAAACTCACATTTTATTAATATTTTTGTAACAAATTGTAATTTTCTACTTTTCCCCAATGGTTTGTGATATCCAAGTTTACCATAACTGTATTGTTCATAGTCAAAAGAAACTTACCCAGAAGTTCATAGTTCAATAATTTACCCTTAACTTATAAATTTATCCTTAACCTAGATTTTTTTTTTAATTATTAGAGCTACAAATATTGCCAAGTGTAAAAGAAATCAAAGGTAAGGCAGGCTCAAATGGTATAAATGACTTAAAATCTGACAATTTCATTCTAAATAAGTGACAGATGGTCCAACAGCTAGCTACTTTAGTTCCAGCCTTTTTCAATACTACATTCTGACTAGCAGATTTTGGAAAGGTGTCTCCATCCATCCCTGAATCAAATGTCAATGTCCAGAACTTTCACTTGTAGGCTTCTATCGCCATACTGATTGCTAAAATATGCACAAGGAATTTGTGGATGCAGAAAAAGCTAGAAAGAGAAAAGCAAGAAGAATAGACACTAAAGAGAAGAGAAGGGCCCATGGAGGTGAACCTCCATGGAAAAGAGGTGCCAAGCAATGAATTCTCAGTTCATTTTAATTTCTCTGTATCCACCTCCATGTAAGTCTTTCATGCATGCATATGTTGCCTGGGTTGTATCTTACTGAATCTAAAAAATAGGGTTTGTTTCACTTTAAGGTTGACAGTGTTCAATAAAAGGATAACTGGAATAGTAGGAAAAACAGTTCCTACAACTGAAATACCTCAGTGGGCAAGAAAGCTCAGGGCCAGAGATAACCATGAAAATAACTCAAAGAAATCTTTGGAATGTATTTTCCAGAACCTATGGAATGGGCATTCTGGACACACTTACCTGGGCATTAAGGGGTAGGGAGATTAAGTTAGCTGGCATCTGGGTAACAAGTATACATTTCTAAATTACACTCAGGTGTAATTTATCCTGAGTGCATTTTTCCACTGTGTCCAGGATTGACTATTTCTGCAGACACAAGTTTTGCTACAATCAGGACATCAGATGAGACAGGCTCTGCGTGCATGGGTTTCCTCACTCTATTGCCCCATGCTCCCTGCTATTTCAAATAAGGTACAGTTTCATTCTGTATCAACTACATCTTCCCACTACTCAATACCTCTATCTGTATTCTTTAAAAACCAGGAAGATGAAACAAACCTAACATGGAAAAAGTTCTGCTACAAAATCTGCTGTGAAACAGAACCTCTCTTTGTTGACGGGCTTAGCGACCTTACACAAATTGAATGATGGCTCTGAGAAAATATGCAGCATGGAAACCGACCAGCAATGTTGTCAATTTGTTCTTCCCTGATAGATCAAGGACAGAACGTCAGCAATTCATTTTGGGGAGTCACAAAAATTATAGATGGGGAAGATTACTTGATACAGGAAGCTTATCAGGAGATGCAGGTTGTTACCAGCAGTGGAGGAAAATAACTGGTATACTTGCAAATGAGGGACTTTATCACATGCTTCACTGCATCACCGTAAACACTCTCTGGGAGCCTTTCACCAAGGCCTCTCTGTGCCGATGCATCCTTCTGGAAGCATTTATAAAGTAGAAAAGCTGAAATCAACTTTGACACTAATATCAATCTTGAACATCTTCCAAAACCAAAGCTGATTTATTTTCTTGGGAGAGGACCATGAGAAGGGAACTGATAGTTGTCATTAGGTCACCGACTCAAGCCTCTGGGGACAGCTCATTGCAATATGCTTGTTTTTCATCGTATGTTATTAGAACACCATGAACAATAATGCTTCTACAACCTTCTAAGGAGAATTCATGCAAATGTATGTAAAGGAAAGTTTCTCGAATAGTATAATTTTCTCGTTTACCAATTGCCTTAAAAATAATTTTCTTTTATTCTTTGTTAAACTCTGTCATGCCCATTCTAAGTCTTTCAGACATTTCAGAAGGCTTTTCCTTCTCCCAGACATTAAATTCACCCTAGAGAGAAAACAAGCACAACGTATATAGCACGTTGATTATTCTGGTATCCGGATGATCATCTCTAGCTCTACGGGATGTGTGATGCTCAAAGTAGAGCATGCTACCTCTCCTCTCCATTGACACTTTCTTAGATAAAAGAAGTAAGAAAAATAAATAGTAAGAAAAATCATATTTTTATTAGATGTAAAATAAAAATATGATTTTTCTTACTTTTTTCCAAAATCATGATTTTCTGTATTTAGTGAAAACATTCTAGAATCTAGACTTTCAAACTTCTTAATATTTTTAATAATTACAATCTAAATCACTCTCCATCTCTGTCTAGATGACATCTTTACTCCTAGATACTAGAAGAACCAGGAGGAATAGAGAATAAATAAATATTTTTATTAAGTAGTGCTGACTTCCAAAGGTTTGACAAATGGATGGTTGGAGATGAAGGTATCAGGGTATGAGGGGAAAGATCCGTGAATTCATTCATGAAATTGTATCAAGGGCCTACAACATGTCATGTACTGCAACAGATGCCAAAGGTGGAAAAATGAACAAGGAAACCATGAAAATGACATGAACTACAGTGGTATTAACAGTTGACACTGCAGTGTAGTCAGCGCAAAAAGGAGGGAGGTCTCAATCCTGGCTGAGGGTTTGGGATCCAAAAACTTTCCCTAGAAGTTTCCTAGGTTGAGATTGGAAGAGAGTACATTTTTGCCAGAGAGACAGGAAGAGAGAAGAAGTGGAAGAGGAAAACAGAAGCTGTCCCCCTTCAGGGACCATCGCATGCAAGTAGGTCACTGAATATTCAGGGAATGATCACATAAGCATCACACACATGTTCTTCTACAGCAGTATTTGTCTTCAGTATTTAAGTCGGGAGCCTTAGCTCAATAAGAGTGTTATTTTTTTAAGGATCATGAAAATGTAGATACTTAATGACTTTTTAAAAATGTAAAAAGAGGACCAAAAGACTGTACTGTGATTATCTTAAAAAGCTCTGCCCTTTTTCTCATTGTGCATTAGATAGTGGGGAAAAAACCTGAGGCACTTTCTATCAAAGACAAAATCACAAGTCACCTTCGCCCATTGTCCAGGTTGAAGCTTGTCCACCTCCAATGGGCTGCAGTTGTCTGTATTCCTTCAGTGTCCCAGGAATGAAGAACATGAGTGTTCTTTTCATGATGCAAATTGTGCCTCTCCACTTCACTCGAACTTCCTAGGCACTTTAGTGGAGAGAAAGAGAAGACACCGTGAAACAGGAGCTATTTGCTGCTAGGAGAATAATCTCCCACTCCCCAGAATGATCAGTCAAAAGAAAAAAAACAGCTTTTTCCTATTTCTGTTCTCCCCATTTTCCCTACTTCCCTAGGAGACTTCTTTTTTGATGGGATCTTTGGACTTCCGTGATACTACGGTAAAGAGAGGGAATCACAAAAGTAATGAGTAGGAAAAGGAGAAGGAATTAGCCAAAGTTGCTAAATTATTTTACATGATCAAATGATGAGGGAAGTCTAGGGGAAAGAGGGGAGAAAAGCCACATGTAATAAGGGTGGATAAGAAAGTGTTTGAGAAGTAAGGGTCTTCAGGGTGGTGTTGGGAATGCTGCAACATATAATGGAAGTAGCTAGACGATGAAAGAGAATTTAACAGGTGTACTATGACCTAAGTATTTAGACTCGCTAAATGGTTTCCATGAAATACTAGTAAAAAGTTGGAAAGTTTTAAAATTCATTTTGATTTCCAGGGCTGTATTTTTTTAATCATAGCTGTGCTCTAAGATTGGACACTATGGCTCCAGTTTAACAAGAATTATGCTCCCTTGACCTACAAGCTTACTAACCAACAATTATACTAGTTCTACACTGTCTGATACAGTAGTCACAAGCCACATGTGGCTATCAAGTGCCTGTAGTATGGCTAGTCAGGGTTGAGATACATTGTAATACAACAGGATTTTGAAGACCTAGTCAAAAAAACTTTAAGGGCAAGAAAGCAAAATATCATTAATAATTTATATATGAATTACAACTTGAACTGAGAAAATATTGGCTATATTGAATTAGGTAAAATGTATCATTAATAATTTATTAGCAATTTATCAGTTTCTTTTTCCTTTTTTTTTTTCCCAGAGAGATTCTTAAGCAGGCTCCATGCCCAGTGCAAGCCCAAAACAGGGCTTGCTCTCCTGACCCTGAGATCATGACCTGAGCCGAAATCAACAGTCAGAAGCTTAACCAACTGAGCCACCCACACACCCTTCTTTTTCCTTTTTTTAACATGACTACTAGAAAGGTTTAAATTACATCTGGGCTCACAGTGACAAATTACATAGGTGGATTACATTATCACATTTTTATTGGATAGCAGCGTACTAATTTATCACAGACACTAACCACAAATAGTAACTAAGCATCTTATAAGAAGGACACTGAGAGATTTTCTTGGCTAGGAAACAGTAGAGCTTAGTAGTGAGGTTCATGAGCTCTGGGGTCCATATTTCTGGGCTTACTCTTGGCACCATCATTTATGAGTATGTGATCTTGGGTGAAATACTCAACTTTTTTTTTTAAGATTTTATTTATTTATTTGACAGAGAGAGCACAAGTGGCAGTGTGGCAGGTAGAAGGAGAGGGAGAAGCAGGCTTTCCACTGAGCAGGGAGCCCAATGTGGCGCTCGATCCCAGGACCCCAGAATCATGACCTGAGCTGAAGGCAGACGCTTAACTGACTGAGCCACCCAGGCATCCCAACACTCAACATTTTTCACCTCTGTTTCCTAATCTAAAAAATGGAGTCAGTAATAGTAACTTCCTCATAGAGTGGATGATACAGGAAAAACATTTACAATAGGTTTTTACATGATTGGCATATTAGCTTGTATTCTAATTACTCCCAGGGAGGGAAGGGTACTAAAATGTGTTGAGTGCTCTTTTCAGTTTTCTTTTATTTATGTCTTTCTGAAAGTTCCATGAAGGCAGGGGCTGTTTCTGTTCTGTTTTCTCCTTTATATATAACAACTAACACAATGTATGGCAGGATATTTACTAAATATTGAATGAATGAGTCAGGGATGAAAAATCAATTAGTGGGTTGTATTATTACCCCCATTTTAGAGAAGAGGAAATGGAGGTTTGCAGAGATTCAGAAGGTAAAAGGTTAGATGAAGTTACAAAATTCGTAGATGATAAAGTCAAGGTTTAAATCCAAATTTACAAGAACTTTCTGTCTGTGAACTCAAGAACATTCCGTCTAGTTAAAGAGATGAAATATGTTTCAAATTAAAAAAAAAATTAATACTATTAGTTTAAAGATGAGGCTATTTAAATAATTTGATTTATGATTACTAAAAAATTCAGTGTGGAAAGACTGAATGCCCAGCAGGTGTGTGCAGGAAAGTATTGGAAGGGACAAGATGGAAGCTGGACCTCTGGAGATTCATTAAGTTGATCTGGGTGAACATGTCATCTGGGAAAAGGGGTCACTTGTGGCAAATGAACAGACTGAACACAGTTATGGAGACTGAAATCCAAAGGCAGGTTTTGTTTTTTGTTGTTGTTTTTTTAATTGTTGTTTATTTGTTTTAGATTTTTAAAAATTTATTTATTTGAGAGAGACAACAAGTAGTGGGGATGGGCAGAGGGAGAAAGAGAGAGAAGCACACTCCTTGCTGAGCAGGAAGCCTGACTTGGACTCAATCCCAGGACCTGGAGATCATGACCTGAGCTGAAGGCAGACACATTACTGACTGAGGCGCCCAGGAGCCCCTAAAGGCATGTTTTAAAGTTCTATAATGGATCTTTTTGTTTGGAGAAGATAGTTCATGTAAATTTATTAATAGAATTTAGGCAGAAATAAACTTGAGGTTAGATCTTAGGCTTTGAATAGGGACTGAGGTAAGAAGTTAGAAATTTGGCAAGCAAATAATAGGTTATTACTTTTTCTTTTTAGAATAGTCAAGATGGGGTAGCAGCAGTATTCAAGAAGAAGCAGGAGAGGGATATTCGAGGAGGGGAAATAATTAAGAAGACTTGCAAAATCCAGCCGTGTGGTAGTAAAGATAAGAATAAAAGATTTGGAAATAAGAATGGAAAGAAAAGGAAATATTTAAGAGATGTTAAAGACAGTGTTCTAGCTTCAAAGATGCAATCTGGATGGTTAGTCACTAAAAGTAGAATATGTGACCTTTTATTTTCCTATTTTTTTTTAAATATTCATTCTTGATTTCTCTTGTCTTACACATAGCCCACATTTACTTTGTTACAAGGTCTAGCCACTCTACTTAGAAATACCTAATAAATTGAATCCCTCCTTTTATTCCTATGCTTCAGTGCAAACTCTTGGGTTATTTTATATTATTTTTTCTTACTGGAGTTATTTTAAGAGCTTCTGTGTTAGATATGAGCATTTGTTCACAATTCTTTCCTTCTCTCTCCATTTCTATCTTGACTTCTTGTGGATAGGATACCTTTTGTCCTTCAGCCCCCAAATTTCTACTCTTAGATCTAACATTAGTGTTCTAAAGGATGACTAGCTCCTAGTAAAATTGCTCACAATATGTAGAGGAATTTTAGTGAAAAGAATTCACCTTTTGTATCACGGCTCTGATATTGAATACTCTGGGAAGACTAGTTGGATTTTCGCCATGTTCTTTCTTCTTCTTTTACAAAAATCTTTTAATAACTTATTGTAAGTTGTCTGTATTTGAATGTTTCCCTCATTGATCTGCAACCTCTTTGAGGCTTCTGACTATTTTTTACTAATGTTTTGATACCCAGTCTCTAGAACAATATTTGGTACTTTTAGGTCAGTAAATGTCAAAATAGTGAATGGCCAACACTGAGATACCTCTTTCAATATTGTTTTGCTGTCCTAGCTATTTTGAATTTCCACAAAAATTTTAGAAGCATCTTATCAATTTCTACCAAAAAAATTTTTGTTGGACTCTGATGGTGATTAGGTTGAATTCTGTACATCAAACTTAGAAAAAGTGATGTATTAACCGCACTGGGTCTTTCAACCTAAAAAAATAGTCTATCTCCCCATTTTCTTCAGTAATGTCACCTAATTTTCAATGTGAAGCTTGGCATATGTTGTGTTAAATTTACCCCTAAATATTTTGGTTTTATTGCTTTTTAAAATAATTTTTAAATTTCATGGGTTTTTTTGTGAAAATATACTAAAATGCAATTTATTTTTCTGTTTTCCCATGTTTCTTGAAGTCTTGCTAAATTCATTTATTAGTTCTGGTGTTGTATTCTATGTACACAATCATGACAGATTCACTTCTTCCTTTACATCTTTTTGTTAATTCTTTTTCTTGCCTCAGTACAATGACTAAGACCTCCAGTACAATGTTGAATAGAAGTGGTGAGAGTGGTCATCCTTGCCTTGCACAATTTTAGAAACAAGTGTTAGGACAGGGTTGAGTATGTAATTACCACTGAAATTTTAATAAAAGCTTAATATAAACTGTAATAAATAAACTATGAAAAGGGATAGAAGCCTTTCAATGGAGGGAGAAAGCTTTTTTTAAAAGAAGAATTACTTAAAAATTCAGATATCTAAAAGAAGTTATGGGAAGGTCATTAATTAGTACTTGAAAAAGCATTTCTTTTTATCCTTTTAGTATTCTAGAATATTTCTGGTATGGCTTTTGCACCATCTTGAATAATTTATCGTAGCCTTTTGCACATTTTTTTGCCCACTCACAAATTTCACTATAAATGGGAACAAGGCTTATTTGAATGTTGTAGACAAAATGAATGAGAGATATTATAGATGGTGCCAATTGCTGCCATCCACTAGTATTCAAGTCCAGGCTACACGTCACAGGGGAACATGTTTCCTTGGGCTAGCTGTGAGGATGGGGTGATGTTAACTATTCTTCCTGAACACAAATATGGCTGTGTAGAACCTCCTTCTGTTTATTGGATTGTTCTTATGCTATCGTCAAGGCAGGTTGAGTTGGTCTCTTGACATCATATAAGCAACAGAAGCTCATATTCTGGTAGCTTCTGCCCCTCTGCCACAGAGCTCGTCCACTGAGCCTTCTGTAAACAGAAATCACCCAGCTCCTGATTGATCAATATGCCCTGAGGCTTTTATTTTAGAAGGCTGAGGTGGGCAATTTTCTCTTATTTACTGGAATACCTAGTCAAAAGGGATGAGAAGTTAATTACAATTTGTTTAGTTGCTTTCATTTACTTAAGTGGAAAATAATATTAAGGGAACAGGATCCCTGTTGAGATACAGATAAAGCATAAGCTGCAGAAATTAAAAGTCATTCTGCCTCCCCTGTGCCTCCCAGTGAGTTCACAGGTAACCTTGAGGCAAGTCTTCTTTGTTTAGAGAGTAGTTGTTTGAATGCCCTCCCTCCTTCCTATGTAATTATAAAGTGAGGGTCATTCATTGTCTAAACTGGGAGTAAGGATATAATAGACGGGATTAGCCAAAATCTCTAACCCCCACAATCCAAGTCAGGGAGTTGGTGAATTGATTTACCTCATAATTATGCATGGGAGAGAGGAAATCACCAACTCAGTCCCTTGAGAATAAAAATCAGTGAGAACAATTAGAATGAATCAGAATGGTCCCAACAAGTCCTAGTGGAAGAGGATGTCAAAAAGGCCTCTGAAATAAAAAATTCCTTCGGTTAAAAAGAAAAAAATTCTAGAGTGGATATTACACTCTTGATCAGGGCTGATTGCTCCTGGTCATGCACACGTGCTAATTCTATCACCACTAGAATGCAAACTCCACTCAGCCAGAGGGGTCTGTTTGTTTTGTTAATTTCTGTCCCTCCAGCACCTGAGAAGTGCCTTGTGTATTGTTGATATGGGAAGTTACCTCAATCCAACAGTAGCCTTCAAGTACACAATGAGACAGATGATCTCAAGTGTTCATTATTTTTTTTAAGATTTTATTTATTTATTTGAGAGAGACAAACAGCGACAGAGATAGCAAGAGAGCACAAGCAGGAAGAAGAGGGAGAAGTGGCTGCTCAGCAGGGAGCCTTATGCAGGGCTGGATCCCAGGACCCTGGGGTCATGACCTGAGCCTAAGGCAGAATCTTGACGGACGGAGCCACCCAGGCTCCCCGGTGTGTTAAAAATCTGCATATGTCTTGTCTGTCTCAATCTGTGCTTCATAGGTCTGCTGGTGTGGTTATGAGAACTGAAGTTGAGGGAGATGAAAGCAGATGGGAGATACCTGAGTTTGCTTTATCAGAAAAGTAAATCGATGTGCCTGATGACCTGATGGGCAGCAATGGATTTTATCTGCATATATCAGGTGGAGAGCAAAAGAGCAAAAAATGGATGCCAGCAATGGGTTGACAACTTAATTCTGTATGAATGTTTGATTGTTTAAGAGCATTGGGTAGTTCAAGTATGTTTATTTACTGGGCTGCTTGGTTTTACATCCTTTTAATGAATTATCATCAGTACATATAAGCTCTTCTTTACCCATGTCTAACAATTCATAAAAGCTGCTTCTTTATTTAGTTTTTTCTGTCCTCCTTGTAGATCTGTGCCTCTTACTTTCCTTAGCAGAATGTAATATTCTTAAATAACACAGAGAACACATCACATACAAAATAGGCACTTGATAAACATTTGTTGAAGGAATGCATACGGGAAGGAATGGTCTTAGCATAGGAAATGCATTTGATGTAAGACTGTTTGGGCTCAGTACCTCTGGCAGTGATTAGTCTTGACTATAATGGCTGAATGGGGAAACTGAAAAAGAGCTGAATCATCAAAATGTGTTCGACACCTGAGCCCAACAACGTCTTCCCAGGTGCAGTTCACAAGCATTGTCTTGTAAATCTGCAACAACACTTCAAAAACAAAGCTGTGAAAAGAAGCACGAAATTGGTGGACTGAGATTCCAATTATATTTCTAAAGGACTAGGGAAAGAAGATTAAATATTTGGAGTGTAAGTTGCTGAGGGTCAGACAATTGGAGTGGAAAGAGAAGGCCTTAAGAAGGTGGCGCTAGACATCCTGCAGTTACAGTGTGCAGCTTTCAAGTAATTAATTAGACAAATATTAGACTGTGTCTGTATTTGCACTCCAAGCTGGTGCACTGTATTATAACGATACTGGTATGCAATCAAACATTTCTGTGGTCGGTTTTTACTGACCAGTAAATGTTATTTCTGATCCGTTATGTATTTTAGACCTAACACATTCATTCTCAGAACAGATCCACAATTATTTATTATGCTGCTTCTAAATTTAAATAAATTTAAATAAATAACTGCACTATTCAGAACTATCTCATGCAGATAACTTATTGTTTAGATATGTGTTTATTTGTCAAAGTAAATCTATCCATGAACATGGGTGTATGAAATAGTAATAACTGTTACATTCATGTTATTTTCATGTGTGTTTATGCTTGATGTGACACTGGCTACGGTACTTGCTCTACCCTGTTGTAGCAGCCTCCTGAGGGATAGACATGATGACTTATAACCTAGAAGACTTTTCTCAAGCTTCGACAGTTTTTCGCCAATACCACAATCCCTCATTTGAAAAGCTGTGGAGGATTATTTTAAATTCTTAAGGAATAGAGCTGCCTGGTGAAAAAGTATCTGTAAAATGTGTGGAAAACATTTGTAGGACAGCCTATAATAAATGGTGTGAAGATGGGGAGAGTCAGTTATACACAACATATTTATGGTTGCTAAAAACCAGAGGAAAGGCAACTGGCGAGAAGAATCTGGAGAGCAGAGAAGAGGGGCCTCTTGGACATTGTTTAAGGGTAGAATCTCGCAACTGGAGTCAGGTCGGATACAGGGGAAGTGAAGAGAACTTGCTAGTTGATGAGAGAACTTTTTAAGGAAAATGGATAAACTAGGAAATGGGTTGCTTGGTTAAAAAGGGAGTCAAGTTCAAATAATTTTATTTTTTGTGAACTCTTGCCAATTCTTTCCTTTTAGGTTTCAGTGATAAACTTCAGCAAAGATGATAGAGCCGCAAACTGAAGCAATGCTTAGCAGACAAAGATGCATGCTTTACTCCACTTGTACATTTATTTAGTTTTGGGGTTTGTTAGTTTTAACTGGGTCATATTGCTGATGCGTATGTTTAACTTTTGTTGCTTCTCTCGATTCTTGTCAATTCTGAAGAACTTCTCAATTTCCAGAGACTATAGTGTACTAAAAAAACAACTGGCAAACAACTAGTACACTGCACCCTGTGGGCACTTAATAAACACTTGTTTCCTAACTGCCTGGCTGAAAGTGTCTTCAGGAACATAGGCAATAAACCCAATTGCCTTAAAAATAACAGATGGTGGTAGCTGGCAGGCATTCCCCTGAGGCTTTGTTAAATGCATAGCTAATGCCAGGAGACACCTGAACGTTGTTACCTATTCAAAAGAGTGACACTTCAGTCATTTGCCAACATATATGCATATGTGTGAGAGAATGAACTAACTTCATGTTGGGTCCTAAGCACCTGATACTTGTATGAGGATAGAAAAAAACAGCTGATTGTTGCAAAACTGATCAACCCTGGGGGAAGATGTTGTGAGGTATAAAAACCTGGACAGAGTTAGAACTGGGGAGTTAATCACTTTATCATTAGGAATATAGGGGGAGAAAATGAGAAATCTGGGGCAGTGGGGGAGGAGGATGAAAGCAGGTGTCATTGAAAAAACAATAGAAAGGGGCGCCTGGGTGGCTCAGTGGGTTAAAGCCTCTGCCTTCGGCTCAGGTCATGATCTCAGGATCCTGGGATCGAGGCCCGCATCGGGCTCTCTGCTCGGCGGAGAGCCTGCTTCCTCCTCTCTCTCTCTGTCTGCCTACTTGTGATCTCTCTCTCTCTGTCAAAGTAAATAAATAAAATCTTAAAAAAAAAAGAAAAAACAATAGAAAGAACAATAAATTTCACTACACAAATCTTGAAAATTTTTCTGCATAAAAATAAAGGTCAAATAAAAAAATGAGGAACATATTTTCAGACACTCAGTGTTAAATTTTAATATATAAAGTACCCCTAGAAATACAAGAAAATCAGTAAATGTAGATATAAAATGACCAAACAATATGAAGAAACACTTCTCTAAGTAGAAAATACTTCTAAGAAATTTTTCTTTTTTTAAAAAAAAAGTTCAAGAATATTTCTAATTAGAAAAATAAAAATTAAAACACTACCAGATTAGGTAGATTAAGAAACATTTATTTGTCAGATTAGGAAACATTTATTAAGTGTAAAATATTAATCATACTTTCTAATGGGCAAAAAATGAGAAAGTATCGTTATTTTTTTAAATTTATTTGAGAGAGAGAGAGAAAGAGGTGGGGTGGGGAGAGGCAAAGGGAGAGAGAGTCTAGCACGCAGTCTCCATGCTGGGCGCAGAGCCTGAAATGCTTGATCTCACAACCCAGAGATGGTGACCTGAGCTGAAATCAAGAGTTGGTTGCTTAATTGACTGCACCATCCAGGCCCCTGAGCAGGGATCTTTAGAATTAGAATAACAATGTTTTAAAAGTTTAGTTCTTCATGTGTGCCTCATGTAGGTCATACACATTCTTCCATGATGCACCCCTGCCCATTGTTCCAGATTTTTTCATAGCCCCCTCCTTTCCAAGTTATTGTCCAGTCAGACTAGTATTTGCCATTCCCCAAATGTACCATGTCTTTTCCTGTCTATATTTTGGGGTCCCCATACTAGAATGTGTTCTACCCTTGTTCACCTGGCAAATCCCTGTTCACTCCCTGAGACTCATCCCCAACATCCCTCCTCTGTTAGATCTTCCCAACCACACTCCTTTTATCCTCTTCTCACACCTCAGCAAAAAAACTGTATCTTGACTACATTTATACTGTTCCATATTTTATACCACGTTATTAATTTATTTACATAAGTATCTCTTCTATTACTTCTAGATTGTTTGAGAAGAGCGAAAGATTTTAATCTTCTCCACTGTTTAATCTTCTTCCACTGCCACTGAGTTTGACAGAAGAAATTAGGTGTTGGCCGATATGAGCTGAATTAAAACTTTTAAGCTTCTTTTGGTTGCTTCAGCACATCACTGCATATGCAGTGAAAGCATAACCTTAAACCAGATCATTGCACACCACACACACACACACACACACACACACACACACACACACACACACAGACAAATATCTTCACTGTAAGGGCCAGGTTTAGAGCTTTTGTTAAACTAGAGATTTTATATATGCAATTTCCACCGAAGTATTTGAAAATGTAAAAATTATAATATTTAATTACTGAGTATTCACAAAACTATACCCTCAGTGCTCAAGAAACCTAATGGTTTCATTTCTTTCACTCTGGAACTACCATCAGGGAAACATATTGTAAACACACTTAATGGCTTACTAAGTAGAGCTGTAATAAGAACCTAATACTTAATGCTCTAGTTTGCTTTCCTAGGCCCCCCTGACTTGCTCAAATGTCAGAAGGCGTGCTCGGTTTATTTTCATCCACACTTTACTTATCTCAGAAAACCATTTTTTGCTGCCATAAAAATAAATGCCAAAAGTAATTTTTAATAACAGATTTTATTTCATGTAGGCCACTCAGGGATTCTCACCAGTCTTAACATTGTTTTTAGATTTTCAGATCACTTATTCCACTATAGCCTACATGATACACATTTTAAGATGTGTTTGAAAAGACGTGTTACAACAACATCTCACTTATCAAGGAATCATGGTGAATGTGTCTACATTCGTTCAAATTCCGTTGGCAGTATGTGGTCCTGCAACTATTACAGCTTTTCAAATTTTTAACATTTTAGAGGAAAAAAACTTCCAAAAAATACCTTATGCCTTTTTATATCCATAAAGAGGAATTCAATTAATTGAAAATTTCTTGATGATTCAGTCTTCAGTATGAACATACAGTGTTTTGTGACCTCATCCCTTAATGTTAGTCTTTAGGCATAAACCAGTCCATGAGCACTTTAGGATTTGCCCCTCCACTAACAGATTCCAGATGACTGTGTTTTAGGCCTCTTTAACTTCCTTTATTTTCAGTTGAAACTTATTTTTTGACTATGAAATAAATTCATCTCCAGCCTTCTCTACTCCAAGCTTACTACATTGCAATCATGTTCAGTCAACTTTGGGAGGATGGAGAGTGGTTTAATTTCTCTCTGGATGCAATAGCTTACAGTTGAGTTTACTTTAAAAAAAAATTTTTTTTCAGGGTACCCTGAATTGGCTGGAGCAGTTACACATGAGGTCAGTTGGGTCCATCAGGAAGCTGACTGAGATGGAGTTTAGAGCAAAAGGTTTACTTGGGGTTGACTCCTGGGAAAGGAAAGGAGAGAAGGAAAAAGGTTGGTCAAGAAAGGTTTCAGAGTGCAGTGCGGGTTTGACAAATTCTTGGCCAACCCAACAGGGAGCCCTGGAGTACATAATACCCATTAGAGGAATTCCATGTTGGGCAGAAATGGCTAGGTCCTGGTAGTCCAGCCAATGAAGCTGGGGACTTTCTGGGAAGAGTGTGGCCTCTGCTTGAATTCCAAGATGGATTCTGAAGGCAGGGACAGCTAGAGGCTATCAGCTGACTGCTCTCCCTGCAGATGAAAAGAAAGTTCTTCCGTAAATAGAGTTCAAACACATGCACCTTTCTAGCTGCAAGGGTACATACAGCATCTGGAAATATATTTGAAAAGAAGTGCAAGTTCAGAGGACAACAGGAAAAAATAGTTGTTTTCTGTACCTTTATAATTTATGGTTAACAATAGAAAGCAGAGGGCCTCATGGGAAGCAATCAGTGAGTCTGAGGATGAGGACGGTAGTGATCAGGGAAGCAGGGGGTTCAAGGAGGATAACGGTTAAATAACCACATGATCAAAATCTTAATTTTCTTAGCAGTAAATTGACCTTCCTTGGAAGGACCCAGTTTGGAAAGGTATAGTCAGACAAGATATCCAGGGTGGAAGGCAATACCACCGAGAATATTACTGAATAAGCTGCCTATGTTTGTTTCACTTTGTAATTCTGCATATTAAACATTTTAATTATTTTGAAAGTTTTATTTTTTTACATGAACTTTAGAAACATCTTGTCTATTTTCAGAAAAGCTGGTATTTTATTGTAATCACATTAAATAAATGAATTAACTTAAGAAGAACTAAAATCTTTATAATGTTGAATCTTAGCTAGGAATGTAATTTGTGTTTTTTTTAATTTATTTAGGAGAATCCGTATGTATTTTAGGGATGTTTCAAGTATTTTCTCATATAAGTTTTACATATTTATGATCAAGTTAATTGCTACACACTTTTTCGTGGTTGGTGTCATGTATGTGATTTTCTGATGCACTGTATTTTGTATTTGGTGGCTTTTATAAACACAAAAGCCATATATTCTTAATATTAATTTAGCATCTGCCACCTTATTGAATTCTCATGTTTTTGGTTAATTATCTTGCATTTCTTGTTAGTTTTTTTTTGAAAGTAATGGTAATAATTTCATCTCTTACTTCCCAACTTCTATAGTCCTATATCTTTTTCTTACCTAATTGCATTGACTTATAACTCCAGTACAATGTTAATAGTACTGAAATATTGGTTACAGTAATTAGCTTTGGCTAATATCCTTGTGTTTATCTAACTTAATAGGCATTCCTTCATTAAGTAAGATGCTGGCTTTAAGGCTAATTATACATTGACACACTTGAAACTGTTACATAAGTATCCTTCAATTCCTATTTAATAAGTGACAGTTCATACAATTGAAAAATGGATTAAGTTTTGTCAAACGTCATTGTAGCATCTACAGAGATGATCATATAATACATTGCATTAATGGGTTTCTTAATATTAAAACATCTTTTTACTCTGTAAAGAATACTTGTTCAAGTTTTACTTCTTTTGTGAACTTCTGACTTCTATTCTCTGATATTTTAGTTTGAATTGTTTTTATTGACATGCATAAGAAATATTTGTCTACAGTTTTCATATCTTTTCCATTTTGCTGTCAATATTATACTCACTTCCTAAAGCATGAGAAAGTTTTCTATATTTTCTATGTTCTGGAAAAATTCAATAATATTGGAATTAATTACTCATTAATGGTTGGTAGAATATCTTAATGAAACTGGATGTGATGGTCTTGGAAGATTACCTCTTTGACAATTATATTTCTTTGTGGAAATGCATTTCTATTGTGTCTTCTTCTTTTGAGTCAGTGTGTAAATTTTATTTTCCCTTTTATCCAAGTTCACATGTTATTTTTTAACTCATAATGTTTTATTTCTTTGTATGGTTATTACTCCTTCTTATTTCTCATGCTATATATTTGTACATTTTTATTTTGTAATGAGACTAGTTTATTTACTTACTATTAAGTATTTAATAAATTAGCTTGCTCATGTATTTTTTAAATTTTCTAATTCATTAAAAGTTGTTTTTAAATTCTGTTTTTCTGCTTTCATTCTTTGACTTTTATTTTTCAAAATTTTAGAATCAAATGCTCAGTTTATATTTCTACATTTTAATTTTTACTGATAAAAATTAATATCTATAAGCTTTGAGCAAGGTTTGTACTGTATTCTGTAGTTTCTGTTTTGCTTTGTATTTTCCTTTGGGCCAAGAGTTGTTAAAATAGACATTTTACTCCAAGAGGAGAGCCTATTTTTTTGATAGTGTAACTGATTTTTTATTTTATTCTGTGATGTTCAAAGAATTTTGTCTATAAATTTTTTGGGGGGGAGGAATTTACCGAAGCTCTTTTTTTTTTTTTGAGGCCCCAAATACAATTTTTGTGGAAGTTCCATATTCACACAAAAACAAATGTTCTCTATTATTGGATGTTGAGTCTGATATGTGTTCATCAGCTTTACCTTCTTAGTTATGTCACTTAGGTTTTCTGAATCTTTTCTTTTATGAGAAGTGCTTGCCTTGCACAGTAGTGTGGGTCTTTAAAAATAACCATGCAAATTGAACTGAGCAAAGCAGTTTGAATAACCAATTGGAAAAATTATACTTCTATATGACTTTAGAAATTTTTGTCTAAATGTTAAAACCTGTCTTTTTATCAGTTGTAAATTTATAAAGAGATGAAGAATTATGACAAAAAATTATACAAGAATTGCAACAAATTTATATTTCTTACTATTTAACATATTGTAAACATTGAGAATTAAAATATTTTATGACTTTGTAAAAAAGTTATCAAGAGCTGTTTGATATTTGCATTATATGAATTACTATACAGAGCAAGCATTTGGTCTGTGCCTTGGCACTTTGTCATACTCTTTCTAAGTTTGGGTCAGCTTCCAACATTTAATCCTTTACACTTTCAATGTTATAAAATGTCTCTGAAAGTTTCTTTAATGTGAAGTTTTTCACTGACGTCACGTCTGGGACATTTTCATGCTTTTCTTCACAGTCACTTTTCTCATGTGTGTTGCTATTTGCCTTCCATGAGTTCCTCTGGCGGTGCATCTAAATTCTCTCAAACAACGGTACCGACACTCCATTGTCAGCCTCGCCTTCTATGACTCCACTGACATCAATTCAAATTTCACTCTGAGCATTATCACTGTCCTTTTCTTCACTGCGCTTTCATATTTGTTGGCCAATTCTTTTAATTACCTACTTTTGTAGAATATCCTGTGGGTTTGTCACTGAGAGACAAAGAGGCAACACATTCCTATACTTTGCTGTCTATAAATGAAAGGAATAACAAATACTCAGTGGCCAGTCACCACCAATTTTGAAAGAAGTGACATAATTGATCACTGATCGTGATGTGCACCTGATATTTTCATAGCAATTTATGGCATAAAGGGCTGGTAGCAAAATTTGTACTTTTTATAATTACTTAGAGTTAATACACGGTGGTAAGACAAGTGAAGTATATTATTTGGGAACTGATGTTCTGAACCATGGTTTTTGAAATGTATGCATGTTGGAACCACCCACAGGGATGATTACCTGAATTTTATCCATTTGCTATGTTTGGGACTCAGAGAAGTAAGTTCAAGTTGTATTTTCTATTTTTTCTTTGTTTTTTAAGATTTTATTTATTTGTTTGAAGGGGGTAGGTAACACAAGCAGTGGGGAACAGCAGAGGGAGAGGGAGAAGCAGGCTCCCTGCTGAGCAGGGCATCATGACCTGAACCAAAGGTAGACACTTTACCAACTGAGCCACCCAAGTACCCTTCTATTTTTCTAATATATCCTGAAATTTGTTTCATGAAAAATGTTACTATTTTATCACTTAGTAGATATTCTAAAATTGTTATCTTTGTTCAAAATTGCCCTCTGGATATTCTTATTTCAGCCAATGCTTTTTGACCTGAATGCTATCTTGTTTGCTATTGAGGTTGTGATATTTTCTTTCTTTTTGTTTGAATTTACGAGATAAACTTTTGTTGTTTTATTTTTAACCTTTACAGATCTTTTGTTTTAAGTGGCTCTCTTGTACACAGCATAGAATTCCATTTCGTTTTGTTACCTAACTGGAAATAATTTTTCCAGTTTTATTGAGATTTGATTGACATATAACATTGTATAAATTTAAGGTATAAATGATGATTTGATATAGTCATCACACTGTAGATTATAGTCCCAGAGTTTATCTTATATCTAGAAATTTGTACCTTTTTTCCTACCTTCACTCAATTTCCCTAGGTCTTCTGCCTATGGAAAATGTATGAGGTTCTTTTTTTTTAGATTTCAGATGGAAAAAGATTATACAGTATTCACTTTTTTGTCAGACTTTTTTCACTAGTAAAATGCCTTCAAGTTCCATCCATATTGTCACATATGGGAGGATTTAATTTTTTATGGTTGCATAGTATTCATATGTGTGTTGTTTTCTTACCCATTTCTCTGTCCATAGACACTTTTATTGTTTCCATATCTTGATATTCTAAATAATACTGCAATGAAAAAGGAAGTATATTCCCACCGACAGTGCAAAAGAGATCTCTTTTCTCCACATTCTCACGAAAACTTGTTATTTGTTGTCTTTTTGGTTCTAGCCATTCTGTCAAATGTGAGGTGACATCTTGTTATGATTTTTTTTTTTTTTTAAAGATTTTATTTATTTATTTGACACAGAGAGAGAGAGATTACAAGTAGGCAGAGAGGCAGGCAGAGAGATGGGAGAGGAGGAAGCAGGCTCCCCGCCGAGCAGAGAGCCCGATGCGGGCCTCGATCCCAGGACACTGAGATCATGACCTGAGCCGAAAGCAGAGGCTTTAACCCACTGAGCCACCCAGGCGCCCTCTTGTTATGATTTTGATCTGCATGGAGTATTCTTACTAAAGGATGTATCAGAAATATGATATAATCAGAGAGCCTACTCTATAAATTTTATTAAAAATAAGTTGATATTTGAATTCAGTTTTTTAAATATCTTTTCTGTCCTTTTCTTTTCTCTCTCCTTCTAACATGAACATGCTAGAAACATGAAAGCATGAAACACTAATCTCCTCTCTTGAGCTCACTCTCCCAAGTCATTATGCTGCTCCCAGGCTGCTCATAATTTCCCACACTGATGGGTGATCCATTTGGGTTTTTATTAAAATTTACCAGTCCAGTAGTCTAGTCCTTGCTCTCCCATTTAGGTGACATTGGACATTTGGGAATTGACATTTTTTTCTAGCAAATAATTAATTTGGCTTTTTAAAAATATTTTATTTATTTATTTGACAGAGAGAGAGAGACAGTGAGAGAAGGAACACAAGCAGGGGAAGTGGGAGAGGGAGAAGCAGACTCCCCGCTGAGCAGAGGGGTGGGGGAGCTCAATCCCAGGACCCTGGGGTCATGACCTGAGCAGAAGGCAGCACTTAAAGACTGAAACACCCGGACACCCCTTCATTTGTCTTTAAAAGAAAATAAGATTTATAGGATTAAAATTTAACCTAAAGAGCTCACTGACTCTTAATAATTGTTTTTCAGTGATTCACTTTTTAATATAATGTATGCACCTTATAAAACCTTCAGAAAGTTATGAATGCTACAAAAGAAAAGCAAGAAAAAGATGACAGAAATTTCAGGAAGGCACATTAGGAGAGAACTCCGAATGAATAGGATTTTTGGCATCCCTGAAATCACATTATTCCAATCAAATAGAATCCAAATTAAATTGAAATTCTATCAATATATTTATTCATCCATCCATCCAAAAATATTTACTGAGCCTTCACTTCATGTAAGTTATTATGATAAATGCAGATAATTTAACATCATATGACACAACCCCTATCTAGCCCAGAGTGTAGCCTGTTTATCATACAGGTTGATACGTGTTAAGCGTGGAGGCACAGGGCATTATTGTAAAACTACCTGGTTTTACTGTACCTGGGACACTGCAGTCAGGAAGGAACAACTGGGAAGCTTCAGAATCCTGAGAAAGCAGACGAGGACAAATTGTGAGCACAAGTGGAAATTTTAAAAGAGCTTATATTGAAAAGGTGAAGGAAGATATAAGTTGTATGTCCTGCTAGGGAATTTGATTTCTATCCTAAGACAATGGAAGGCTAGTGATGGATTGTGAGCAGATCAGTAGCATGCTTTTCTACAAAGACAGCAAAGCAAGGAAGAGCATTGAGGGATGATATTTAACTGCCTTATTTTACTAAAGGTATGTCATTACACAAACCTCAAGTGCCATTTTTACTAAAGAATGGTTATCTTTTAATAGTTAGTTCAAAAGGTAATGGCATTTTTAAGAACATGAAGTTCTTCATAATGGTTCTTTAACCTTGCCCTTGACTGAAGTTAACATCATTCCAGCCTAGAAACTCTCCTTATCAAATATCTCTTATTCTTCATCCGCAAACTTCTTCCTATCCCCTCTTGTCCAAACCATTTTTATTATGATCTTAATACTCAGCTTCTAACATAAGCATTTTTCATTTCCTCCACAATGATGGTCCTTTATTTGCTAGCTACTGGCACCCCGAGTAGTTTGTAAGAGTAATTTGCAACCACTCAGTCTTATATGTTAGGTTCATTTTTGACCTTCCTAGCTTGGTTTAGGTGAATACAAATAGGCAAAAGCTGGAAGTCAGTGAATCCAGCAATGCTGTTCTCGAACACTGTCACTTTCCCAAGTCACTGTGTCTCTCTTGATTTCACTTAGTTCTCTCATAAGCAAAACAAGGGGATTGGCTTAGATAAGTTGCACCCCTGTAACTTAGAGCTTTAGGATTTATCCAGGGGATACTTCAAGAGTCTCTAAAAAGATGTGACCAGGGAAGCAGATCTCTATTTTCAACTTTTATTTCAAATGAAGCAGCTATTCCTTTATCTGTCTTATTTATTAGGTTTTTGCATAAGGGTTTTTTTTGTCACTGTTTGTTTTTGTTTTGTTTTGTTTTGAAGAACAGGTCCATCAACTAAAAAGAATTTGACAATAGCTCATCTACATAACTCCCAAAGGTCTATTTCAGCAATCACATTTTATCTTCTCTTTTTCTTCTTTTTTATTTCCTTAACATACTTCATAATGCCTGTGTGTTGGCAGTCTGTAACAGAATGGCATGTCAGAAATATAGAAAATGTGGGTGCCTGGGTGGCTCAGTGGGTTAAAGCCTCTGCTTTCGGCTCAGGTCATGATCTCAGGGTCCTGGGATCGAGGCCCGCATCGGGCTCTCTGCTTGGCAGGGAGCCTGCTTCCCCCTCTCTCTCTGCCTGCCTCTCTGCCTCCTTGGGATCTCTCTCCCTCTGTGAAATAAATAAATAAAATCTTTAAAAAAAAAAAAGAAATATAGAAAATGATTCAGGAAATGCTTTTTAACGAAAGGAATGAATGGATGCATTAATTGGTTTGTTAATCCCCCTCATCATTCATATTCACAGATAACCATTCAATTTGGCCACTCTTAAAGACAATGGAGATAGAATGTTGAAATCATATAAATACCCTCCCTCTCTCCCTGAGCCAGTTGAATTAACCCATTAAGCAACAATTATTGGGCACCTAATATTACTGAAGCCGTTTTGTTAAATCTTACTTGATATAAGTGAGAACTATAGAACCCTGTTCCTTGCCTCAAAGATGTTACAGTCTGCTAAGACAAAAACATGTAAATAGATAATTGGAATAAAAAATTGATAAGTACTATTACAGAATTATGATAAAAGTGCTCTGAGTGTTTAGAAAAAGAAGATACTGACTCTGGCTGAAGTAATAAAAAAGATTTCACAAAGAAGTTTGTGGACTGAGTTCCGAAGAATGAAAAAAGATTGTGCTGTGTGGAAGAAATCACAAAATGTGTTGTAATAGGAAAGTATGTAGATGGCACAGAGCGAAGAAAAACTAGGGAGTAACAGGAGTTCGGCATGGTTACATCCCTTGATGACTGGACATCAAGGAATGAAGCCTGTAAAGTCTTTTTTGCTTCAGATTATCATTGTTCTTTTAAGTTATTAGAAAGCTTTAGAGCTTCATGATTTAGGAAATGGGGAGTTAAGAAAAATTTAAAAAAAATTTACTTAGGGGTGTCTGGGTGGCTCAGTCGTTAAGTGTCTGCCGGGCGCCTGGGTGGCTCAGTGGGTTAAAGCCTCTGCCTTCAGCTCGGGTCATGATCTCAGGGTCCTGGGATCGAGGCCCACATCAGGCTCTCTGCTTAGCAGGGAGTCTGCTTCCTCCTCTCTCTCTGCCTGCCTCTCTGCCTACCTGTGATCTCTCTCTCTCTGTCAAATAAATAAGTAAAATCTTAACAACAAAAAAAAAAAGTTAAGTGTCTGCCTTCAACTCAGGTCATGATCCCAGGGTCCTGGGATGGAGCCCTGCATCAGGTTCCCTGCACTGCGGGAAAGCCTGCTTCTCCCTCTCCCACTCCCCCTGCTGGTGTTCCCTCTCTCTATGTGTCCTGTGTCCTTTTCTGTCAAATACATAAGTAAAATCTTAAAAAAAAAAAGATTTACTTATTTATTCGAGAGAGAGAGAATGAGGGGAAAGGGGCAGAAGGAGAGGAAGAATCTTCGGCAGACTCTCTGCTGAGCATGGCACCTGATGTGGGGCTCCATCTCACAATCCTGAGATCATGACCTGAGCCAAAATCAAGAGATGGATGCTTAACCGACTGAGCCACCCAGATGCCCGAGAGTTAAAAGAGATTTTTAAACAGTAGTTTGGCAGGATAGATTTGTCTTTAAGAAAAAAATAACATGGATGTGGAATATGAAAGATGGACTGGAGTAAGGAGAATCCCATGAGGAGGGAAGGAGTAAAAAGTCTGTTGCAGTAGGTCAAAAAGAAGGTGAAGAGGGCCTGAGGGACAGAGAGTGATCTGATTAGAGAGACTACTTCAAATTGAGTAAAAGGATATGGGGACTGGAAACTATGTAGTATTCTAACACCAAATAGAGCTGGGAGAACTGGACAGCCCCTATCCTACATCATAAACAAAAATTAACTCAAAATAGATTAAAGACTTGAATGTAAAACCTGAAACCATAAAACTTCTAGAAGAAAACATAGATAGTAAGCTGCTAGACATCAGTCTTGGTGATGAGTTTTTGGATTTGATGCCAAAAGAAAAGGCCACAAAAGCAAAAATAAACAAGTTGGACAACATTAAACTAAAAGGCTTCTGCAAGAAAACATCATTAAAAAAAATCTACGGATTGGGAAAAAAATATTTCAAATCATGTATCTCATAAGGAGCTAATATCTAAAATATATAAGAATTCATATGACCCAAAGGCAAAATTTTTTGAAATTCTAAAAAATAGAGGATCTGAATAGACATTTTCAAAAGGAGACATACAGATAGCCAATGGATACATGAAAACTTACTCAACATCACTAATCATTAGGGAAATACAAATTAAAATCACAGTGAGATATCACTTCATACTTGTTAGAATGGTTAGTATCAAAAAAAGATAGCAAATGCTGGCGAAAATGTGGAGAAAAGTAAACACTTCATGCTATTGGTGGAATGTAAATAGCACCTGTGGAAAACACTATGGAATTTCCTCAAAAATTAAAAATAGAAATGTTGTATGATCTAGCAATTCCACTTCTGGGTATTTACCAAAAAAACAAAACAAAACAAAACAAAAACCTGAAAAAATATATGCACTCCCATGTACATTGCAGCATTATTTACAATAGCCAGGATACGGAAAAAACCTAAATGACCATTGACGGAGGAATGGAAAAAGAAAATCGTATATAGAGGCACCTGGGTGGCTCAAGAGTGTCTGGCTCTTGGTTTCAGCTCAGGTCTTGATCTCAGGGTTGTGAGATCGAGCCCCAAGGTGGCCTCTGTGCTTATCAGAGAGTCTGCTAGAGATTCTCTCTCTCTCTCTCCTTCCCCTCCTTCTCCCACTCATACTTTTACCCACTCTTTCAAAATAAATAAATAAAATCTTTAAAAAAATAAAGAAAATCTGATATATGTACATAATTAATATGTTACAAAAAAGAAAACCTGATCTATATACATAATATATATTGCATATGTATATATATCAGATTTTCTTTATTTTATAATATCTATAATAAAATAATACATATTATAGTAAATATGTATTATAAAATATGAATATATAATGATATAATATATATATTTACATTTGTATATATGCATACACACACATATATATAAGGAATATTATTTGGCCAGAAAAAAGAATAAAATCTTGCCATTTGCAACAACATGGATGGGCCCTGAGGACCTTATGCAAAATGAAATAAGTCAGACAGAAAAGGACCAATGTTGTGTGACATTGCTTGTGTACGGGATCTAAAAAACAAGATAGAACAAAAACAAAGCTTATAGATACAGAGAACAGATTGGTGGTTGCCAGAGGCTGCGGATAGGGGGTGGGGAAATAGGTTGAAGAAAGTGAAAAAGTACAAAATTCCAGTTGTAAAATAAATAAGTCCTGGAAATGGAATGTACAGCATGGCGACTAGAGTTAATAACACTGTATTGCATATCTGGAAGTTGCTAAAAGAGTAAATCTTTAAAGTTCTCATTACAAGAAAAAAAATTCCATAACTATATATGGTGACAGATGTTAACTAGATTTATTGTGGTGATCAGTTTTGCAATGTACACAAACATTGAATTATTATGTTATACATTCTAAACTAATACAATGTTGTATTTCAATTATACCTCAGTAAAAAAATAATGTAATACTCTAGACTAGAACAACATGAGGGGTTATTTTCTGTTCCATCCCAATAAAGATGAAAAACATTTTTAAAAAACTCTTTCTTGAGACGCCTGTGTTGCTCAGTCTGTTAAGTGTCTGCCTTCAGCTCAGGTCATGATCTCAGAGTCCTGGGATTGAGTTCCGCCTCAGGCTCCTTGCTCAACAGGGACCCCTCTTCTCCCTCTACCTGCCGTTCCCGCTGCTTATACTCTCTCTCTCTGTGAAAAATAAAATCTTTAAAATAAATAAAATTTTTAAAAAACCAAATCTTTCTCACAAAACATGACCAGCAACTGTTATCTCTCAAGTAAAGATATAGTTAATCCATTTGTGGAGGTTAATGGATAACTTAATTAAGACCTGACAAGATTCCCCAGGGTAAGTCATAAAGGGCAATTCCTGTTTAACAGTCCCCTCCGATGGGATGTCACCGGCATTATTAATAATTTCTCCAGGCCTTTCCTATCCTAATGAGGAAATAACACGGGGGTGTTATCTGCAGGATCTATTTTTGTTCCGTCAAAACACATGACAGTTAGCTATGGCAGGTTAGTCATCTTCACGTTGACTGCAAGTAACAATATCAGAGTTGTGGCTTGGCTAGGAGCATTGTCAGGACGGATTGTTTTCTGAGATAGCAGATGGTTTGGAAATCATCTGCCGTGACAGACCGAACTGACTAGAATTTCAATTCTCTGTTCCTGGAGTGGCGATGAGAAGGGCACATACGGGAAATTAACTCTCCTGGTGTAACTGAAAATGACAGCACACGGCATGGTCAGAGCACAAACTGGTACTAAGAAGGAAGGATAAATGAGAGGCAAGTGGGAAGTTCCTAATTAACTTCAATATACTTCAAGTAAATTTCCCTAACTCAATATTATGGCACATAGGAAGAAAGTTGATTTATGTATTTCAGGACTTGCTTTTATAATTTCACTCTTGAAGAATGAAATAATCAAACAACAGAAGGGGTATATTAATGAAAGGCCTGGATTACAGGGATTCAGAGTGAGGTATCAGGTAATTGAATCTAGTCAGTTTATTCAGAGCAGGATACAAATAAGTAATTTGGACATCTTGAATGAGATCTGCCAAGTTAAAAGCCTCATGAAAATTTTGTAAATATGCCATGCACTTTAATGCAATCTGAGAGTAGAAAGTAGTTTACAATGATTTCAGACTTCTATTTGGTCATTATTATTATTATGGTTTTTAAAATGTTCCCCCTGACGTCTTTCCTGTGTAAATGAATATGTCCCAGGGACACTCCAGTAAATGAGATAAACTAATGTAAAATATTAAATAATTCATGTGCTTGGAAGCCACTGAGATTTTGCTCATGTTTTTCTAGAAACCAAACCAATGTTATGAGGCAGGGGAAAAAAGTCATCTGCATATGAAAATATCTTAAGCATTATCTTTTAAGCCTAAATGTGCTCAGTAAGAAAAAAGAGGAAAAGGGAACAAGTTAAAAGAATACAGCAAGTACTATTTTATAACGGGAGAGAGAACTAATGGGATTTTGATCCAGCATTGTTTTGTTTCATTTAGAAGTCACGTCACCGCCTTTGTCATTGTATCTGTGGTTCAAAGTGAGACTGGAGTGAGGTTAACAGATGAAGAGGTCAAGTGGGACATGCGGGGGACACAGGGACAGAAGAGGCAGCACTGAGGAGCAGAAGGCAGTATGAAATGAATAAAGACTTGGGGCACCTGGGTGACTCAGTTGGTTGTGTCCAACTCTTGACTCTTGATTTCCACTTAGGTGATGATCTCAAGGTCGAGAGATCAAGCCCTGCATAGGGCTCCGCATTCAGCACTCAACTTGCCTGTGAGTCTCTCCTTCTCTCTCTCTCTCCCTCTGTCAGCCCTCCCTCCACTTAAGTGAGTGCACACTCTCTCTCACGAAAGAAAGAAAGAAAGAAAGAAAGAAA
>LNAC01000032.1:8444313-8573494 GCA_002007465.1 Ailurus styani | reverse complement strand
GGAGGGAGGGAGGGAGGGAGGGAGGGAGGGAGGAAAGGAAGGAAGGAAGGAAGGAAGGAAGGAAGGAAGGAAGGAAGAAAAGAAATGAAGAAAGACCTGGGATATTTGTGTTCCAAAGCCTGCCTCTGTCAGGATGTGATCTGGGGTTTGTTATATAACCTCTCAGGGTGACTGTTTTCTTATCTATAAAAACGTAGTAATAATATCAGCTTCACAGAACTATTATGAAATTAATGAGATAATAGTTATAAGGAGATTAGAGTGTCTGATACATAAAAGGTACATAAAATTTGAAACCTACCTGACCATTCTGTTCCAGGAAATGATCTCATGCTGCCAGCTTCCCCTGCAAGGAAACTTACGATATCCATTTGGTAGTAATAGGGAGACAATAAAACAGACTAAGTTCTTGGTCTTAAATCCCGAACTTTTCACTTACCAGTAGTGTGTTTGCTAGTTATTTTGACCTCAGCTTCTTCCTCTCTATATATAAGATGGATATTTACAGTAAGGATAATATTATACATAACATAATAAGGATATAAATATATATAATAAGGATATTATATATAATAAAGACATATATATCCTTATTAATAAATGTAAGGATATAATATATATCATAAGGATAATATTAAGGCTTACCTTATTGGAGGCTTGCAGGGATTAAATAACATTATCTGCATTAAGTACTTAGTACACTTCTAAGCACATGGCAAATACTCTCTACATGTTACCTTTGAGTATCCATTGATTCCCCACATATCTATAACCATGAAAATGTTATGTATAATAAGAAACAACCATAAAGGGTATTTTCCTCTTTAGCATAGCACTTGCTATGAACATGTAACAAAACTACGTTTTCAATTTACAAAACTAAGTTTTCAATTTAAATGTTTCTTAAACATGATTTGTTCAAAAGGAACTCTTGCCCTTTTAGCAAATAAATCTGAGCTATTTCAATCACTGTTCCAAAGAAAAGACTTAAAGCTATTCCACTTCCCAGTATTTTAAGGCATTGGTGAGTGATGGCAGGTAATCAAGAATTAAAGGATAATTGACTCTCAAAATAAGGAAACTATAGTAGGTGAGTCTGCATTTGTGCAGCTTTTCTTCTGTGGGTACATTCCTGTCCAATCCATACTGCATGGGGGTGGCCAAAACTCAAGTAGAAAGCATAATCTTATGGACTTGATGAGGCAGAGGACAGAATTTAGAAGTGCCCAAGTGACTAGAAAGTAACAGGAGAAATGAGGTAGGGCTCACAATACTGTGTAATTTCTGCCCCAGTCTTGGGCTGAATCTTGAACTGCAAATGTGCAAGGAAGGCATCAAGAAGCTAAGACTGTGGCTACAAGGCTGAGGGGCACCAGCCAAGGTTTCAACCCTATTTACAGCATGGGATGAACAACTTGGTTTTGTTGCAGCTAAAGTTAACTGCTTGCTAAAAATAAAATCTAACATTCTTTAGGGGAAGATATCAGAATATAAAACACCTTTAATGCATCATCTACGGTATTTAGTATATAACTAAAAACCACGACTTATGGGAGAAGAAACCAGAAAATTGTGGCCCATAGTATAAAAAAAAAAAAGTCAGTAAACACTCACCTTGATATGTTGGAATAAGTAGATGAGGAGTTTAAAGCCTTAAGAAAAAGGCTTGGAACCTGGAAAAGAAGCAGTGGAGCTTTCTTCTTCATAGGTGACCTGATTGTAGTTAGAATCTTCAAGAATCTACAGAACAATGACTAGAACTATTCAGTGAAGGTTACAGAGCACAAAATTGACACAAAATCTAATTTTATTTCTATATTCTAATAAGAAAAAATGGAAAAAGAAAATAAAAAATTACTCTTTTATAATTGCACCAAAAACTGGGGCGTCTAGGTGGCTCAGTCAGTTAAGGTCATGACCTTTAGCTCAGGTCATGATCTCAGGGTCCTGGGATCAAGCACCACATCTGGGTCTGTGTTGAGTGGGGAGTCTGCTTTTCCCTCTCCCTCTCCTTCTCCCCACCCCCTCTCATGCTCTCCCCCCTCAAATAAATAATCTTAAATATCTAAATATATAATCATGCCAAAAATTAAAGTGAGAAAAATATCAACAAAATATTAGAAGAACTCTGCACTGAAAACTACAAAATAGTGCTGAAGGAAATTAAAGAAGATCTAGATAAATAGAGAGATGCGATATTCTTAGAGTAGAAGGCTTAGTACTGTCCAGTTTTTGTAAATAGAGCTATAACAACAGTTTTCAAACATTTTGCTCTAGAACTCTAAAATAGATTTACTGCTATTGAGGATCTCAAAGGACTTTATTTTTTGTGAATTATATACATCAATATTTACAATATTATAAATTAAAACTGAAAAAATTTACTGTAGTAATTTTATAATTTATTTAAAAATAACAGCAAGTCCATTACAATATCATAAATAAGTTTTATTTTTAAAAACTACATTTTTAATTCAAAAGAAAATTATTAGATGAATGGCACTGTTTCACATTTCTTGCAAATTGATCTGGGTTAATAAAAGACAGCAGATTCTCCTATGTCTAAGATGGCAGGTTTTACATTTAGTCTAGAGTGATAGGTTATTTTGATTGAAGCATATGCAGAAATAACGGTCTCACACATATATATGTAGGGAGAAGAGGGAGAATTATTTAAATAGCCTTTTAAAATAACTATGGATATTATTCTTTGATTCTATAGCAAAACTTGCTAAGGAAACAGGGGAAGGAATTACAATACTTTGTGATGAGGGCTATGGTGAGGGAAACTTCTATAGAAGCACATGTCTAGGGCCACTAATGAGGACATGGATCTCAGAGAAGACTCTGCAGGAAATGATGGCTAAGCTGAGGGACAAAGAAATGAGGGTTATTGTAGGTTAAAGAGTATTCTGGGAAGGAAAAATGGTCCAGAAAGGACTGGGTAAGTTCATAGAATGGCCCTAGTTTAGTGGTTACATAGAGTGCTGAGAATGGGATGTTAAGGTGGCAAAATACGGTATTGAAGAGATAAACAAGAGCATGAATGTGGAGATTAGTAACCTTGGACTTTTCTGTAAAGATAATGAAAATTGAACGAAGGACTGAAGCAGAAGAATGACAGCTCATGAAAGCCAAAAGCTTAAGGAAGGATGGACTGGTTATTCATGTGAGATACAGTAGATGTCCAGTAAGTCTTAAGGACAGACATTGATTTTGGCCATGACAGTATTGTTTGTGACTTAATGAAAGTAAAAGGTGAAGCTATATTACAGGAATGGGTAGAGAGTAAAGATGGTCAGGGAAGGCCTTTCAGTAGACTTGTCTGGGAACAAAAAAGTAGGGCAATAATTAAAGGCGACAAGCAGTAACAATAGGCTGAAGGGAAGAAGCCAAGAAGCCAAGAAACATCAAAACTATGGATCTGGAAAGGACACAGATAGCACCTCGCTTGTAGAGGTATGCCAGACTTGCTCTACTGAAGGTAATGGGTAATTGTAGTTTATGCATTAACTATTTTTAAAACCATTTTACTAGTTTTTTAAAACATCTCTGAACTATGTTGTTTTGTTTTCCTCATTTTTTTAGTCAACATTTATCCCCCAGAATATGAGAAAACAGACCATGGTTCATATCCTAAATAAATCATTTTACAAGTCCAAATCAGTGGTGCCTGAATTACTGAGCTTTTATTTTATGCCAAATTTGGAGAGGATTATTTTACTATCAACTTCTCTAAAGAATGAACAACGGGACTAAATTCAGAACAAGATTTACTAGGATACCCTCATCAGTCCCCCTGTAGTCCTTGTCTCATGCATGATGTATATACCTCTGTTTGTTTATTTCTTCTATTTAGGAGGCTTGGGCTTTCTCATACCTACAGATTTGTGATATATAAACTCAGTTGGTTACAAGCTCCAGAGTAGGAATTTTTAGTATACTTAAATGGATAAAAACACTCAGATCCAGCTTATCAAATAGAACCAATAGATTGTTGATACCATTAACCTGCCTGAAATTGATGTGAAATTTGGTCCATGATCTGTTTCACCACAATTTGGGACTGTTGTAAAGATGTCTGTCATTTAGACATTTTCCTGCTATGACAGGACAAGAATACAAGCTTACTGGCTGAATGATTCTTGATAACTATGTGTGGCTGATGAAAGCCACTTAGGTTTATCTCTTGGTAACTCAGGAGCCTGAAGATAGCTAGAATTTATAGCAGTCATTTCTCTTCTGCACTTCTCTGGTGTGAACAGATAAATTTTTTCAGAAAGCTAGAAGCTGTAATAACTCAAGTCATTGCTATAGAAAAAAGGCAGAAACATCAATAAATCAGGGGTGAGGGAAAAAATCCCCAAATGTATAATTACTTGTGAAAACTGCCCAAATCTCATAAAATACTATATATTTTGATCCAGGTGTATGTGTGATTACATAATGAGATATTAACAATGGAAAACAATTGAATTAACAACTGAATCCAAATGATTCAAGTGTTAGAAAATTGCATTTGTTCTGTGTGTGGTTTTATTGGAAATGTCAATGGCAGCATAAGCACAGTACTAACCTAGAGTAAATCAGAGCAGTGCTAACTTACCATGTATAATAGATTCTGTACTGAGGTCACTTGTTCTCAGCAACAAGTGATTGAGCTGGTACTGAAAGTACCTCAACAAACGAAGGCTTCCAGTACAAAAATATGCAGGAACCAAACAGCTATTACATGAGTTTTCAAGATTTGATAAGAATGAGTCATGCTGTACATGGGTTAGTGGTTATAAAACATTGTATTAGGGAGGTATTTAATTTGGGTGCCATTTCCATCTTTATGTTTCAGATTACCTGTTTTAAAAAGACTTCGATATACTTAAGACACATCTAAGATAAAAGCAAACAGAGTTTAAGTGATAAAATGAAAGGAAAATGTAACGTATATATCATGCACAAAAATAAGCTCAACATAGGTTAAAGACCTAAATGTAAGACTTACAACAATAAAACTCCTAAAATAAAACATAGGCACTAATCTCTTGGACATCAGCAGTATTTTTTCTGGATCTGTCTCTTCAGGCAAGGGAAACAAAAGCAAAAATAAGCTATTGGGACTACATCAAAATAAAAAGCTTTTGCACTTCAAAGGAAAAGACAACTTACCAAATGGAAGAAAATATTTACAAATGATGTATCTGAAGAGGGGTTAATATCCATAATATATGAAAAACTCTTTCAACAGAAAACCAAATAAACAAATAATCTAATTAAAAATAGGCAGAGGACCTGCATTGACATTTATCAAGAAGACATACAGGTGGCCAACAGGGACATAAAAAGATGTTCAACATCACTAATCATCAGGGAAATGTGAATCAAAACCTCAAAGAGATGTCACCTTACATCAGTCAGAATAGCTAGAATCAAAAAGACAAGAAATAACAAGTGTTGGTGAGGATGTGGAGAAAACAGGAACTCTCACGCATTGTTGGTAGGAATGTAAATTGGTGCAGCCATCATATGACCCAGTAATTCCACTTTTGGGTTTTACCTAAAGAAAATAAAAACACTAATTTGAGAAGATTCATGCATGCATATCCTTATCGCAGCATTATTTACATTGGCCAAGATATGGAAGAAACCTAAGTGTCCATCAATAGGTGAATGAAAAAGAAGATGTGTCACACACACACACACACACACACACACACACACACAGTCACAAATATAAACACAATGGAATATCAGCCGTAAAAAAGAATGAAATCTTGCCATTTACAACATGGATGAACGTAGAGGGTATTATGCTAAGTGAAATAAGTCAGAGAGTAAAAGATAAATACGATATAATTTCACTTATATGTGGAATCTAAAAAACACAACAAACAGAAAAACAGAAACAGACTTATAAATACTGAGAACAAACTGGTGGTTGCCAGAACGGAGAGGGTTTAGTGGAAGGGGTGAAGGAGGTGAAGGAGATTAAGAGGTACAAACTTTCAGAGATAAAATAAGTCATGGAGATGAAAAATACAACATAGGAGATGTAGTCAATAATATTGTAATAGCTTTTTATGATAATAGGTTGTAACTACATTTATCATGGTTAGGATTTTGTAATGTACATAACTATCATATTTTCTACACCTGAAACTAATATAATATTACATGTCAACTATACTTCAATAAAAAGTAACACGTAAAGTAGTTCGAAAAAGTACAAGTGGTATAAAAATGAGAACAAAAGGGTGGGGAAAGATACAAGTAAACTAAGCATGCCATTGCTTTAACTGGAATATCAAAAAATTAAAATAGTTAATATTTTCAAATAATATAAATCTTAACAATTTGACTCTGATTGTCTACGTAGCTTAACTCTACTTGTTTCATGGGGCAATAGAGTGCATTGCAGATTGTTATTCAGGGCTTGATCTGTAGAGAAGTAGTGAAGAGAAGAAGTAATAAGATGGGGAGAGTTTGCAGGTCAGAAATGGTACAGTATGTTTTTTATTTAATCTAATTTAGGCCTTGTTGGTCCTGGAATAACTGGCTTCCTAATCATATTTCTTCCCCTTTATGCTTTCTTTCTCTTGTCAATCCCTCTCCCTCTCTCTCTTCCCATCACTCCCCCCCTCTCATTTCTACACAAACCACTGAAGACTGACACGGTATATCAATCGACCTGAGGTCAGAATACTTGAAGCAAACAACAAGTCTTGGGAGGATGTGGAGAAAAAGGAACCCTTCTGCACTGCTGGTGGGAATGCAAGCTGGTGCAGCCACTGTGGCAAATAGTATGGAGGTTCCTCAAACAGATAGAGAACTATCCTACGATCCACTAATTGTACTACTGGGTAATGACCCCTAAAAATATTTAAAAAACACTAATTCAAAGGTATACATGCACCCCTATGTTTACAGCAGCATTATTTACAATAACCAAATTATGGAAGCAGCCCTAGTACATATCAGTAGATGAGCAGATAAAGAAAATGTGGCGTATAGGGGCACCTGGGTGGCTCAGTGGGTTAAAGCCTCTGCCTTCGGCTCAGGTCATGATCTCAGCATCCTGGGATTGAGGCCCGCATCGGGCTCTCTGCTCAGCAGGGAGTCTGCTTCCTCCTCTCCTCCTCTCTCTGCCTGCCTCTCTGTCTACTTGTGATCTCTCTCTATCAAATAAATAAATAAAATCTTTAAAAAAAATGTGGTGTGTCACAATAAAATAATATTTTACTACCCTAAAAAAGAATGAAATCTTGCCACTTGCAATGACATGGTAGGAGCTAGAGAGTGTAATGCTAAGTGAAATAAGTCAGTCAGAGAAAAACAAATATCGTATGATTTTACTCATATGTGGAATTTAAGAAACCACACAAATGAGCAAAGGGAAAAAAAGAGAGACAGAGACAAACCAAGAAATAGGCTCTTAACCAAAGAGAACAAACAGATGGTTATCAGAGGGGAGGTGGGTGGGGGGATGGGTGAATAGGGGATGGGATTAAGGAGTACACTTGTGAGGGGCACCTGGGTGGCTCAGTGAGTTAAAACCTCTACTTTCGGCTCAGGTCATGATCTCAGGGTCCTGGGATCAAACTTCCTCCTCTCTCTGCCTGCCTCTCTGCCTACTTGTAATCTTTCTCTCTGTCAAATAAATAAATAAAAATCTTTAAAAAAAAAAAAAAGAAGTACACTTGTGATGAGCACCAAGTGATGTACAGAAGCATTGATTTGCTATACTGTACACTTGAAATGAATAGAATGCTGTATATTAACAATCCTGGAATTAAAAAATAATAATAAAATAGAAAATAAATTCAAATTAAACACACACACAAAAGAATGTATTTTGATTCCTAAAAAAAGAGTATTTCAAGTAAAATTTCACTTCAGCTGTACACAGTTGTCTAGGAAGATAATGCAATCTTCTAAGTGATGATGGTAGCAAAAATTGACAAATGGAAAAGAAATATATTGGAATGGCTCACACAATCACAAAAAAAGTAAAGAATCAGACTATAGAAGGACAGAAATCAGCTCTGGGAAGTTTAGGTAGCAGGACCCGATCAACAGTCTTTTCAGATGCTTCCCTTGAGGGAAATAAGCTCTCTTTAACTTTTTGAAGTATTTTTGATGTTCTGGTCAAAAGTAAAAATCCAAGAAACTGCGTGGATTACATGCTATCTCAGCAGACCATATCCAGTAGGTAAAATAGAGTGGGTCCAAATGGAAGAAAATTAACCAGGAAAATGTAGAGTAAATGTTAAGTGACAAAAGCAGCAATGTCTACTGGAAATGTCATGATCTTTGTGCCCACATGGGTAGGGGAAGAGAGGGACCAGAATAACTTAATTCAGGTCTCAGCGACGCTAGGAAGCTAAGTAGAGAAGGGTTGAAGAAGACACAAGAATTAGTGTGGTTAATGGGAGCCCTTCCTGCTCATCTGTACCTCCCGCTCACCGTCTCTTTCCCATCTGCATTATCTCATGGGACTTATTCTGTATTCACATTCACTCCTGCTTGTTTATACCTGTCTCCTCCACTATGGCATGGGAATGCATGGCTCCTACCCAGGGACCTACAGTTTTCCAGGTGTTTCTACCTTTCTGGAATTCTGAGACAGCCCCTTTTGGAGAAAGTGCCTGAAGTTGCCCATCTTTCCCCCAGCAGTGATTGAATTAGTAGTAGATGCCCATCGAAACTATTTCAGGTGCCCCTCTGTGGTCCCTGGGCCCACTTTGCTAAAGCTCTTGTGCCTTGGAGATTTTAGACTTTCAGCTCAAAGGGAGGTTCTAAGCTTATGAAAATATGTTCAATCCTTAAGTCGGGTCTGTTCCGAACAACCACTGGTGGTTGGGAAGATGCTTGCCAAACCCAGAAACTGTTTGTCCATGCCAGTAAGCTGGCCACGGTTGTTTGTTATTTTTTTTTTCATAAGTTCCACAATTCTGTACAGTTTCATTTTCTGATTTGAAATCGTAAAAATTCCACCTGCCTTCACTTTGGACAATTTGGAAAGCACTAGAAAAAATGTAGGGAGTCCTCAAATCTTTCCTGGTTGGTTTTCATTTTTGCTATGGCGCCACGTGGAATTAAGAAAAACAAAAACAGAAAAACAAAACAACGAAAAACCATGAGGGCCACTACAAGAGCCATCTGCTCGTGAAGGCTTTCGTCTATTCCTTTCCATACCTACTGCCAAGGGAGGTCCCCAAGACATTACAATTCTGCTTCAGGTTCCAAATCCCAGCCTTTTCAACAGCAGCAAAACAGTAGCAGTGGAAACAATAAGACACTTGTCATTTTTGTAGGTTTGAATATTTTTATGTTCATAATAAGCTCGTTTTGAGATAAACACATGAAGATGAAAGAGCTGTGTGGCATTTTAATCATTCTTAAGCAGGAAAAAGATAACTATTTTTTGGCGTGGAAACTTTCCACTTTTAGTAAGAGAAGAGTGTGAGAAGCCTGAGTACACTGTCAGTTTCCAGCAGGTTCAATTAATTGCTGAAACCAAACAAAAATAGCCTTGCACGGTTCCCATTGTTCTGCAGCTGTTGGCTTCAGATTGCTTGTTGTCCCCTTCCTTGTGACTAATCATCATGGTTTCCCAGTTTCCTTTCTTGATTTCCCACCAGAAGTTGTGATGTTTCATAGGAAGAGAGGGCAACCTTCCCAGCAATTCTTTCCAGGCCTTTTGAACACATCAGTCCTGAAGCACTCATACTTGTCTTCAAATCCCTGAATTTCTTGATCTGCCTAGACTCAGAGGCTGTGTGTTTGTGAACAGGCATGCTTTAGCCATTTGGTAAGGGGACTCAAGTGGCTTCCTGTTTGAAAGAGGTCAAAAAGATGTGAGTCTTAAATGGAATGTGTGCACAAGTCTTAGCCTAATTCTTTGCTTTGGTTTTGTTTTGAAAAATCTCTCTTTGCTTCTTGCTGCTTTGTTGAAAAGAGTTTTAGATTGCTAAAAGTATAACCTGCCTTCTGAGTTTAGCAATCACTGCAGGGGTTATATCACGATATAGAGTCTCATTTAGTTGAATGTCGAACATCTAGCAACCTAATTCCTCAGAACACAGAACTGCACCTCAACAGAAAAGAAAGACCACTAACATAGTTGCAAAAAGTCCACATGCTAAAACCCAAACACTTTTCACATAGGAAAGTTTAAAAACTTGGAACACTGCAAATGTTAAACACTACATAAGTGTTTGTGATGATCGTCAGAACTTATTAGCTGTTCTTACATATCAATCTAGCAAACTTAGTTTTCATATTTCTTTGAAAAAAAAAGAAAAAGAAAAAGATTACTGACAGCATTTTCTTTCTTTTTTTAAAATATTTTATTTATTTATTTGACACAGAGAGATCACAAGTAGGCAGAGAGGCAGGCAGAGAGAGAGGAGGAAGCAGGCTCCCTGCTGAGCAGGGATCCCGATGTGGGGCTCCATCCCAGGACCCTGAGATTATGACCTGAGCTGAAGGCAAAGGCTTTAACCCACTGAGCCATCCAGGCACCCTACTGACAGCATTTTCAAATGATGGCAAAAAAGAATAACAGAACGAGAACATTGTGAAAATCTGCACCTGACATCCACCTACAATAATGAGACAGAAAATTTACAAAACCATAGATGAAGTTGTTGGCCCACTTAACCCGCTAAAGGATCTGAAATACATTAACCCATCCTTTACAGACACGGCCCTGACAAGCACAGTGACCCCCTTAAGTCATCAAGGAGAACTGAATTAGGTTTCATCTATTCCAAGAGTGTAATGAAAGGTAATATATTAAAAAATTAAAATTTTAAAGGGGTGGACTCAAGCTCTAAACAGGGTTGTCATCAAGTATGGGAGAGAGTACTTAAATAGGGAAGCTTGTCCATAGGTGACCTTGGTTCTCGGGGAGGCCTCGCTGGATACACTGATGGCCATCGGAGTTGAAGACAACCCACAGCCTAGTCTAATGCTGCCCACGGGCGTGGCTTCAAGACAGAGGAGAACGCACTCCCTCTCTCCCCATGCTAGACCACGTCTGACTTCCTTTAGAAAACAGCTGTCTGATTCTTAGGAACCCTCCAGCCTGCCTTCCAAGAGAAGGCGGCTCCTTGGCTCAGAATGAGTCACCACGTCTATTTGCAACCCGCCTAATTGGTGTGTGTGCTGGCGTTGGCTCCCCACAGTCAGCCGGGGCGGCCCGGCTCGAACTCATGATTCACTGTATCCTCTAGTTAGGTCTCTGGCCTGTTTGTGTTTGCTACAGGCTCTCTCCAGCTCATCACACGTTTTTTCCTCCTCCGTCATCATCAAAACCACTAGCAGCCAGATAGCGCCTCACCCTTACCACGTCCTCCAGCTGTTTGCCAGCGTGTCCCTCCCTGACAGGTACCTTTCTCTCTCTCCCCTCGCCCCAGCCCGTTCCTACTGCTATAGTTCCTCCAAGCTCAGCCATTGTTAATTTGGGGTGATTTGGTTCCCCCAGGGGAAATTCGGCAATGTCTCAAGATATTTTTGAATTGTCCCGACCTGGGGAAAGGTCTTCGTGGGATGTAGTGGGTGGGGGCCCGGGACGCTACTGAACACGCGCCAGGCAGCCGCAGCAAAGCATCAGGCGGCCCCAACTGTCCGTATGGCCGCGGTCGGGACCCCCTCCACTCTCCCTGGTCCCCGTTCTTCATGTCATAGTTCAACTCTCCCCTCCTCTGGAAATTTCCCTGCCTGTACTTCTCACTCTAAGCCCTGGTGAACTCGCCCTGCTGTTTCCTTGTAGTCTTTGATGTGTGTTCTCTGGTTGGCATATGCATGCAGTAGCAAATTGCCTTTGTGTTTATGTCCTTTTCCTCAACTGACTGGCAGCTCCTGCCGAGCTGGGGGCAGGGTCTCTCTCATTCCCATATGGCTAGCTCTCACACTAGGGCCTAGCTTCTTGCAAGTTGTTTTTTGGGGGGATTTTTTTGTTTGTTTGCTTTGTTTTGTTTTTTTAATGTTGGAATTATTGAATGAAAAAGGAGCAGTCTTGTTTTAAGCTTTATGCCTTTACTCTTCTGCTAATTACTTGGCAGCATTAGAGACATCTTGCTGATCTTCTTGAGAATGTTTAGATACAGAGTAAGTGGTTTTCATCTTCTTACATTTCATTATGTCTGTGTTCTAGAGCATCTCAGGGGTGATGACATCTTTGATGATAAACTTTGGATGGCGATAATAGTACCTTTGAAGCTAACAGGGAGCCCATCTTTCACGGTTAATAATCTACTGCATTGGAATTATTTTATGTTTAAGATGAAAGTCACTGACATCAGACTGCCTGCATTCAATCTAGAATCTGCCACCTACCACCTGTGTGACCTCAAGTAAATTACTGAAACTCTCTGTGCCTCAATTTTTGGTCTGAAAAATGGGGGTGAGCATAGGACAGAGTTCATAGATTCTTTTAATAAGGATTAAATGTGTCAATACTTATAAAATACTTAGGAGAATACCTGGCACCCAATAAGTGCTATGGAAGTGTATCTTAACGGGGATGGAAGGACAATCTTGTACCAACCCCCCATTGCTTGTCATGAATGCATCAAGCTAGGCAAACACAGCTCATTCCTTTTTTTTTAATTTTAATTTTTTTTTAAGATTTTAAGATTTTAAGATTTTAAGATTTTATTTATTTATTTGACAGAGAGAGATTTATTTTATTTATTTATTTGACAGAGAGAGATCACAAGTAGGAAGAGAGGCAGGCAGAAAGAGAGGGGGAAGCAGGTTCCCTCTCGAGCAGAAAGCCTGATGCAGGGCTGGAGTCCAGGACCCTGAGATCATGACCTGAGCTGAAGACAGAGGCTTAACCCACTGAGCCACCCAGGTGCCCCAAGACAGCTCATTCTAACATGCTACTTTATTGCATTCCTGATGAGAAAGGAATAGAACCGTGTTGAAGGATATGAGTACTCACAATTTTCCCACACTGCGTCCTGATCAAGACCAAAATAACTCTCCAGAACTCATCAAACTTTTTGCAGGTAGGTGATGGAGTGTCGTGTAGTCCTGGCATAATACAAAAATCACTGATAATCTATGGTTGCCACTGCTGCTGCATTTTAATTTTTCTGCTTCAAACAGTGGCATTTTAATCATTCTGCCCATGGCAACTAATGTCCTTTAAATTAACATTAAAAATTCATTCTTTTGGTTTATCCTTCCTGAATCAAGCTAATTAGCTATCAGCTGAGAGCCCTTTAAATTATAACCTGAGTATGTTACATTTTCCAATTTATAATGCCTCTTCGAAGCAAATTGAAAATCCAAAAAGGAGTGAATTAATTAATGTTAATTAAAGAGTACAGCAAGGAACGGATGCCAGGTCAATCTTCGGAGTGCACTTGGAAAGCCATTGTCAGGACTAAGTTGACCTTTTGTAGCACATAGCTTTGCACAAAAGACTTGGCCATGGTGGCTTTTTAAAAAGGGGGAAAAGAAAGCTAGAGATAAGAGTGGAAGCAGCACTGAACATGATAGCATATATCTGTACATTACATACATTACATATGTGATATTACACATTCTCTGTAATAGAACAGGTAATCAAATCAACCCTTAAAGTTTTTTACAACATTTTTCTGAAATTTCCTTTTTACATTTTGTTATCAGTGAATATTCTCTGAATGCCTTTGCATACGAGGTTTTATTAGACACTGATAGAAATACAGAGATAAGAGGGTCATCACCCAGAGAACTTACAATATAGAATAACACAGCCCAATAGAACTTTCTGTGATGATGAAAATGTTCTCTATCCGCACCAACCAGTAGAGCTGCTACATGTAGATAGTCAACACTGCAAATGTGGCTTATATGACTGGGGACTTCAAGTTTTATTTTTTATTTAAATTTATTTAGAAATAGCCACATGCAGCTATTATATTGTATATCTCAGGTCTAAAAGGTAAGACATCCTGCATACTGCTTATTTTTATTACTTAAAGATTTCCAAAAGTTGTTAGTCAATGTTTCTCTCATGCCATATCATAGGAGGTCTTTCTCTCTCTCTGTCTCTCTCTTATATTTGCTGGCTCACTCACACCCCTTACTCTATTTTCTATTCAGTGTAATATTCATCAACTTAAACTTATTTTCCTCAGGGCTGTGCTGATCAACTTGGAGAGATGAAATACATCAGAATTTCTGGAGTGAGGAAGAGAAAACAGCCGCATAATAGACATTATAATTTGTAATAAGAAAATGGGGGGAAAAGGCATCCAAATTACATGAAAGTAAAATGGAGGGGGAGTTTTGGGGATACACAAACGGTTCTCAACAGAAATGTGTACCTGGTTCCTGAGGGGGGAATATCAGAATATAGGAAGCGGTAGGAGAGAGGTTATGGCATTTTTCTGTTGAACTCACTGGTGCGTAGGTTTACGGACTTCAAGAAATACTACTTTTACTCAAGAACAGTTAAAACACATTGGTACTAACGTGCTGAAAGGTCTTTTCACCACAAAAGCCAGCATGCAGGTAACCATTATCTCATCAGACATCAGAAATTCACTGAGTGTTCCAGGGACAAATAGCTGGGTGGTTTGAGGTTCTCCACAGAATTGCTGACACAATCACTAGTTGTGTATATTGGACCATGTAATTTGGATTTTACCTTAATATTCTTAAATGAAAACGAAAGCATTAGGAATATAGTTGTAAAAAACTGATTTTATTCGTATGCGAGTATGAGTAAACAAAATACATTCCATGTACAATACGGTAGGACTCATTATTCAGGACAAGTAATTCAGGTTTGTTTTTTATAAATCAAATTTATAATTCAATAGGAGTATTTTATAAGTAAGGACTAATTTCATGACTTTTGGCACATTCACTTCTTTTTCCAAGTTATTTTATGTTCATCAAAGATGGATTTCAGATTCAGTCATTTTCCTTGTTGAGACATTACATTATGTTTCCTTATTCACGCCATCATTTTGTGCTTGACTTGAATAATACCAATATTGCCACCTATAGGTCAAATGCTTTTTTGGTTTGTTTTTCAAGAGCACAATGTGGAAGAACTAAAAACTCTTGGAGAATGGGTCATTCTGGATAATTGAGTTTGACAGCTTCTTAGGGATGCGTGTTTTTACCCACATTTTCCTTCCCCCCCCCTTCTTCTTCTTTTTCTTTTTTTATTTTTTTTTTTTGTAATTTTGCATGGAAAAGTTGTTCAAAGATACTATATAATCCCTGACTTCTCGGCTACTGCACCAACAATAATTTTTGATGAATAAGAAGGATCATCATCAGTATGAATTATTGAGCTAGATTCTTTGGCTCTAGGCAAAATCATCTCAGACTGTTGCATTCTCTGAGTATTTCACTCATTAGAATATTCAGTCACTTTTGTGGACTGTCCATTCACTTTTCACCGTATATATTCCTTTTTGGCAAGTTTTACTCTTTTATACATTACCTCATATTAACCCCTTCTTAGATAGTCATAATTCATTTTACAATATTAAACAGAAACTATCCCCAAATAAAGAAATGTATGCCACTTTGACCTAAGTTTCCCAAATTTATTGGACCTTGGATTCCTTTCCTCCCAAAATACTTTTTAATGTCCTAATAAGCCACTATATCTGGACACACATTCTGGTAGCCCTGGGATGTTCATAGATATTTGCTTCTCTCCTCTTTCCAACCCATGATAGAGCTGCATTTCTTTACATCACTGAAAGTTTAACATCATCAAATCACCTACGATTGTCCAGATAAATAAAGGAGTCATCATGTGTGTCATCTCTGGGCGGAGCTTTAAGGGCCACTGTGCAGTTTGCCACATTCCTCTCTCCTTGCAAAAGGAAACTAAAAGTGTGTGTCAAGATGGAGCCTGACTCAGCCTGGATCAGGGAATGCTACCTGTAGGAGGTGAAAAGCAAGCAAGAAATAACTCTTTGTTGGGTTTTCAACCCTCTGAGATTTGAGGTTTATTTGTTATGGTGGCATAACTTAGTTCATGCTGAATGATACACTCAACTATGCAACAAAAACTTAACAAGTATCAGACAATTTATAAAATTCTTATGATGAATCATAGCTCCAGACACTAACTTTCAAGGGATTGTGTAGCAGCTTTGCCTTCTTTAAAAATTCTAAACATCTCAGTGAAGGAAACGTGGATCCACTGAGAATGTGCACTTGGTACAATTCCAATCAAGCCAGAGCACCTCAGTTCGTGGTTGCACTGAAAGCCCTGAAACTCTTACAGGCACACAAATACAGCAGACTTAGTAATTATCTCCTGTTTTAGCTCACCTCAGTAGCATTTCTTCCTGTACACTGACCTCACCACAGCATTTCAGATTCTTCTTGCTACTCTCATATGATGAAAAGTTTCTATAGTCTTAAGTCAGTTTATGAACTTGATAAATTTAATGTTGTTACTGTTTTTCCTGAAAGGAGTTCTCTCCATTTGCTTTCTGGACCTTAATAAAAAGAATAAATTTTAAAAAATTGTGCTCAAGTCCCAAATAAGTGTTTAGATTTCTATATCGAATAAACTAGAAGCAAATGGACTTTTTCAATTATATACAGAAGAAGGGACCATTGATGTTATATGTGAGAATATAAAAGAGTTGCTCTTTCTTGCCAGAAACTAAGTTTCTGCATAAAGTAAACTTCACATCAGTTTATACTTATATTCGGGACTGACCTTTTCTAAAACCATAGTAAGAGAAACTTCGATATGAAATAATCTCTCAGTTATCAGAACAACATTCCTGTGGATTTTCAAGCCATCCTAGTCCTTAATCCCTGTATTTTTTTCTCCCTCTCAGAACCCGGGAAAAGCTGAACTAATGAAATAGTTTCAAAGAAGCTAAAAAGAATAAGAGCTTATTTTCTGCTAAGGTAGTAGAGTGTTCCTTTGATTTGGTCAACTCTTCTGTAGAAACATTAATTCTTCAATCTTTTGGAATTTGCTCATTCCTTCATTTAACAATCATTGAGTACTGAGTGTCCACTATGGGCCAATTATTGGGCATAAAAAGACACAAATTTCACAAATTTATTGAATCTTGAAATCTTTTCCTTTCAAAATGCTTTTTATTGTCCTATTGAACCATTATATCTGGGCACACATTATGGTGGCCCCACATCTTTTCTGCTTTTGAAACAATTCAAAATCTTGAATTTCATTTCTTATATAGTAGTCTCTATGTGTCACTATTTAAATTAAATCAATTTAAAAAAAAAAGACTAGTTACTCAGTCGCTCAACCTATTTGAAATGTTCAGTACACACATGTAGCTACCGACTACCATCTTGAACATTGTGTCTGGAACAGTTTTATCATCATACAAAGTTCTTCTGAACAATCCAGACATAGAACACTAACACCATCACAGAAAGTTTTACTAGATAGTATAGGCTCTAAATAATAAAACTTACACATTCGTAAGCAATAATATTGTGATGACAGTCTTCAGTTAGGAGTATATAATGTCAATAGTATATCACTTTGTTTGAGGAAATTAGAAGATGGCAAAAATAGATGCAGTAGAGGATGGCCAGAAGGACAAAAGAAGATCATTCTAAATTTATTTACTTATTTATTCATTTGACAGAAGTATATCACTTTGTTTGAGGAAATTAGAAGGGCAGAGAGAGAGGAGGAAGCAGGCTCCCTGCTGAGCAGAGAGCCCGATGCAGGCCTCCATCCCAGGACCCTGAGATCATGACCTGAGCCAAAGACAGAGGCTTTAACCCACTGAGCCACCCAGACGCCCAAAAGAAGATCATTCTAGACAGAAATGTCAACATCTGTCAAGGCTCAGGTGCCTGACATAATGAATAGTTTCAAACTAGGACGAAACTCTAAGTCTGGACTAGAGCAAGGATATGCAGGGAATGGTATGAGATAGTCTGTAAGCTTAATCGGGGTCAGATTTTGGAAAGCTTTGTGTGCCATATTAAAATTTATAAACATGAATCTTAAGGAAAGTTAAAAACATATTTTAAGCAGAGGTGTAACATGGTCATATACTTTTTAGGGATATAATTCAATATCTGCTAAAGATGGAGGTGTTAACTGAGACAAACTTTTCATTCAAGTATATGGGAATGATAGAACAGAGAAGTCAAACAAAACCAAGTGGAAATGTTGGATTTTAAAAGCATATGCACAATTTTGAGGATTAAAATAGAAAAAAAAATAGGAAAAAAATTATAGAGCATGGATAAAGCCATTGGTCTGTGAGTTTTCATATTAAAATGCTCTAAGTCAAATGAGGACCAGATCTAGACTTACCACATGAAGCCAAGACAAGTAAAAACGTTAAACCATTTCTTCCATTCATAAGTAGATTTGAAATATCCCTAATATCATGCAAGAAATAAACAGCTAGAACAAATGGAGAAATACTTTTGACTTTCTGGAGGAAAATAACTATTAACCTAGAATTATAAGTCCAGTTACACTGTTATATAAAAATCAAGGCAATATGACTCAGCAATTGATCACTTAACTCATGGGCAGATGAAGAACACAGCTAGCTGTGAGAATTAACTTGAAGTACAAGACACGCTGATCATCAGCACTACAAACACACTTACAACCCTAAGTTTTTTTTAGAGCTATGCCAAAACAAAACAAAACAAAACAAATCAAGGAAAATAAAGATATTTTTAGGTATTAAAATAAATCAAGACATTTCACCCCCTACAGTCCCTTGTTAAAAAATTAATTAAAGAATGTACTTGAGCAAAATAAAGGTTGAACCTGGAGGGAAATCATGACATATAGGAAAGAATGCTGTCCACAAAAATTTTAAAATAGGTTAGTAAGCTTAATTAACTACTAACTGGAAAAAATAAACTGTAAGAAAGTTGTAAAATCTATTTCATTAGCTGTAAAAATATCCAAAAGTTCATGTTAAAAATAACATTAAGAACTTCCAATTTGTAGTTCAGCACATAAAGAGCGTGGAAGTCATCACACCATCCTAACAACAAACAAAAAACTGAACAAACCGAAAATCAATAACTCTTCTTAGATCCATCAAAAAGCCGAAGTCACTAAGCAAACCATTGACCCTAAAACTGAAGAGAGAGATAGACATATGGAGAATTACAACTTACTGTTACCATGAGCATTAACCCACACCAGAACCAGTCATGTGGTAGAAAAATCTTAATTGTATAATCGGGAATTCTACCAAATATTTATGAAAGAAATTATACCAATTCTCTGTAATCTCTTCCAAAATATGGAAGAGGGAATGTTTCCTGACTCCCAGGAATCCAGCATCACCCTAATACCAAAACCAGACAAAGACCTTGTGAAGAAAGAAACCTACATCATTATTTCTCATGAACATAGATGCAAAAATCCTCAACAAAATGTTATCAAAACAAATCTAACAATATATAGAAAGAATTACACACAATGTACAAATGAGATTTATTTCAAATATACAACATTTATAATAAGGTTCAATATTTGAAAATCAATAACTGTAATCCAGCACATCAACAATCCCATGATCATTTCAATACATGCAGAAAAAATATTTGATAAAATCCAATGCCCACTTATGATAAAAAATTTCAGTAAACTAGGAAGAGAGGGGAGACCTCCTCAACTTGATTAAAAAAAAATACCCTGTAGTTAACATATTTAATGTTGAGAAACTAGAAATTTTCTACCAATTCAAGTACAAAGGCAAGGATGTTTTCTCTCACCACTCCTTTTCAACCACATATTGGATGTCCTAGCTAATGCAATAAAACAAGGAAAGGAAATTAAAAGTATACTGATTAGGAATGAAGAAATAAAACAATCTTTGTTCCCAGATGACAATATCATATATGGAGAAAATCTCAAAACAAAAACCAAAAACCAAAAAAACTCCTGGAATGAATACATGATTACAGTAAGGTTGTAGGACATAAGATTAATCTGTAAAAATTAATCACCTTCCTATATGTGCCAGCAATTTGAAACTAAAAACACAATAATACTTACATTAGCACTCAAAAAATATGATTTGATATATATTTAACAAAATATATACAAGATCTATATGAGGGAAACTACAAAACTCTGATAAAAGAAATCAGAGAAGAACTAAATAAACAGAAATATATTCCATGTTTACAGATAGAAGGACTCAATATTGTCAAAATCTTAGCTTTTCCCCAACTTAACCTATATATGCAATGCAATTCTAATGATAATCCCCACAAATTATTTTCTAGATATTGAAATGGTGACTCTAAAGTTTATATGACGAAGCAAAATATTCAGTATAACTGGCACAATATTAAAGGAAGAGAACAAAGTTGAAGTACTATCATTACCTGACTTCCAGACTTACTATAAAGCTGCATTAATCAAGACAGGTGAGGGACTAGACAAATAAATCAATAGAACAAAATAGAAAGCCTAGAAGCAGAGCCACACAAACATGGCCAACTGATTATTGACAAAAGAGCTAAAGCAATGTAATAGAGCAAAGACAGCCTTTTTCAATAAATGCTCGTGAAAGAACTACACATCCACAGGTAAAAAATAAATAAATAAATAAATAAATAAATAAATATAGGGGCACCTAGGTGGCTCAGTTAGTTAAGTGTCCAACTTTTGATTTCAGCTCAGGTCATGATCTCAGGGTCCTGGGATTGAGCCCTGGATGGGGCTCTGTGCTGCGGAAATTCTGCTTCAGGATTCTTTCTTTCCCTCTGCCTCTCCCCCTGCTCTCTCTCTGGGTCTCTCTCTCTCAAATAAATAAATAAAACTTTAAAAAAATGAGTATAGACACATACCTTACACCTTTCACAAAAATCGACTCAAAATGGGTCATAGACCTAAATGTAAAATACAGCACTGTAAAACTCCTATAAGAGAGCATAGAAGAAGAGCAAGATAATATTAGGTTTGACAATGACTTTAGATACAACTTAAGGGCACAATCTCTGAAAGAAATAATTGATAAGCTGGACTTTGTTAAAATGAAAAAAAAATTCTTCTCTATGGAAGACACTGTCAAGAGAATGAAAAGACAAGCCATCGAGTAGGAGGAAATATTTGGAAAAGATGTATCTGATAAAGGACTTGTATCTAAAAGACAGAAAGAGCTCCCAAACTCAACAAAAAGAAAAAAAAACACCTCCACTAAAGAGTTAACCAGAGACCTTAACAGGCACCAAAGAAGATACACAGATGGCAAATAAATATACAAAGATATGTTCAACATCATTTCATTAGGAAATTTCAAATTTAAACAATAATGAGCTATCACTACAAGTCTATTAGAATGACCAAAATCCAAAGAGATTGAGATGCTGATAAGGATATGGAACAATAGGAGCTCATTCACTGCTGGCATGAGTGTGACAAGGCACAGCCACTTTAGTAGCTACCTCATAGACTCTAGTACTTAAGATACTGTGATCTTCGCATAGTGTTAGACAAAGAAAACTGATAAAATACTATAGAAAACCCAGAAATAAACTCAAGTGAATAGGGAAATGTGGTATATGTAAAATAAGCTATGAAACAAGTAAGGGCTGCACAGGCTACTTTATAAATGGTGCTAGGACAACTGATTGTCTATATGAAGAATATACGTAAGTCCAATTAGATTGTTAACACTATATACTGAAATCAATTCTAGTAAATACTAAATTAATAAAACTAAATACTAAAATTAACTCATACGGGGCGCCTGGGTGGCTCAGTGGGTTAAAGCCTCTGCTTTCGGCTCAGGTCATGATCTCAGGGTCCTGGGATCGAGGCCCGCATCGGGCTCCCTGCTCAGCGGGGAGCCTGCTTCCCCCTCTCTCTCTCTGCCTGTCTCTCTGCCTCCTTGTGATCTCTCTCCCTCTGTGAAATAAATAAATAAAATCTTTAAAAAAATAAAAAAATAAAATTAACTCATACGGATACACAAAGAGATATATACAACAATGTCCATTATGAGATGATCTATAATAATAAATGTCTTCAGACAATTTAAATGGGTACCATGATTGATACATGTCATATATTCATATAATCACGTGGAATGGATTTCTACATGCCCAATGTGCCGAGTAAACATTAATAGTTATAAAGAATAGGCAAATCTGTTTCTTTTTTTTTTTTTTAAAGATTTATTTATTTATTTGATACACANAGAGATTACAAGTAGGCAGAGAGGCAGGCAGAGAGACAGGGAGAGGAGGAAGCAGGCTCCCTGCTGAGCAGAGAGCCCGATGCGGGCCTCGATCCCAGGACGCTGAGATCATGACCTGAGCCGAAAGCAGAGGCTTTAACCCACTGAGCCACCCAGGTGCCCGGCAAATCTGTTTCTTGTAGCTAAAACGGAGAGAGCAAATAACAAGATATTAATAGTAAATCAATAAAACTCTCAAACTTGCTGATCACATCTGCACTTGTGATATTTTAAATGTGCTCTTTCAAGGGCACCTGACAACATGTCACAAAGAGTAAAGCAAATGTCAGGTCAGCACTTCTGGACCTTTAGTATAAATGCTCCAGCTTAAAGCATGATTGCTAATTAAAGAGTTCGGTCCTTGCATCGCCTTCTTTAAACTTCATTGTTCCTTAAAGTTTCAACTTATTATGTTCTTTATGTCACAAAATGTCCTCTTTCTTAATACAATTAAGCATAGACAACACATCTCCTGTTTACTGAGTTACTGCCATATAAGACTCTGTTGACCCTATTGTTGATTCTAATATTAGAATAAGGAAATGCACTCTTGGGGGAATATAAAAGATTTTATTCCACTTATAGCCACTTCTTTGCCTGGGAGAGGACTTACATCACACAACTGACTTGGATTCATTCCTAAATTTAGACACAGATAACATTTTATCCTTTGTGACTAAAAGAAAATAGCTTGTTTTCTTTCCATTGGGAATAAATCATCTTAAAAATATACCAAAGAACAGTAACTAGAATTTTTTTACGGGGCACTTTATGGTTTCTTTTAATTTCTCTCCCTCCTTCTCTCCCTGCCTCTCTCTCTTAGTACTGCTGACCTTCCGTTAAGGCTTTGTTAAATTAACATTTGTTAAGTGGGGAATAGGGTGCTAGATGGTAAGCCAGGGCTCAACAACAGACCGCAAGAGAAATTGAAATAATTGAAATAGAGAAGATTGTTCCTCATAGGTCCTGAAGGAAATGCACTATATGTCACAGAGAGAGGTCAAGGTAGAGTGCAGGGAGAGGCAGGACCTGAGATACAAGCCCAAATGGGGTCCATGGGTGGAGTGCTTTGGGGTTCCCAGGCTACGGACAGATTGCTCAATTTAAACCAAAGGAATGGGGTTTGGGTAAGCCCCGCAGGGTCTTACCTAAGGTGCTGGGAGGCTGGGGAAAATGCTGATCACAAGGGTAGTCAGGGGAGTCATGTCAGGAACTTTAATTTGCTTGTGACTCTGCAGCTATTATCTAGGGCGCGCGCTCACATGAGGGGCTAGTGTCAGTGTAAAGGCCCCGCAGGCTACTTGGCCAAACAAAATGGATGCTGAGGAAGCAATACCGTGGGTAGTTTTGCTAAACCCTTGTCATTTTCAGATGTGAGAACAATCTAGGTGTGACACTTGTAATATTCTGAAGACCTGAGGACAGATTTGCTTCATTAGGCTGGACAGTTGGTTTTCTTTTTTTTCCTTTAACAGTTTTATGCTCATCCCATCTAATTACTAAACTTCCTGCAAGCCACATATTATTTCCCAGGGTATTCCATGGATATAAGAGAAGTTATTGATCTCCTCCCCCAGTCTCAGACCCAGAGTTTATACCTCTATCCATAAGACATTGTGACCTAGCCACTGGTTGCTGAGTTTGTTTGTTTGTTCACATACAGTGACATACAACATAATGTACATAATGCCTTGGGGTGTAAAGTGCTTGCCACAAGTGTCCTTATTCAGCCCTTCTGCCATTGGGTATCCCGGGTCACTTGGGTCTTCAAGCCTGATCAGTAAGAGATATAAGCCATACAAACAAGAAGTAGGGAGGAAAGGGAGTTTTGATCCAACATCTGAACATGCCATAGCTTTGCATGCAGTAAGAAAACATGTTCAGTCATTTGCTGAGCAAGGTTATTTTCATAATTCTGTTCAGAAATAATGCAGGGCAGAATAGGGACAGGGCCCAATTCCTGGGAGATGGGTCTGGTGAGAACAAAGCAGAAAGTGGGTCCTCTGCTTAATTGCTTGGGTGTTAATACAGTAGCTTTCCTGTCCTCCCAGTGCCTCTCAAAACTTTAAGGACCAGTGCACCCAAAACCCAAGAACAAAGTGGCTGGATGGGGACTGGTTTCTACAAGGAGTTGTACTGCTTCTTTGTATCAAGGAAGTGCCTGACATCCCTAGTTAGGGCAAATTAACATTAGCTATTATAATGAATAACCCTAATCTCAATGGCTTAACAACTACAAAATAAATTTTTTTTAAAGTTTATTACTTGTTCTTGACACAGTTCCACAAAGGTCATAATCTTCTAAAAAGCTCTCCTTGAGAGAATGACGCAGAAAATAACCTTCTACCACTGTGTGTTTGGGTGATTTTAGAGTTGTTCTCTTTCAGTCATACAAAGGAAGAGCAAGTGGAAGCATGAATCAAGATCATCGAAGTTGTTTGAGAAACCAGACTGGTAGGCATTATACATCACTTACATTTACATTGGGTGGTCCAGAACCCAGTCATGTAGCCCCAACCTAACAACAATGGAGGCGTAAAATGTAGCCTATGTGTCCAGGAAGAGGAGTGGGATTGGTGAGTATCTAGCCAGCCTCAGACACACTATCTTCTGATGAAACCAGTAAGGTTTTTTTCCACTCACATGCAGTAAAATATCCTAGTTAATCAACTGAAAGCCTCATTGTTCCTAGTTAGCAAAAATCTGGAGGCTCAGCTGGGCTAAGTCTGAGGTTAACTATATCTAGCTCTCGCTTGAAGTTTTAGCATATGTAGAATTCTGAGACCAATCCTGTTTCCTCTAAAGTTAATTTTAGAAATCTAGGTCACCAAATAAGTTACCAGCATGAAGTTCAGTATTCTCTTGCTATAGCTTGATCCTGTGCCTGGAGACAGACTACTTGGTTTGCATCCTGAATTGATACCTATTGACTTTAGGCAAGTTATCGCATTTTCCTTTTCTTTAAAATTGGAGTAATATACTTAAAACCCCAGGTGTTTGTGAGACATAAGTTTGAAAATCTGTGAGAAGAACCTAGCACAGGGCCTAGATCCTGGGACACTGTTATTATCATTGACATTTACCAACGTTGGATTATAAAATAATTGGATTCTGGTCCTATTTCCCCAGAATCTGAATGATTTTCAATTTTGGCCTGTGGGTATATCCATGAAAAGGCACTCTCTAGCATTGGGAGAGGGGGTAGAGGGTATGGGTGGGGGGACAGTTCAGAGAGTGAGCCCATGAGAGAAATTGTGAGTATATAGAGCCCCTCCAAAATGAGAGATCTTGAGCTGCCTAAGCCAAAGCCAATAGACAAGAGTAAGTCAAGAGAAGATAATCCAATGCCAAGACCAGGATTCCGTTAGACTCCAGTATTCAAAGAAACACCATTGCACTTGGGTGGGCCAGGATTAAATGGAGTCACAAGAAAGGCAATCTGTGGCAAAAGTTGAGTCCAATACCCAAACAGGCACCATGACCCTGTTCCAGTAATGTGACTGGGTAGAAAAAAAAAAGGGGAGAAGAATGGCCCATAGGAGGAACAAAAGCAACAGAAATAAAGCACCTGTATAGGATTGGAAATGGTGTTGCTAAAGTTGTCTTTTATTCATATTTGATGTGCTGATCTGTCTTTCTGAAAATCTTTACTTTAGGCTCTTTCCATTTCTCTTCAAATGAAGCCTTGCCTTGTTCTGATCAGTAATCTTGCCTCTCCACCACGGTTAAGGTCTGAGACTATTTTCCTCTAAAACTGCCACATCGCTCTCATGTCCAACAGCTTTGCAGACCTTGATTTGTCATTCTAGATCCACCACCTCTGGTTCCAATCATCCACTGGCTCACCTACTTGATTATGTACCAAGATTTATTTTTTTATATCTATTTTTTGACCCTTGAAAATCCTATTAGCTTATCAGATCCTAGACTTTCAGGGTGCAGCTAGTCCTACTACAATTCCTGCCTCTGTTCATATTTGGGAAATTTTATATCTAAGGAAGACACATCATACTAAGTTAAAATTATGCCCAGAACTCAATCGATCCATAGGAGAAGTTTTCCTTTGTTGAAGTTTATTAAACTTCTTTTTGAAATTGCAATTGAAGTTTCTTTTCAATTCTCTGACATTTCCGAAAATAAATATTGGCATTTCCTTATGTAACAAGTCTTCACAGTAAACACTTGTTTTCATAGTTTGAATCATTTTCAAAAAAGTTCTGGGTTCTCTGTGTAACCATATCCCATATTCATTGCTTGTATCCCAAGCAAAAGCTGCCTTCTTTCCTTAGGCAGCCTGGTGATATGCTGTTTGAAAGAAATATTGCTATTTGGAGCATTATGAGCAACTATGCTTGGTTTTAAAGGGCTCCCTCTATACATTTCCAGTATGACTCATAGAGAGAAAAATATGTTTTCTCCTTGTCTCCAACATAAAAACAAGGTTTATTTCCTATGGGGGAGTATGGGAACAAGGAAAGGGACTGTGATCAGCAAGTTTCTTCTTTGAGTAATAATTTCTTTATCAAGATTTCTAATCCTATTTCCTCTTTTAAATTTCATTAAATATTTTAATCTACCTAATTATGAACTAGACAAACTGCTTTGGTAAAAGATATGTCTTTGCATATAACATATCTTGTCTTTTCCCTTCATATCACTGCTTATAAGATTTGAATCTCCCCTCTTGTTATGGTTTAATGCTCTAACATTAAAGTAAAGTGCATTTTCAGGATGATGAATAGAGATAAGGCCAAAAACATATTCCCAGTTGAATTTAGATTATACTGAAATCTAAAGTGCTCCATAAAGAATAGTGAAATGCAGAAGAAAGTTTGAGTTTTTGCATTTCTTTATTAATGATTATAGTTAATAACCAAAAGAATTTTCCTTGGCTCAGATTTTTTAATATGGTTTTACTGTTGAAAGGCCCACAATGCATTTATTTTTAATTTAGGAACTGAAGATGTGGAATCTTAGATGACAATAAATTAACATTTGTTTTAGACTTCTGTATAGAGTAACTATTCTCTAAAACCAAAGATTAAAACATTTAATTTTATATTAAAGCTAAGTGTTCAACTTACTTTCCTTTTTTTTTTTTTAAGATTTTATTTATTTATTTGACACAGAGAGAGAGATTACAAGTAGGCAGAGAGGCAGGCAGAGAGACAGGGAGAGGAGGAAGCAGGCTCCCTGCTGAGCAGAGAGCCCGATGCGGGCCTCAATCCCAGGACGCTGAGATCATGACCTGAGCCGAAAGCAGAGGCTTTAACCCACTGAGTCACCCAGGCACCCTCAACTTACTTTCCTAATGGAGAAAAGCACCATGCATTTACTTCAATTTCAATCAATATAAATTTTCCTTTAAAAAATTAGCACAACTTTACTTATGCATATGTATATTAGTGATAGAAGTATTAATTATCATTACAGAGTAATTTGGCATTATCAACAAAAATTTAAAATTCCCACATTGTTTGAGCCTGCAACTTTACTTTTAGGAATTTTTCCCTATATATACACTGGCTCATCAGTCAACTGATATACAGAATGGAATTTTCGTGACAATAGAGTTTATAATAGCAAAAGTTGGACACAACTTAAATGTTTATCAGTAGGAGGTTGACTAAATAAATTTTGTTAAATACATATAACAGAATAAAAAATGCTGTAAAATCTAATATATTCATTCATTAAATCAATTTAAATGTTTATTGTATGTCTACTATGTGCCAGGCATTGTACTAGGCATTGGAAATAAAATCATTGAAAATATTTACTCTCATATAGTTAACATTCTAGTTTGGTATTAGAAACAATAAACAAAGAAATGACGGCAATTAGTTCTATTTTATTTTTAAGGAAGTAAGAGGAATAAGGAGTGTGGGGTATTGAACAATATTTAAAATGAAAAGAGATCTTCAGTACTACTATGGAATAATTTCTAATGTACATTGTTGAATGAAAAAAGAAAAGCACCTAAAGTATGTAAAACACACACACACACACACACACACACACACACACACACACACACACTCACAGCTATTTGCTTATATATAATAACTCTAAAAAATAACAAGAAACTGGTAAACATTAGTTATCTCCACAAAGAAATTCTGGATGAACAGGGGCAGAAGAGAAAATTTCATTTTATACTCTAAAATTTTATACCATATAAACATACTTATTTTAAAAATTAAAAAGAGAGTTGGTACAAAAAGTAGGATTAAATTTCCATACACCCTAAAGTACTTTTAAGATGTTATTGATTTATTTATTTAGAGAGCAGGGAGAGGGGCAGAGGGGGAAGGAGAGAGAGAATCTCAAGCAGACTGCACTGAGCACTGAGCCAGATGTGGGGCTCAATCTCATGACCCTGAGATCATGGCCTGAGCCAAAATCAAGAGTTGGACACTTAGACAACTGAGTCCCCCAGGCACCCCTACCCCTGAAATCCTAATATCAGAAGTCATTTTATAACCTTTGGAACTATGAATGGTTTGCAATTTTGGTAAAGTATTTCTGACTGTAAATAATAATAATATAAAGAGAAGTTGTCACACTTTTTCTGAAAGTCTGTTCTTCAGAATGATATTATCTGATCATAACCCTGTTCCAAAAAAAAAAACCCAAAACCAAAACCAAAAACAAAAAACAAGGATGAGGGTGTTTTAAGGATTTCTTTTATCACACAAACCCTTAGCTTAACATCCAAGGTGACTCAAGTCAGCACTGTCATTGGCACTTTGAAGATATATTCAGTATTTTAATGGCTCCAGCTCACTTGAATGATACATTTGAGCATTTGGGAAATTGATGCACAATATCAAGATTAATCTTTAAGGGCCACGATAGGGCACATGCTTCTTACAAACTGAACTTCAAGGAACTTTCAATTCCCTCAACATTCCCAGAATGATGGCAGGCTGGGAAAAGTAGGACTCCCAGGCTTAAGAAGGTGTTTCCTCTAAAATGAAGCCATATTAGTTTTTTTTCTTTTTGTTTCTTTCTCTTTTTTTCTGAGAGTAATGTTTTCCTCTTTTATTGTGCTACTGCTATTCTCCCCTTTGCAGTCTTCCAAGGCTCTAATCTGCGACAGAATCCTGGGCACAATAAGACCAATGCATGAAACTCTGATGTACCTCACTGGTGAGATATCAGGTATCTTTTTTCCTAGTCAATGAATACTCCACTGCTTTCCTCAGTTCTTAGAAGGTTCACTTGCTGATGTTCTAGCAAGTGCCCTTCCACATTCTCATACAGAGGGAAGTATAGCTAACTAGTAACTAACTGAGATTTGTAAGTTTTTCAGCTTCTGAAGCTTCATATATGACTTTTTCTTAGGAGTCTGTTTATGATTGCACAAAAAATATCAATCACAAAACTAAGATTAGAAGGAACTTAATCATTCAGTGCAAGGGGAGACCAGTTCTGCATGTAAGAATCTTAGAAGTCGCCCCTTTATCCTAACAACAAGTAAAAAGCTGAACAGAGCAACTCTGCTTGGCTCCATAAAAGAGGGGAGGACACAGGGCAAACTGGTAACCCCCAAGACTGGAGAGACGAACAGATGACTACAGGGAGACATAGCTTCCTATCCCAGAGATTCATCCGTGGAAAATGACCCAGGAGCCAGTGTCAGGTTTGCCATGTCTAGGTATCAAGAAAAAAATTACAAGGAATATCAAAATGAAAAGAACACAACTTGAAGAGATAGAGCAGGCATCAGATCCAGACTTAGTAAGGATGTTGGTATTATTAAATTGTTAATTTAAAACAATTAGATTAACATTTTAAGGAATAAAGTAGAAAGCACCAAGAATAAATGGTCAATGTAAACAGAGATGGAAATCCTAAGAAAAAAATAAATGTAAAGTCTAGAGTTAAAACACACACACACACACACACACACACACACACACACACACACACACACTGTAAAGGAAATAAAGAATGCTTGGAAAAGTTTATGAGTTAAATTGGACATAGCTGAAGAAAGAACCTCTGAGCTACAGGATATACCAATAAAATTCCTTAAAACCAAAAAGCGATGAGAACAAAGACTAAAAAAGAACAACAACAACAAAAAAACCCCCCACCAGAATAGAATATCCAATAGACAACTACAAAAGATGTGACCTATGTCTAGTGAGAATACCAGAAAAGGAAGCAAGAGAGAAAGGAAAAGAAATACCTGAAACAATAGTGACTGAAAATTTCCCCAAATTAATGTCAGATAGCAAATCATAGATTAAGGAAGCTCAAAGAATACCAAGCAGGATAAATGGGGGAAAAATTACACCTAGACATATCATTTTCAAGCTTCAGAAAAATCAAAGGTAAAGAAAAAAGTATTGGAAGAAGTCAGAGGAAACCTTTCTAAAGGGTTTAGAGGAACAAAGATAAGAGAACAAAGACATATAGAGGAACATATATAAAAAACATATAGAGGAACAAAGATAAGAATTCCATCTGACTTCTCAAAAACCAGGCAAGCAAGAAGAGAATGAAGTAAAATATTTGAAGTGTTGACAGGAAAACAAAAACAAAAACAAACAAACAAAAAACAGCCCAAGCTGGAATTCTATAAAAATTATCCTTTAAAAGTGATAGAGAAAAAAAGACTTCCTCAGACAACCAAATGTGAGGGAATTTGTTGCCAGTAAATCTGCCTTCTGAGAAATGTTAAAAGTTCTTTTGAGAGAAAGAAAATAATATAAGTCAGAAATTTGGATTTACAGTAAGTAATGAAGAGCATCAACGAAGGAGTAAGTGAATGTAAGATAAGAACTTTTTCTTATTCTTAACTGATCTAGCATATAACATTTTGTGCAAAATATTAGCACCAACAGTTAAATTATGTATACTTATATATATATCCCATATATATGTTTATGTATGCTTATATGCAAGTGAAAATGACAGCAATGATACAAGGGATGGGTGGGAGAAATTAGAATGATTTTGCTATTAAAAGATATTCATATACCAATGAAGTGGCACAGGGTTATTTGAAAGGGGACTTGGATTAGCTGTAAATGCATATTGCAAATTCTAGGGCAAACACTTAAAGTGAAAAAAGAAGAAAAGAAAAGAAATATAATGGATATGCTAAGATAGGAGAGAAAATGAAATCATATAAAATGCTCAGTTGAAACCATAAAAGGTAGTGCAAGACAAATAAACTATGGTCTAGAGAAGGAGCATAACGGTTTCCTCAGAAATTTAAAGATGCTGAGCCAGGACTAGAACCAAATGTCACCTCCAGTTCAATCACTTTCAGACATAAATAAGTACGCAGCCTCACTCTGCATCCACAACCAGTGCTATTATATTCTCTTTTAGAAAACAAGATCGCTGGCTAGTTCTTTTATTCTTACATATCAGTGAAGAACCCAATTTCACCAGGTTGCTCATCGATGCCTCTACAGATTAATATAGTCACCAACATATTGGGATTTTTATAATCAGAAACAACTATCACTATTTCCTGTGGTTCCAGCTGGGGAAAAGTTAGCTTTGTTTATGCTTTCCCAGACATCAGCAATGATTCCCAATCTTTGCTGGTCGATGGGGAGGAAATACCATCATTATTTTATCTTGAAATTAACATGGCATCCAAAATGTATTAAACCTTCATATGCATGTGGACAGTTTTTTACCTCAATGTTATTGGAATATTGTCTTGGGTCAAATTCCCCAGAAGATAATGAGATGAGGATTCAATACAGAAGGGCTCCCTAGAGAAACCTGTGAAGAAAGGAGGTGAGGAGGGCAAGACAGAAGACAAGCGAGGGCACAACTTTAGGCAAAATCCCAAACTCGGTCTCATCCTTGTAGAGAGCTCTGGAATCTAAATTCTACCCCAGTGCTTGCTTAGCCCAACATGAGGCAAGTTTGCTGAATTTTCAAAACCTGTGCCAGTCTGGCCTTGGCGAGGGCCATCCTTGAGGACATGCGAACCCTTAGGGAGGGATGCTGGTTGGCTATGCAGGCAGTCACCACGGCACCAGAGCCCAAAGTCAGTCCTCCAAAGAGAATTAAAGTGCTAGCTTCCAGGGGCCAAGAACAATGAAGCCAGGGAGTGGACACCCAGAAACAGAGGGATCTGAGGGGATCTGCTGAGTCCTGACAACACCTGTTCACGTATTATCACATTATCTGTCCTGAATAGAAAAGACAAAAATATGATTAATCACTGACACATATTTTCAAAGGCCAGGTCTTTCCTTGGAAAAAAAAAACCCTTAAAAGAGAGACTGATGATGTGTTTTCTATTTAGGACAAAGGCTCAATCCAATATCACCATATACATATTTTTTTTTCTAGAATACATGCATGTATTTCAGAATATATATTTGTAGAATTATATATGATTTTTAAAAGGAGTTTACATAAGTGAAACATTATTCACAGTCATATTATTTCATCCAAATTTCCTTTAAATCCAGTTAAGTCATTCAGGGTCCTGATGACTTTAGTAGAATACACTGGAGCTCTAATTTTTCATACCTTCCAATTTATGAAAACTAACCAAGGAAGACAGCCAGTTTTTTTCCATTATCAGGCAATGAGAGTAAAGACTTACTTAACATCTGTCTACACTTTGGCATATACTTAAAATGCTTTCTGTCAGGAAAAAAAAAAGTAAAATGGCAAGTTTGGGGCAGAATCCTCTCATACCTTCTTCAGACATTGGAAAATAAATCAAAGAGTTAGAGGGATTCTCACTTCTTAACTACTCTAGTCCCATAATTTTGTCCTTTTAATTCTTTCTACATTATAGCTCCGGATTATCAATAATGAGAAGAGAATAAATTTAAGAGGAAAGATCACTCACGACACAATTTAGAGTAGTTATACCTCATTTAGACTTTCAAACACTCAGAGTATGTAAATAAATATAAATAGCCTAAGTCATGTGAAAATCATGCATTTATGTGGGGCATGGACACATGGATTAAATAAAAGGATGTTTACTTTGTCTAAACTAAAAATCATATCAACCCAATATGACAATATTCATCATATGCTCATCAGAAGCTCTGTTGGCAGTTACATCAGCTTGACTAAAAGATCAAAATAGGTAAAGTTACTTAAGGAGTTCAATTATTTTGTTGAACTGATTATCTCAAAATGTAAGCCTTACGAGTGAAGAACAATAGAAGGGATTCCTCTTTGTTGAGAAGATTGAGAACACCTTCCCTCTTCTCTTACCCATGTCTAGGGTAATTCGGGTATCTGAAACTGAGTATCAATTTATCAAGAATACTGGTTGCTGGATAAAAATGCAAGCAAATTCTCTTATAGCTTTATTCCAGTGCTAGCTGTTTAACATCTTAATACTCTGAGCTTGGCATACTGTTGCACAGTTTGTGTATTGTACAACAGTGCCAGGCTGCAGCGGTGAGTAGAGGCTGAAATCCGCCCATGCTTAGGAGCCAAGCTGTGGCTTGCAGGCTATACCTACACGGAAGGGGTGTCTTTTCTTAATTAACAAATGGCACCACAGAGGCTAGCGGCAAGGCTGTTTATCTTATTAAAGTAAACATATCTGACCAGATATTTTTCTCTCTGGATCTAAAAGGTTACCCCTCAGCCTAGAAACACTCAACAACCTAGATATCAAATTATGAACCATTAGTTATGTAATTTCCAAAATATTCCAAACTTGGTTTCAAGCTGCCAAGGGAAAATTGTGTAGCTTGACACACACTGATATGATTATGTAGAGGTGAAAATATACTTAGCTGAAGAACTGGTTCACATACAGGAAAATACATATTCTTCTTATATGGGTCATGTAATTGATCTGAACAGCCATGTTCCACAATAAGACATTTTATCATTTAAATGGGAATAGTTCAGGGTCAGAGAAAAGATAGCCTCTGAAGATTCTGTGATTTTCTTAAATACCCTCTTAGAGACAACACTAGGACCTACCATTTGGATTTTATAACCCAAATAAAGTTATCCCCTTAGGTCCCCAAATTAACCTAACTCTTTCCCCTGGTATTTATGACTAGTGTTTTGTATTCAATAAATTCAAATGCTATAATGTATTTTTAATAAATAGTTGTAAATAATCCAATCCTAAAAATATCCAGGCTATCTCTCTGTGTCCTCGGGGAGCTTAGAGAGCTTCTGTTGTTATAAAATGTAGACAAGAAAAGACTGTCAAATATTTCCCTTTTTATATTCCATTCTCCTATTTCTTTCCACTGCTTCATTTATTAGATAGTTTCAAAACTCAAAAATGTAATACTTAGTAAAATTGCCCCAATTTTGTAATCCAAAACTTAAGCTTTCTTCTTTTCTGAAAAAAAAAAAGCAGTTTTAGTCCACTGATTTTTATGCTTTCTACTAATGGAAGATTCTCAAAGGTTTGACTGTTTTCTGTCTGACCACTGTCCTTACCCTCATCCAATTACCAGTCAGACCTTCAGTCTCCAATGTCTCTCTCTCTTTTCTCAGTACCCTTGCTAACCGCGCGCGCGCGCGCACACACACACACACACACACACACACAGACACACACACACACACTTGCACACGTACACAAAGGAGCTAGAGAAGAAATCTAGTCCTCCATTTGCTCTTGCAAAGATAGGACTCAGGTAAATAGGAGTATTGGTTACTAGAGGAAGACTTAGGAAAAGAATAAGATGATGCTATGAAGAATAATCTAGAACCACATGAAATTTGGAAAAAAGGGTATTATATACTCTGTGCTCTGCACTGGGCTGTCTCCCATAGTAGAGATGAAAATAATATAGTCACATACCTAGATATCCTGCAATTTGCTTTCTACTAAGGGAAATAGTGTAATAAAATCCTAAATTATTAGAGAATATTTTGGTACTAAGTAAAGGTCCAAACAGAATTCAGAGATTCAATGGTTTGCAGTGGTCAGGGAAGTTTTTATGAATGTGAAGGAGCTTGAATTGAGTCTTTAAAGGAGTAAGCTTCAGATGAGTGGAAGAATGCAGAAAGCCATTCCTGATAAAGGATGCAGCAGAAACAATGTCTAGGGGAGACAAGTTGAACAGAGTGTGTTGGGCAAGGACAGGGAGATGGAAGGAGGAGGCTCAACCCACAGAAATAGAGAGCACCTTCTAGAATATAAGATTGTGCTCTTTCAGATAGAGGGATAATGCACTCTGTGATTGCCTGCTTATCCTTCTCAGAGCTGGAATTAGAATATCCTTATTTAAAACTACAGATTGACTTTTCCCCCCAATTATTCTTTGATTGGATAGCCCACCTCCAGGATAATCTGCTATTGACAATTGGTCAGAGAGGCAGATGGAAGACAAAAAAATATATTTCTAAATAATTCAGTCTCCATTTCAAAAGAGAACTTTCAAAATGCAGAAGCTGTTTTAAAAAGATATCCAAAGGAATCATTCTTCTCACATTACTCAAAGGACAAGAGTCATCCCGTGTGAGAAAAGGAGCAAATGTACGTAGCATACTAACTATGGAGGCCACAAATACCACCACCTCTCTTGAGTCAGAAGTCCCAAGCCTGTATCCTACAGATCATGAGGCAAGTCATGAGATTCATGTACAGTAAGCTGGATGCCTCTCTTCCCTGGGGCAAACCAGAGATTGACTCAATTGCAGAATTTCAAAGGTCAACCTCAATAAAGTTTATTAAAAGTAGAGCCCCATCCTTCACTCTCTGAGAGTACAAATTCCATTTCTATCTCCACACCTCAGTCTCCCCACCCCTCTGAAAGTATACAACAAAGAAGTTATTCCTGTTGTGTATACCTTTCTGGAGCTGATCCAGGGACAAGGTGACATTTGCTCTCTATTAGTCTTTAGGTCATTGACAAAGACTTCTCTATCTTGTGTGAGCTTGAATAAAACCACTCCACGTGAAATATTGATGGTAATGATAACTAGGGGGGCACCTGGCATTTGCTTTCTAGTCCTCTGACATTTCTGTTTCCACTTTGATTTTTTTTTTTTTCTCACGCTCAAAGCTAGGTTTTCTTCATGGCACCCTGCCTGGCAGGAGAATCTTGTTTGACCTGGTAAGAGTGACACTGTATCCTGGAGAAACCTTTGCAGGGAGTTGAATCAAAGTAAGAGATAAATGCAGTTCTTTGCAAGATCTGACTTTGTTGGAGCCAGCGTTGCTCCCTGCAGGGACTTTAAGTAGAAGGGATCCCACGCAGATGGGTGCCGTGCTGCACAGTATTTATGCATGCCACCTACTGGCGCACACAAAATGCATGATGTGAGATATGATACATCACCCCCATTCCAGAATACATGTGCAACCTGACAAACTCATTATCTGATCAGAGTAAACTGCACCTACCTTTGCTGTTTATACAACTATTTAAATTTAAAATGTCATTTATTCCTCCCCTTAATAGGGATGAGATTTTTTTTTTTAATGTGTTGGTTTTACAGAGGTTTTTTTTTAAGAAATGGTGCCTGGATAATGAGCAGAGTGGAATTTAAAAGGTATGTAAAAACCATGGCTTTGTGAACTAGATCAGAAGGGAAAAGACTTCACTAGTGAGCTAGATAACAGAAGGAACTAAATGAAGTAATGTTAGCAAAGAAGAAATCAAATAGAGTGGAATGATCCCTTCACGAGAGCTTATTTTTTGTTCTTGTTGATTTGTTTTTCAAGGAATGCAGTGGTTAACACCAAAGGAGATCCAAGAAAACATGTCATTAAGATTTATTTGAATTGCCAGTAAAGAGAAGAAATTGATAATAAAAGCTTATTTGATATCAGAATTTGTGCACTTCTTCTTCCCCACGACAGACACCCTTTTCCAACCTTTTCTGCCCTGGGCTTGCTCTGGTTGGCTGATCTCTGGGGACTGCATCGCCAGGCTTCTTGCTTCCAATCAACTTTGGCCATTGAGGGGCAGGATACTAGAAAGCCAGAGGAAAGAAAGGTGTGGTTATTTCTTCCCTGTCTCTTCCCTGTTTTGAGGCTATACCTCTCACAGTAGCGTATCCTCCATACATCACCTAGAGTCCCCTCCTGATGGCCCCTCATCCAGAGTCCCAGTGCTCCTTAGGCTCTGGTAACTATTTATTCACCTCCTTCCTGCAAACATAGGGCTGGTAAAAAGCTTCCACTATGGCTAATGCCTGGGGACCCCCTCATGATTTGTTTGCTCAAACTCTGAAAGTTGGCCTCTCACCGCAGGCTCTTTTTGAACCAACTGGTGGCCAATTCCAAACCCTGACAGAAGCATGGCCAATAAGCGTTCAGAGAATGCAAGACCTTGAAGGCATCCTGAGAAATGGAGTCTAGTATCTCCATTTTAAAAACAAGGGAACCAAGGTTCAGAAAAGTGGCCCAAGTGGTCATAACCAAGGACTCAGAGCTGAGCTAGACCTATCAGGTCTCTGGTCGCGTGATTTGGCTCTCCGTTCCTTCCAGGGTACTGTATCAGTTTCCATGCTATTAACTTGTAGATGGGCGAGGAAACTAAAATATGTAAGGTAAATCCCAGTGCTAATTGTATGTGTAAATTAATTTTGTATTTATTGATATGTACCGAAAAGGATTTTGACACATATTTTACATCAGCTAGATGGCTACTCATGACGCTAGGCAGAAGGTTTTGTTTTCACTGTGGTACTTTTCGTTGTGCTAATATTATATCTCAGCATTCTAATTTTCCTACTGTGAATACAACACTTTTTTAAATGACTCGAATGCCTAAATTATCACATTCTAATTTACTGGTATGTCTAGTAAGATGTTTTGAAATGTGGTGATATACATTTGAATCAAATTTGAAGGGAGGGTAAGGAACTACTTTAGTTGGATTCCAGTGTGACTCGAGGAGGTCTGCAAATCTGAGTTCTGGCCCCAGCCCCACACCGATGCCATAGCTACTTGGCTGAGCATCAGTTTATATGTTTCTAAACAAAGTGGAGGCTCAGATGACTTCTTATATTCTCTTCCATCTCTGTTATTACATAATTCTACAAACCAGACCATTGAAGCAAGAGTCCCTCCTCCAGTTTTGTCATGAATAAAATACAAGAACAAGAATTTTCAAATAGTTTTTAACTTGCTTTATATTTTTTTTATCTTTTTATTTTATAAATACAAAAAGAAGAAAGAAGATATAATTACTATTTCCTCAATAATGCTGGAATTAATGGGAAATAAAATGTTGAATATGGAGTTCTGTCATCTCTTAGCTGTCTAATAAGAATATAATTGCAGAACAAATTTTATTAATGTTTTTCAGATCATTGACTACTTTCAGGATCTTTTAAGGATTGTCTACAATTTCAGGAGCCCACAAACTAAGGCATCCATATACTTCAGTTAAAAATTCCTTCTTTCAGCATACAAATAATTTATAATGGAAATTGCTAAGTAAATTTCCATTTTGAACCTTTCTCCAATAGTCTTTTAACTGTTATGTATTTAACACGGACTTTGTGTGAAAATAAGGGTTAAATCCTGATTCTATTTTACATACCTGAGTGAGCTTGATCAAGTTACTTGATTCCTTGGGTCTCAATCTTCATCTTCATCTTCAAAAGAGAATGAGGTAAATGAGACAATTTACAGAAAATGGCTCTAGACACTGTAAAGGTTTTATCTAAGGTGGTTACTGTTTGCTAGCACCTGACACAATGCCTGACCAAGTAGGTGCTCGATAAATATTTGATCAAATAAATAGATGTTTGAATGAATAAATGATAACCATTTACTTTCACATTCTCTGTTGAGATTCAGATTCTGGCCATTTTAACCTTTGTTAAAATCTAGGTATTCCACTAAAAGTTGTTTTTTTATCCTAGTTACCTATGAGTTAAAAACCATTGTGTTAAAAGATGTACTCCTCAGTACTATGGTTCTTTGAAATACTGAAGTAGCTGTAGTTCGGATTCTTTGAGTCAGTATAATAGTTAATGTGTTGTTATGAAAGCACAATAATCTCAAAATAAAACAATTCCCTTCTTTCCTTTCTTCTCTTCTCTGGAAAAGTTCACTGTTTAGTGGACACATCAGTCAGGAAAGTCTAACTCATACTGTGGTAAAAAAAAAAAATCTCCAAAATCTGTCTTAAACAATTAATGTTTCTTTCTTCCTTGTGATAGACGTCCTCCACATGTCTCTTAGGAGCTCTGTTCCTCGTACGCATTCAGGGGCTCAAGCTGATAGTGCAGGTATCATCTCAAACATATCCTTTGGAAAGGATACAGTTCTGGAAAGTCTCATATTTTTTTTTAAAGATTTTTATTTATTTATTTGACAGAGAGAGAGATTACAAGTAGGCAGAGAGGCAGGCAGAGAGAGAGGAGGAAGCAGGCTCCCTGCCGAGCAGAGAGCCCGATGCGGGCCTCGATTCCAGGACCCTGAGATCATGACCTGAGCCGAAGGCAGAGGCTTTAACCCACTGAGCCACCCAGGCGCCCTGGAAAGTCTCATATTAACAACTGGATGTGCCAGCATGGAAATGACATATATCTTGTCTGCTCACACTTCAGTGGCCAGAACTAGTCACATGACCCCATCCAATCACAAGCGGCCTAGGAAGTACAACCCTACCAAGTCTGCCAAACGCAGAGAATGAGAAATCTTTGGCAAGCTGCACTAAGAGCTGCCATAGAACAGACATAAACTATAATTGTTTTGGACAACCTCAACATACCCTTAATTCATTCAATCACAGAAATCTTGCTTCAAGCTAATCAAAATCTTTTCCATGTTTATTCTGAGGAGAAATAGAAGCAAGAAACTGGGAAGAAGAAGAGAGAGAGTTAAGAAAAATGGAGAAAGGGAGAGGAGAGAAACGGAGGATAAACAGAAGCAGGAAGGCACGTAAAGAGCAAATCAAAGAAAATATAATTATTCCAGAATATTCATCATCAATGAAAGGGTACACATAGCTATAGCATTTTTAGACTCCGATTCTCTTAGAAAGTTCCAGAATTACTAAGGTTCTTAGATTTTCGGTTTGCTGTTTACTTATCTAACAACAAAAATAGATATTTGGAGATTTAATCATTTTCAAAGTGATTTAAATGACATGGTTCCACAGGATAATTATTATCTCCATTCTATGAACACCAAGCCTGAACCCCTGAGAGGGGAATGAGAAACTATTCCATTGGCAAATGATTTCATGCTGAGAGGGGCCTTGGAGTATAGGAGCACAGATGGGGAAGGTGGAAGAAAGTAGAATGAAAAGAAATAAAGGGGAAATGGTATGGTTCTAAAAAACTGACTTAAGAATGAGAAAGCCCTGACACCTAGGTTAGTATTATAAAGTAACAGAGGGGTTTGGGGTTGTAAGTTCTTTGGTCTTTTTTAAGAATGGCTCTTTGCACTTTGGATGACATTCTAGATCATTTCAAAACCATAACAATAATCAGAGCAAGCGGTCAAAGATGGTGAGGCATGAAGCAAATTTTCCCAAGACTTGTTCCGAATCCAGGGTACAGGATAGCAAGCTGTGATAGAGCCACCTGTGCAAATACCCAGCTGGGTGAGCCCTGGGAGCCGAAGTGTTGAAGGAAGACTTCCACCTGTGGCCTTGGTTACCGCCAGGAGCAGCAGATGGCACTTGCTGGACGTAGATGCTTGATAGCCTGGGATACCTACGCACAAAGAACAGCGCAGCAAGTTCATTATTCCTCCCGGAATGCAGCCACTCTGGGCAGGCCCCCAAAGCCCCCAAATCAAGAAAATGTTATATGAGGTTCAGCACAGTGTTTCCAGTGTCTAGAAGGTTCTTAATTCCCCCATATATGTTTTCTAAATCTGAATTTTATTTTTGTACCTCCACTTTTTCTAAAAGGATTTCCTTATAATCCTCAAATATTTAAGTATTTGAAGTAAACTAACATTTTCCAGGTGAATTTTTTTCCTAGGAGAAAACTTCCCCCATACTGCTCAGTAGTAAAAAGAAATAAGCTATCAAATTGTAAAAAGACATGGATAAAACTTAAATGCATTTTATGAAATGAAAGAAGGCAGTCTGAAAAGGCTCTGTACTGTATAATTCCAACGGTATGACATTCTGGAGAAGGCAAAACAATAGAGACAATAAAAAGATCAGTGGTTGCGAGGGATCGGGTGGGAGAGGAATAGGCAGAGCACAGAGGACTTTTAGGGCAGTGCGTGAGGTATCTATGTCATTATACCCGATATATCTATGGCAAACCCATGGAACATACAACACCAAGAGTGAACCCTAAGGTAAACTCTGAACTTTGGGTGACTCCAATGTGTCAGTGCAGGTTTCTCCTTGGTAGCAAATGTGTCACTTTGGTGAGTGGATGTCGATAGTAGGGAAGGCTATGTGTGGTTGGGTGGGGGTATAGAGAAAATCTCTGTACTTTCCTCCCAATTTTATTATAAACCTAAAACTGCTCTAAAAAATATGTCTTAAAGAAAGACAATTATCATATGATCTCTCTGATATGAGGGATTTGAGAGGCAAGGCAGGGGGCCGTGAGGGGTAGGGAGGGAAAAAAATGAAACAAGATGGGATCAGGAAGGAGACAAACCATAAGAGACTCAATCTCACGAAACAAACTGAGGGTTACTGGGGGGCGGGAGGGTAGGGATAGGGTGGCTGGGTTATGGACACTGGAGAGGGTTTGTGCTATGGCGAGTGCTGTGAAATGTGTAAGCCTGATGACTCACAGACCTGTACCCCTGGGGCAGATAATACATTATATGTTAATTCAAAAAAAAAAAGATATCTTTAAAAAAAAAAGAAAAATGAAAACTTTTCCCTGGGAAGAAGTTTTAGGCAGTTGGTCCCCTGACAAACATCCAATGAGCCAGTTACTGAGTAGAACTTTAAAGGTTGAAAAACCAATGATTATTTTATGGGTTTGTTGACCTAGTAGCATTGTTGATGTGTTTTCACAGATTCTGGGAGGAGTGGAAAGGATGGAAAGAGCCTTCCTGCGAGTCTCCCGCAGGCAAAGACTCTGTAAATATTTCCCCTTGAACTGTGCTGTTAATTTGGCCCTGGGCTGAGCCCCAATATGCTGGCATAGCCTATGGAAGGGGGTTCCTGTTCCATCTCCCCTCCTGACCTCATCCTTTCTCCTGCTGCCACTACTGAGGCCCTGCCTCAGGTTGGCAAAGCCTGTGCATAGCTGCCAGAAAATCACACTTTTCCTACCTGCCTAGGGTACCACCCACAGGCCTGCCATATGCCAAGGATTTCCGCCCAGAACTGTGGCAGAATGTGTGTTCCACACAGTCTCTGAAAATTCCATTGTCAAATCTTCATGGAGCAAATCAAATTGGGTGGGGGAGGTTTTCGAAATTCTCTGCTCACCTCTTGGCCCCAGAAGAGGAGCAGATGGGCAATCATTTACCTCAGAGCAGAAGAGTTCTCTCAGCCACAGTACTGTGATGCACTTTATGTGGGCCTGAGACCTGAAGTAGAAGCATTTATTTTAAATTCTGCAGCATATTTTTTGTAGACAGTAAAATATGCAGGGACGTTGCTGGCCCTTGCTACTCAGAGTATGATCCTGGAACTAACACCAGAGGAACTACCCAGGAGCTTATCGAAAATGCAGAATCTGAAGCCATAGCCCAGATTTCCTGAATCGGAATCTATATTTTAGCAACATCTCCAGGTGATTTATATATACACAGAAACTTGAGAATGCTCTGAGACACCTCTATGTCCTTGGGAACCAATGGGACAATAGAAAGAACAAAGGATTTGAAATCGAAAGATGCACTCACATGCTTGGTGAGGGTGACGGTATAGTCATAGACAACTTCCCCCTTTGAGGAGAGACAGGGATGCAAAGCAGGAGTGGCAGAAAGGGGGTGCCTGGTATATCACCCAGTCATTCTCAGAGGCGGTCCTCCTCATGTTGACAGCAGTTCAATGTTCTCAAGACTTACTGCTGTGGTTCCAATTCAACTTAATTGAATTCAATTAACAGACACTTACATGGCACTCACTATGTGCCAGGGATGGTTCCAAGCATTTTACAAATATTTACTCATGCAATCCTTATAATAAACCTGTGGGGCAGTATTATCACCATTTTACAGAGGAGGCAACTGAGACCCAGGGAGGTTACATAATTTGCCCAAGGCCACACAGTCAGGAAATTGCAAAACCAAGATTTCAAGCCCTATTAGTCTGGTTAACGGTGGGTCTTTGTAAGGTCGATTATTTTTCAAATGACAGAGAGAATTGAAACCTGAATCCAGTCATTTCAACTTAACGTATTTTGAAGTCTTGGGTTATTTATTTAAAAAGAGTGCCATTTTCACTTTCTATTCGGTCATATAACTGTGTTCGTTTTAACATAAGGAAATATTCTTTTATTTACCTTCTGCTGGGTAACACTGAAGTTTCTAGCACGTACTGGGTGACCGTCCTTGAAAAACAGACTAAAAGCTTTCTGAGCACCACCCACAACTAACTACAGCCACACGGCTGAGTTCTACTCCAATAATAATAACATCCTGAAGGTTCTCCCAGGCTGAAGAAAAGGTTCCACTGGAAATCACAGGTCTTTATGTTCCCAGAATGTAGCTAAGATTAATTGTAGTTTGGTGGAGCTGGTTCTAACTGGGAAAAGGCTGTAAAAGAAATTATTCTTAGTTGACATTGCTTTTATTGTTCATATACTTTCCAAACTGTTACTTTCTACCTGCAGTATTCTTGCAAATCCCATTTAATAGTTTTCAAAGACAAAAGATAACTTGACACATGATGACGTCACCCATTCAGAAAAAATTTTAATTATCATTAATCCAGTGTTTTTCAAATTTTCAAATATCTGGTATAAACCTCAGGTAGAGGCAAAGAGAAAAATGTTGGCTCTTGTCAAAGATTACAAACCTCTTCATGGGTCATTTTAGAAAAATGTGCACATATTTTCCGTGTACTTTCTTATAAATACAGATATCATGAAACAGTTTGTTTCGTTAATAGCATACTCCACTTATAAATACTAACCACAGCTAAGTATATAAAATTTCTTGGTATCAGAAAAGTAGTTGAAGGTCGAGAGGATACGACAGGAAGAGCAAGACTGCTGGATGAATTCATTTCTGCAAGTGTGAATCCTTTGGCCTTGCAAACATTAGAGAAAAATCAAAATCCCACCCATATATATAAAGTAATCCTACAACAGGGAGAAGGTGCTAGATGTGTAAATAAGTTTAAGAACAAAAATAAGAGGACAATCTCCCTCTTCCATCCAGGTAACCTAGAGCAACTTTAGCTTAATGGTTGAAAGTATGAACTCAGGTTCACCTGACCCTGCTGGGTGACTGATTTTGCCACATACTAGTTGTGCCTTCATAGGGCTGCTTGAAGATTAAACAAGAGATCCTTGTAAAACAAGAAACACAATACTGACCTGTGGTAGGAGCTCAGTAAATGTTAAAAGACTGTAATTTTTCCTGGATTTATAAAATGATACTACCCATTTCCCAGCCACTCTAACATATAAAACCCTAACAAAAGATTTATTGACTCACAATCGTTAGTTTCACTGAGAAACCAATTGGACAAGGAGAGCCTCAGTGAACAGTTTTGTGCCACATAATGTGCCAAAGAACTTCTTTGGAGAAAACATAGTAAGAAACTTTGGCCGGTGGTGGGGAATATGTCAGTATTATCCCCTTCATTCAGCCAACACATATTTATGGTGCACTCATGTCCATACCAGCTCACTATTGTCTGTAGAGCTCCTGATTTCTAAGACTCAACATCTTTGGGAAGGTAAACCATGTAAAAGAAAAATCTGCAATTCAGGACTTTATATGCCAATTGTTAGAGGTGTATGTCTGTGAACGTTTTTAAGAAGGTGAGATTCCATTCAACGAGACCAATGGGAACAGCTTCAAAGGGAGGCAGAACAGAACTGGGCTGGGCTTCCCAAAAAAGGAATCCAAATCTCTCACCACAGCCCACCAGCCCCCACTCCGCTTGGCTGCTACCCTTCTCCCCTTATCAGGAATCACACTCCCTGAGTTCACACTGATCCTTCCCTCTCCCCTTTTTTCTATGCCTCATCTCTATCAAGTTTGCTCGGCCTCGAGCCCTTTGAATTTGCTGTCATTCCTTCTGGAATGTTTGGCCCCAAGTTCTTGATACAGATATGTCCTTTAAGTCAGGTCTCAGGCCAAGTGGCTGCTCAACTCGGTTCTTTACTAGTTGGCTTTCTCTGCTTCCTCATGGTTTCTACTCATCATGATAATGTCTAGCTTGTGGCTGGATTTGGTTTGATACGGTTCCAGCTTTGGCTTGACATGATCCTCATTTCAGCCACAAATTAACCTAGTCTCCATTTCTTTTGGTTTAAATTCTCAAAACAGGCCTTCCTATTTGACATCAGACTATGTGCTTCCTGGCCCAGTTGTTCATAGTCATAGGTAAGGGCTATGGTTGGATAGATTATAAAAGAACATATAAGAAGGGGCAGTGATAAATCTTGTCTGATACTCTTGTCTTCTGAAGTATTTTTTCTGACTTTATTATTAAATTATTTTATTAATTCTCTTAGTTTTGAAGTGTGCTATTTTGGGTTTCTAAATATTCAAATTTATCACCCCAAAATAGTAATTTTGTTTTCTTTGTGTGTTTCTTTTTTTATGAGATTTTATTTATTTACTTATTTGAGAGAGAGAGAGAGCACAAGTAAGGGAAGGGGCAGAGGGAGAAGTAGAAGCAGGCTCCCTGCTCAGAGCTTGATGTGAGACTCGATCCCGGGACCTTGGGATCATGACCTGAGTCTAAGGCAGACACTTAATCAACTGAGTCACCCAGGTGCCCCACCCTTTGTGTGTTTCTTAATCAACCAACTAATTGATAAATAATAATACTGTGCTCCCTGGATTTGTTATGATGTTTAAATGAATTAATACATGTGACGCATTTAGGACAGTACTTAGCACAGAACAATGAATATTGACCACTGTTGTTAGTATTATTATTATTAATTTTCATGGCATGCTCTTTCGTAGGACTTTAAAGTTGGAATAAACTTTGAGAGGTTGACAGACTAAAGATAGCAAGTATGAGAAGCTATCAGAAATGTGAAAATATAAGAGATGATAACATTTTTAAATGTTAAATTATAAGCAGGCGATTTGGTAAGAAAGACTGAAAGAAAGATTAAATTTAAAAATTGACTTTACATGTTTCCACTGAGCAATATTTTTCAGGCAGATAATCTGCTTTCTTTCCTACTTCTTTTGACCATTATGATCAATATTCACTAAGGATCTCCTACTTGCCAGGCCATAATCCACATGATAAGCATCTTAGATTGTGTTCCCCAGAAGTGAATCCTGAGATAAGGATATGAGTGTAAATATTGGAGTTCGTTTGAGTGATTCCAGAAAGCATTGCTGAGGGCATGGGAAACGGAAATAGGGATAAAGGAAGCCAATAAAAGGGGTTATTGTTTAGATTAATGCTCTGAGAATCAGAGCCCAATCCTACCAGGAACTCTGGGAGCCAGCGTGTTTTAGAGTCACTCCAAATGGGGGCAAGTTTACTGTTCGTGGAAGGTGCTACATCAGGGGCACTTGTAGCCTATCTAGCATGTAGACTGGCAACCTCTGGTCACCAGAGAAAGCCAAAGGCCAAGAGTCATACATGCTGGCTGCTGGAAGCATTCAGATGGGCATGCAGAACAGATATGGACAGGAAAAGATAGCACTAGTTACAACAGAGATTCAAAGATGACTTCTCTCTTCAAGACACTCTAAGCTCTGTAGAGAAAAAAAGAAAAAAAACTCTATGAAGTAACTAATCGCATGTGACATGTTTTTCTGCAGAGTATTTAATAAATTTCCTAGGCACTTTTATAAGCTTACAATTATTATTATTATTATTTTAAGATTTTATTTATTTATTTGAGAGAGAGAGAGTGAAAGAGAGAGCATGAGAGGGGAGAAGGTCAGAGGGAGAAGCAGACTCCCCACTGAGCTGGGAGCCATGTGTGGGACTCTATCCCAGGACTCCAGGATCATGACCTGAGCCAAAGGCAGTTGCTTAACCAACTGAACCACCCAGGCACTCCATATAAGCTTACAATTAAAAAGTAAACTTTTATTAGGGACAACTGGGTGGTTCAGTCAGTTAAGCACCCAACTCTTGATTTTGGCTCAGGTCATGATCTCAGGTTCAAGACATGGAATCCTGCCTCAGGTTCTGCATTGGGCATAGAGACTGCTTGTTATTCTCTCTCCTCTCCTTTGCCATCTGCCCCTCGTCCTCTATGCAAGCACTCTCTATCTCTCTCACTGAAAAAATAACAATAATTGAAAAAAAAGTCAACTGTGAAAAATAGCTACATGAGAAGTTTACTGACAGTCTATGGGCTAGGATTATATAAAATTTGTTAAGATGAAATTTATTTTATTTTATTTTTTTAAAGATTTTTTAAAATTTATTTTATATGACAGAGAGAGAGAGATTACAAGTAGGCAGAGAGGCAGGCAGAGAGAGAGGAGGAAGCAGGCTCCTGGAAGAGCAGGGAGCCCAATGCGGGACTAGATCCCAGGACCCTGAGATCATGACCTGAGCTGAACGCAGAGGCTTTAACCCACTGAGCCACCCAGGCGCCCTGAAATTGATTTTCTTGCAAATTCATAACCATTGCAAATGTTAGTTATATATTATAGTTGTTTTGATGGTTCAGTTAAAGAAGATAAACAAGATATGAAATACTTAAAACAATGCCTAACACATGTAATCAGTCAATATATGTTTATAAAATATAAACTCCATATATATTCATAGTTAAAAATAGTAAAAATGAAATTGTACACATGAGCTATATATGGTAAAATGTATCTTACTCAAACATATTTGGCTGACCTTTCCTCATAAGCAGATCAAACTTCAGACTTGACCACACAATTGTTTTGATCAATGAAATGTGAGTGGAACTAACATGAAACACTTTCAAAAAATGGTTTAAGAGATATCATTTTGTCCAACATTGTTCTTTTCTAAGACAAGACCAGCATATCCTAGGTTGATGTTTTTCTTTCATCTTCAGTCTCCAAATGAAGACAAAACAGGGCATCAAGTTTACTTATAATGGTCATGTAACCTGGACAAGAAATAATCCTGTTATTGAAAGCCACTAAGACTTAGGGGATGTTTACTATTGTTTATTATCACAACATAATGCAGACTAAGCTGACTGATAGAACACCAAAAAAAAAAAATTGATGTGCATAGTACATATTCTAAATTCTCTGAATACAAAGGGAAGTTAGAACAAGATGGGATGGGGAAGGAGACAAACCATAAGAGACTCCTAATCTCACAAAACAAACTGAGGGTTACTGGGGGGTGGGAGGGTTGGGATAGGGTGGATGGGTTATAGACATTGGGGAGGGTTTGTGCTTTGGTGAGTGCTGTGAAAGATGTAAGTCTGACGATTCACAGACCTGTACCCCTGGGGCAAAGAATAAAAAATAAAAAATAACAGAAAAAAAAAAGAAATCATCTAGTCAAACTAGGAATTTGTAATGTCTCTGGAGAAGGAAAAACAAGTAGCTAGAGACATAAAGTTTAAAGCAGTAATTCTCAAAACTATCTGAACTAATGTCCTATATTTAGAAAAATTACTTCTTTGATACACCGAAATGAAATTCATGTTATGTATTTATAGGTCTGATTCTGCTTTTTGTTTGTTTTTTCACTTATTTGTTTTTGTTTGTTTGTTTGTTTGTTTTTAGACTCCACATAGGAGTGAAACAAAAAGCAAAACCAGACCTATAAATACAGAGGACAAAGTGATGATTGCCAGGGTAAGGGGTTACGGGATGGATAAAATGGGCAAAAGGGAGTGGGAGATACAGACTTCCGTTTATGGAATGAATAAGTCTCAGGAATAAAAGACATAGCATTGGGAATACAGTCAATGATATAGTAATGGTGACAGACAATAGCTACACTTGTGGTGAACATAGCATAACTATAGAGATACTGAATCACTATGTTGTATACCTGAGACTAATGTAATATTGTATGTCAACTATACATGATATGAGGGTACCTGGTACTCTTAGTCTATCAACCTCTCACATTTTATTCCAAACATTATAACTCATTAACACACAGAACATTCAAAAATCCTAAACAATATTCTATGATAAAAAGGAGAAATAAAAGGAAAATGATTTATAAGGTAAAATATATTTCAGTGTTATTGTAATTAAATAACGTGTATTTGGGGACACCTGGATGGCTCAGTCATTAAGCATCTGCCTTTGATTTAGGCCATGATCCCAGAATCCCAAGATCGAGTCCCACATTGGGCTCCCTGCTCACTGGGGAGTCTGCTTCTCCCTCTGACCCTCACCCCACTTATGCACTCTCTCTCTTTCTCTAAAATAAGTAAATAAAATCTTAAAAAAAAACCATGTATTTCAATAAGTAAGTGTAAAGACATGACTATACTTGAAGACACCTACATAATACAAAAGAAGTATAAGAAAATGTGTGTTCCAAGAAGCTACTGGAATAAAAAGACAGTGGTAAAACATAAAGTAACAGAGCAGACTTGTCAATTTGATAAAGAGAAAAATAACCTTAATTGAGGTAGTAATAAAAAGATATGATAAATTATAGACTGTACAAAGGAGAAAATGCAGAAATACGGTAGTTTTTATAAATAAGCTGGGCCATACTTACAACTCTTATGTCAATATAATATACTTCTCATAACATGTTATGGATATTTAAAAAAAATCACAGGGGCACCTGGGTGGCTCAGTGGGTTAAGCCACTGCCTTCGGCTCAGGTCATGATCCCAGGGTCTCGGGATTGAGTCCCACATTGGGCTCCCTGCTCCATGGAGAGCCTGCTTCTCCCTCTCCCTCTGCATGTCGCTCTGCCTACTTGTGCTCTCTATCTCTCTGTCAAATAAATAAATAAATAAATAAATAAATAAATAAATAAATATCTTTTTAAAAAATCACAGAAAATGCACCTATTTTAAAATCTCAATACATATCAGTGAATATGTGGACAAATTTCTTATATGCAAGAAGACCTTAGGCAGACTTAGGAATGCTACTCAGCAATAAAAATGAACAAACTATTGATACATGTAACAACTTAGTTGAAATCGTAAGGCATTATCCTAAGTGAAAGAAGCCATTACCAAAAGGTTATATACTGTGTGATTTCATTTATTTATTTATTTATTTATTTAGAAAGATTTTATTTATTTACTTGAGAGAAAGAGAAGTAGAGCACAGAGAGAGAAACAGACTCCCCACTGAAGCAGAGAGCCTGATGTGGGGCTCTATCCCAGGCTCTGAGATTGTGACCTAAGCTGACAGCAGACATTTAACCAACTATACCACCCAGGTCTCCCTGTGTGATTTCATTTATATAACATTCTTTAAAAAGACAAAAACTGACCTTAATGGAGACCAAATCTCTCGTTTTCAGGGATCTGGAATGGGAGAAGAATGTGAGCACAAAGTAGCAGGCTGGGGTAGTTTTTTGAGCAAATAAAACCATTCTTTGCCCTGATTGTGGTGGTGGTGGTCACATAGAATATATACATGTGCTAAAACTCATATGTGTATGAGAGAGAGGGCTGTGGGCTGGTAGGCTAGAGACACAGGAGAGTCAATGGTACAGATGAAGTGTGAAGACAGCCTGCTGAAGAAGTCCCTCTTGCTCAGGGAGGCTGGTCTTTTGTTTTATTCAGGCCTTCAACTGACTATATGAGGCCCACCCACATTATGGAGGGCAATCTGCTTTATCCAGAGTTCACCATTTAACATGTAAACATTAATTTCATTCAAAATCACTGTCCAAATTGACATAAAATTAACCATCACAACCATAGAGGCCATATCCTTTAATAAACAATAGGAAAATGATGATGACATGGAAAAAAAAGTAGTATAAGTAATATGTCAATATTACTATAAGTAATACATAATATAAGTAATATGGTCAAGAGGTGCCTGTGTGGCTCAGTCAGTTAAGGGTTTGACTCTTAATTTCAGCTCATGTCATGGTCTCAGAATCATGAGATCAAGCCCCATGACAGGATCTGTTCTTGGCATGGAGCCTGCTTGGGATTCTCTCTCTCCTTCTCCCTCTGCCCTTCCCCCATGTGCTCACTCTCTATCTCTCCCTCTCTCTTTAAAAAAAAAAAAAGCCATGGTCAAGTCAATAAGCACACTTATAATAAGTAAATAAGTTATTTTGATTTACTTTCACTTTTCTTATCATTTGACTTCAATATTTGATGAGTATGTGATGGAAGAAAAACAATTTTGAAAACAGACTTTATTAATGAAATTTAGTGATATTTCTATGTTTTGCCTGTTCATGGATTTAATAATGCTAATTCTAAGTCAGTCTGTTAAGGAACTCTCAAATTCTCAAATATCTTTCATTCCCGGTACTCCTTGCTTTACACAGTACTGTGCTAACTGAAACTCTGCATTCCAGAATTGTGCGAAGTGGGGACTCAGTTCCAAGATGCATAGGTTTCAATTAACATGGTGCTATGCAAAGCACATTATTGGTTATAGTAATTCCTAAAGCTGACTTTAGTAAAATGGGAAATCATTCACTCAAAATTACGTATTTTTCTGAAGTTTCTTTGGTTCTTGTTAGTTTTCTCATTGCTGCTTTATATAAAAACTAATAACCCCTGTAAACCTGATTCTCAAGGTAATAAGAACAGGAGAATTATCAGGAGACGCTATTGTCTTTAAAATAAACTAGCTTGGTATACCTGGGTGGCTCAGTAGGTTAAGCATCTGCCTTCAGCTCAGGTCATGATCCTGGGGTCCTGGGATCAAACCCCACATTGGGCTCTGTGCTCAGTGGAGAGTTTGCTTCTCCCTTTCTCTCTCCCTCTGCCTCTCCCCCTGTTTGTGCTTGTTCTCCCTCTCTCAAATAAATAAATAAAATCTTTTAAAAAAATAAAATAAATAAAATAAACTAACTCAAGGACAGATAGAGGGTGAAAACGACATCCTTGAAGTCATACAGTAAGTGTGTCATGTGATTCAGCTCCTGGGTGATAGATACGCTGATGTTTTGTTTATTTTAAAATTTTGAGTCTAAACTAAACTTTCATAATATAGCACCAAGACAGTGTGGTTGTGATTCATCTAAGTGTTTTGGTATCCACTAAAATGACAATTTACTACTTCAGTTACACTTTTCATAACATCATTCATTTTGGATCATTCAATTAGTAAAGACAGTGGGGTCCTTGATTATAAGACACTGTCACTATTTCTGGAAAAACATAAAGGAATGTGCTTCTCAATGACTGTTTATCACTTGATAATTACAGAGTCCTTGCAACTATTCTCTATATTTCAAGAACTCCTATTTTTTTCTCAGGATCCAGCAGTTCTTTGTTTTAATTTATTTTCCTCTTAAATACCTCCTGCTATTTAAGCAATAATTCCTTCTAAATCAATTGTTAGCTGCAGTTAATGACCGGTTGGTTAATTAATAGCTCAAAGCAAAGCTGAGGGTGTTCCCTGTTCTAACAAACCACCAGGCTCTAACTGGGGCATTATTGTTAACGTACCCTATAATCACTGGCTTCTCAGAGCCTCGCTGCCACAGAATATTTTATTTTAACTTAAAGGGATGAGGTGAATGGGAAATGGGTGACAGCATTATAAAGTCAATCATAAGGATATAACATTTTTAAAATATCTGCATGTCCAGTTCGATCCTTATTTCCATAGGATTCGCCACCAGGCAGGTGGTGAAGGATTGGCTTGTGCTGGTTAGGAAGCTCACATAACCATCCTGGTTGCCTCCCTTCCACCTCCAGGGCTCTGAGCGCAGTGGAGTTGAACACCCTCATGGCATCCTGAATCTCTCCTGTTCCAAAACTCTGCTCTTAAGTGTGCGTTCACTGACAGTGAGAGGTGAGAGATCATGCTGCACATTTTCTGCCTGATAAACATATGGTTTACTAGCGACACCTTTTGTACAGCTAATAGAGAGGAAGGAGATGTGCTTAATAATTAGTTCAAGGAACAAAACATCAAGAGTCCTCAGTTCTATTCCTAACACCTTCTGCCTTGTTCTGTGTGATCTCAGGGAAGTAATTAGCAAGTTTGTGCTTCTCGTGCTAATAATTCTAACAATCAACCAAAACAAAGAGAAGTTGAGTATACATCAAGGCCAGAAAAGCATCTAGAGGTGCTATAAGGCCCTAGATTTTTGCCTTTTCTAGAAATATATTTATCAACATGTTGCTTGAAAATAAATGTCAGGCAGATATTTTGTGATTTACTAAAAAATGCTTTTATTTTTCTAGGCCCTCCTTTTTGCCGTCAACTCCTTGAGAGGGTATTGGCAAGATGGCTTTGATTATGTTATCCAGTACTCTCTGTGTATTTCCAAGATATTAAGAAAACTACCAGTAAATAATACTACAAAGGGTTAGGATGTGAATATTAGTCAATCGTTTCCCTTCTACAGTTCCATGGAAGAGACAATTGCTGGGTGAAACCGGATATTACCCTTGGAATCCTAAATCTCATACCCCAACTTAAAAGGCTTGCTGACCGCACTGCGACATGGACTTTTGTAGATGACAATGGAGGAGAAGAGTCGGTGGAGCTAGATGTAGGAAAGAAAAGCAGGGTTCTTCATGGATAGGGAAGATTCTAAAAGGGAAGAGCCATGGAAGATACCCCAACGTTGAAGGCAGAAGAGATGAACATGAAAGGTATTGTCAAAAGTGCAGCTAATAAAGGTCACAGTGATGTACTTACTCACGTGAGAACCACAAATAATGCTTTTGGCTGAGTTACAGAGGAAATGAGAGCTGGGGCTCAGTCCTCTGCTCTGTGACAGGATCTCAAGATCGGTTTGCAGGATGTTGCTTAGATTGTTATTAAAGTTTACTCGCTGCAGCTCCAGTTTATCTATACTTTATTACTTTCATGATTTCCAAAATTTCATTGTTCACCAAAACAGCCCCAGATTGCCAGAATAAGCAAAACACATCCATTATGATAATAAATTTCCAACAGGCTCCCAGTCTACAGAGATGATTAACAACATAAAAGATTAAAATATCCACAGAAATAACTTTTTAGCTAAACTGAATCTCCAAGTAGATTGCCCTCCCCTGAGACTCCCTATAACGGTCTAAACTCTGAAATATGATATTCTCATCAGACATGTAATAGATATTTTTCACTCTGAATCAATGTAAACAGCCTTCTCAGATTTAGGGAGAAAAGATCTATTCAAATTTTGGTAGGGGTTTGTTTTATCACTACTGTTAATATAAATGGAAAAAAATAACTTTTGCTTGCTGAGTAACTAGTCTATCCTAGGTACTGGACCTTATTTCATTTAATCGTGACAGTAAATCTGCCTGGTTAGTGCTATTACATACATTTTCTTGTGCGTACTGAAGACACTAAGGTTCAAGCACAGAACCAGTTTCAAGCACAGGTCTGGCCTTCAACACCATTCTAACCAAAACTTAACACTGACCTTTTGAACCTCACATCAATCTCTAAATCAGAGTGTATTATTTCTGATGATAACACAATCATCCTTTTCACCTTTCAAGTTCCATTCTTGTACTACATTTGCTTTATGTTTTCCTAAAATGTATTTCTAACCATGGAATTATCTGAAGAAAAAAATAATATAAAGTCATTCTTGCCTTCTGAAGTCTCTTGATTAAAATTATATGGCTGACCCTGGAACAGAATTCTTTACCTCAAAGCTCATTTTCATGGCCGAATGAAAACCTATGGACAAATCAAGGGAAAGCGTGTATGCTCAGGACATGGGCCATGGGAGCACTCCAGACATTTTTTTTTTCACTATGTTGAACAGACTTTTTTGAGAATCAACCATGGGCAAATATATCTTACCACTGCCCTGTAGGAGTGCTCAGTCTTGTAGTCCAACTAAAGGAATACTAACCAGTTCATGAGGGAGCAATATAATAATGGGAGAGTCATTAGTAACTTCTGGGATTTACAATAATTATATGTGTGGTTCTGGAATCCCATTACTTCCACATTTGTCAAAGCAAGGGAAACAAAATCCTTATGCGTGCCCTACTTGTATCAAATGCAGAGTTTCTTTTAAATTGGCCTTTTTTTTTTTTAAGGTCCACCACCTAGAATTCTCAGCTTTAAGACTGGATGCTATGTGAGTCTGTCACAGCTATTAATTAGTTATGAATTGAAAAGTGAAGTATAACCTGTGACCTTATTAATCGACCATGGTCCATCACACAGCAATATTTCAGTCAGTTGGGCTATGTTTACTTTGTATAAGAATGTAAGAAGAAATAAGCCATGCACAATAAATTTATTTCTCATACACAACCAAATGAACATATTTGGCTTCTAAACCAGACTAATTATTCACACAGATTGGCAAATATTCAAAATACTGCAGGAATGGGAACTAATGCAATAAAAATAATTTTCACACATTTTCATTTTCTGTGAAAATTGTTCTTCCAATTCCCATCCTAAGTGTTTACTTTATAGTTCATTAGAAAATGTTTAATCTCCACCTAACTGTATTCAAAGCAGTATATTTTCTGTCCCGTCATATTACATCATTGGCAAGTAATAATCCAAGAAGGTGTTATTGAAAAGTAACGGAAGTCGCTTGGGAACAACATTTGGTTCTGAAAGTTTCCACTTTGCAGAAGAGGAACCTCAGCTATGACTCAGCTTCAGAAAAGGAACTGGGATGTCAGGACTCTAGTTTGTGAAGGACTTCTGATTAAAGTAGTGGATTGTGTGGCCTGAGTTTGAGTCTTGAGGACAGTTTAAAGAGCACATAGCATTAAGGTAAGCCATCAAGTGGGAGAAATACACACCTTTTTTTTTTTTTTTCCCATAGTCTACCTTTATATTTGACTAGCAGCGAGTGCTCCAGTGAATGTGGGAAGAAAATGGTGGGTGAAGTTCAGGGTAAACTATGTCAGAAACACCACTCTGGGCCTTCAGTTCAATCTCCTTAATTAGCTTAGAAAATCAGAGCTTTGTTTTTCTTTTTAGAAAGAAAGAGAATGGGAGAGAGGGAGTGGCATAGGGAGAGAGAGAATCTTAAGCAGGCTCCATATTCAGTGTGGAGCCAAATGTGAGGCTCAATCTCACGACCCTGAGATCATGACCTGAGCTGAAATTAAAAGTTGGACACAACCAACTGAGTCACTCACACGCCCCAACTACCTCTTCATTTTTATGCATAAGCAGAGAAAGAATCTAGTCAATTCATCATGTTTTTAAGTGAATAACAAGCATAGATATCCAAGTTTATCTTTAAAAAAACCTGGCAAATATTCTCAGGGAAATCTTCATGATTTACAGTAATACAGATTTCACTGCAAGAAATTGTTTTTCCCAAGACTTGTCTTTCTTAATGATTATTGTCCAAAAGTTATGCTGTCACAACCAATAGAAAATGCTCTACAGAATCAGAGACATAGTAGTATTCACGAGTTTCGCTTAAGTTCAAGTATGTCCAGTAGTATAAAGAGTGACATTTGTGCTAGGTTAATCTCCAGTTTTTTCCATCACTTTTGACTTACCAGAAGAAGTGGAGAGAAAGGAGGTCACTTGTAATGACACGGATTTAATAATCAGTCTTTTCTTCTCTGTCATCTTGAGGATAGCTCATTTTGACCACCTTGGTACGGAGGCCTAGCCTATCTCTCACAGATCCTAGGGCAAGAATACTGACGGAGCCCAAATTATTTAAAACATATAAATAAAGTTTTCTTTTAAAACACACTTATGAAATAAAATATGTTCTATCTGCTTACCTGGACGAACATTCCTTAAAACCACCTGGAATACCAGATTGGAATTTTGAATTCTTGGTGTCTCAGAGTTGCAGGCTGGGAATACAACAGACTCAGGATCCGCAGCCTGGGCTGTGAAGCTTGTGGGAAGTTATTTTCTAAATCGGCTCCAATTTTCCAGCATTACTTTCAAGAATGTGCAGGTCAAAATTGAACAGAATATGCTCTGCCTCCGAAAGAAAGGCAATGTATACATATTTTGGAAAGTTACCCATCCAACATAGTTTCAGGACTTGAGAGGGTTAAAGAGAGTTTTATTTGTCTGAAAAGGCACTTAAAAGAATGAGTTTGTGCCTGAAAGCAACCCAGTAAATGCAAACTAAGCAGACTTCAGCAAGAGCGGGGTTAAGAGCAAACATAACAGAAAGAGGACTTCTCGGCTCTGACACGTCATATCACTGCCATTTGCATGTATCACATTTCATGGCATTCTCATGGCTGGGTACGGCTGGTGAAAACGTTTTTGCTTTTTCTAAATAGCTTTCTGTGTGGAACATTTAGAACACACATCTTGGGTTAGTTCTATTATTTCAAAATGTTTTCATTTATTTATTCCCAACTCACTCTATCTGCACCTATTATTTACCAGGTACTCTTCCAGGTATAAGATCCACAGGGATTTAAAAAAAAAAAAGAAAGAAAGAAAGAAAGATAAATTTTGCCAAGTCAAGGGACAAAATTACCTGGCCTACCTAGGGTTAAATATTTACATTTGGTAATATTGCTTGAGTGTTTTGAAAAATGCTTCACCGTTTACTCAGGAAAAACTAGAAAAGTATTTTGCAGGGCATTTTCATGAAAAGAAGGCACAGTTTGAAGAATTCCGCTTTCTACGTGAGAAGGAGGCCAGCGGCTATACTCGGAGACCTAATGCTATTTTTTTAAAGATTTTATTTATTCATTTGACACAGAGAGAGAGATTACAAGTAGGCAGAGAGGCAGACAGAGAGAGAGGAGAGAGGAGGAAGCAGGCTCCCTGCTGAGCAGAGAGCCCGACGCGGGCCTCGATCCCAGGACCCTGGGATCATGACCTGAGCCGAAGGCAGCGGCTTTAACCCACTGAGCCACCCAGGCGCCCACTATTATGAATTATTAAGCCTGCCTTCCCCTCTGTATAACTAATCTGGACTGAGAGCTCACTAAAAGCTATTCTCATTTTTTACTTTGTTATCTAATTTTTTACTTTATTATCTATATTATCTAATGTATTAATAAATATATTTATTATTTATTTCCCTTATAAAAACTCAAGCCTCTAATCCTCCTCATGGGAGAATATCGTCTGTGACTAGCAGCTGTGATAGTACCTCACAGCTCTTTAAATATCCTTCCCGGCTAGAAAAGGGTCTAATTCTATGTTCTGTACAGTGTGTAACTCCACGTTGGTGCTCAATAAATGTTAACTACCAATAATAACTATGGTGGTAATCAGAATTCCTTTTGATATAAACTACTTTGTCTCAACCTTGTTTTTACCCAGTGTCTCCTAGTAATTGCCTGGCATTTTCCCTGCTGTTCTTGTCTTTTTTAATTACATCCTACTGACATGACTGTTAAAGCATCTTAAAGCAAATGGAAGAGAGGCTTAATGCTTTCTACACAAAAGGAGAGGCAGAAAGCAGGTGCCTAGCAGTCAGAATAATAAAACTCAAAAGAAATCGGCAGGGTCTTGCTTTCGCTCCTCATAAATACAGAAGGGAGGATGGGGAGGGACACGATGTAGGGAAGAAAGGAGAGAGGTAATCCGCGGGCATAAGTGCTGATGAGAACAAACAAAACCTTCCCTCATTTTTTTTCACTGTAACTGTGCTGGGGAGAGTTGGTGCTTTATACCAATTCCCAGCCACAGGCTAAGTCAGCTGCTTAGGTTCAGAGAAGAAAGATGGATCTATAAAAGTTATTTACTGACAGGAATTGAGCATTTATTTCACATAAACCATATGTCTGCCGCCCAGTGGAGCAACACAAAGTTGACTTCATGTCTTTACTAGTTCATGTTCCTGATTGAAAAATCAAGTTGTTTCAGGGACCTTAAGATTATGGTTGTTGGGCCTCTACATCCTGGATTTCAGAGATCTGGTTGACATAAGATTACTGAAGCTATGCTAAGTGTTAAAGGACCACTGAGACTGTCTTAATCTAATGGGTGGTAGCAATAGCTTTAAGATAGGATAGTTTATCATATGGATAACTTTTACTTCAAAAGCATTACTACAAAGGTAAGAGGAAATACAAAAATAAGAAATGCGTATCAACTGTCTGCCCTGTGCACTTTTGCTTATGCAGTTTCCTATGATCATGATGCCAACTGTGTAAGGAAATACTCCCATCTTCACTTTCTGGTTGAGGAAATCATCTAAGAGAAGAAAAGTAACATTCTCCAAGTCATAAATAGCCAACCCGGGATTACCAACCTGGGTCAATCAGACTCCATAGTGTTTTTCCTGTGCACAGGTGCTAATGATTGATTTGAGAAGAAAAGGAAACAAGGTGAAAATAACTCCATATTATTCTGGCTTTAAATGGAGACTCATAAGATGTATCCCTGAAGAGGCCGAGGGGTGGGGAGTTATGCCAAATGATTCCTGCCAAAAGAAGGCAACTTGGGTTTAATGACTGCAGATGGCATCCTCCTCCTGGCCAACCATATTAAAATCTCTATAGACTATCACAAAGGCAGTGAGGTCAGCAAGGATGGACAGAGGGACAGAAGAACATGAATGGAAACCTAGCCTAAAGCACAGGACCAATTGTGTGTAGAAGAAGAACATTCTCAGTAGGACTGCATCACAATATGGAGTTTTCAAGCTGTTCTCCTTCATCTAGCCTAAAGGAATAGCTCGCCTTTTTTTTTTTTCCTTTTAATTGCCAGTCATTAACTAGGACACACAATCATGTTTACTCAATGGAGCACTCATACTTGTACTCTTCTAGTATCCTGTCTGAAATACGTTTTTTTAAAATAGTTTTTCTAGTTGGTGATTATCCTTCAAGTTGAGCCTTACCTGGTCTTCATCCTGCCAGCAGAATTAATTACTCCATTATGAAGTCTTTTATATACTCTTCATTAGAAATAGATTATTTATTAGATAATCCTATAACGTGGTTTTTAAAGGTATTCCACTAGATTGTGAGCAAATTGGGATATCTAAATCACCTTTTCATCCCTAGCTTTGGACACAAGGCCTACACAATACATAGTAAATACTCAACATGTAAAGGGAAAAAAAGAATAAAATTGCAGGTAAGTCTGGTTTAAGTCATCATGGAGGCACATTCATGAATGAAGACCATGTGCTGGTCCAACTAGAATGAATGACTTTTCTTCCCAGTTATATCCTTGAGGATAGATGTTTATATTAGAAATAGTATTATTTTCTCAAAAGATCAAGCACTGCATAGAGATTTTTTTAAGACCTTCCGAGCCATGGAAAGAAGACCCAGAAAAATTTATGTAATCTCCCAAAATAAGTATGTAATGTTAACCTCATTCATACATTTTAAACTGTATTTATTAGATGTTTGTGTTATATTTAAGAAGCCAGTCAATGAGCAATCACAGTGCCTGCTCTCAAGGAGCTTATAGTCTGGTGGGAAAGACAGACATTTTATAACTTACAAAAATAATTATTAAATTACCAGTATAGAAAAAATATAATTAGACCAGTACTAAACAGAAAAATATGGGGGCCATGTAAGCATATTGCAGAAGGGACTCATCTTCTTTGGTGAAAGTTTGATCTTAACTAATAAGTGTTGGGCTGGCAGGAGATGGAAGCTATACAAAATGAAAACCCGTCCAAGATGGCGGACCTTCCCGCCAAAGCCCGTCCAAGATGGCGGACCTTCCCGCCAAAGTCCATCCAAGATGGCGGACCTTCCCGCCAAAACTCATCAAGATGGCTGATGCCTAGCCCCTCCCCTGCTTTACCCAATAAAAGCCCCCGTCACTCTGCCTTGCGCGCGACTTCCCCGACTCCCTTCTCTCAGAGTCGCGGAACCTCGCCCGAGGGTGCTTGCAATAAAGCTCTGTCTTTGGACTATAATTTGCCTTAGCGGTCTTTATTCCTGTGCGCGACCAGAAAAACCTTACAATAAGATAAGGAAACAAAGAGAGATAATTAAGAAACTGCTCCCGTAGTCTGAAAGAGATAATGTTGACTTGGGCTAGTGTTGTGATAGCTCAGATGGGCAGAAGTGGATACATTTGATACATATTTCAAAATTTGAACCAGTAAGACTTTGTGATGAATAGAAGGGTGAGAAAGAGAGAGCAAGGATGACTCAGTGAGTAATGACATCATCTACTGAGAGAAGGAGCAATGATGAGGGGGGACAGTGAATGAATGACATGCAGGCAAGAATGAAAAATTCAATTCTGTACATGTTTATGTAAAGAGGGTTCATATAAGCCCTAAAAATGGAAATAAAACTATATAAATAAGAGGATTTTTTGGCTTTCAAATAAATTTTTAAAACAGTGTTCTCCACTGTTATTGAGAAGACCAAGTAGAGTACAGTGGACTAATGTCCTTCACTGCTCTCCCGAAAACTTTGAATATATCTCCACATTTTCATAGGTTCCTATATTTTGAATCCTACCCTCTTAGATTGAAATTTTGAGAAAAAATATTTTCTGTGTTCCTTTACACTTAGGGTGCAAACCTGTGCCTTAAATTCCATCAACCAGATGTACCTGCTGAGACTTTGATTTGGAAGTGAGCTACTGGAAGCAGGTGGCCAGGCATTAATTTTTCTGGAGTAGTGCCATTGTTCTGAGGTTGGCAGTGGCAGCAACAATCACCACTGAGCCAGTTCCAACTGAGGTTCTATTGTTGTTCCTGAAAGCTCGGGTCCTATTTCCCCAGATCTTTCAATGTACTCAGAGCTGCATAATTCCCTCTAGTAATTCCCATTCTTTTTAAAGTAACAAGAGCTGGGGTTCCTGGATGGCTCAGTTGGTTACACATCTGCCCTTGGCTCAGGTCATGAACCTGTGGCCCTGGGATCAAGCCCCTGGTATCAAGCTCCCCACTCGGCAGGAGGTCTGCTTCTCCCTCTACCTCTTCCCCTTTCCCTCTCCTCCTCTACCCCCTCCCTCTCCCCTTTCCTCTCCTTCTGTCTTCTACTGGTGCTCTCTGTCTTGTTTCTCTCTTTCTCTCTCTCTCTCTCTCAAATTAATAAATAAAAATCTTTAAAAAGTAAAAAAAAATGTAGCAAGAGTTATTATCTTCCACTAAAACAACTCAGAGTCTGATTAATACATAGAGACAATGAATACATTATATTAATATATAGACATAACATTTCTACTTATATACGTTGTTGTATATTGAACAACCTATCTGCTTCAAAGCATGAAAATAGCACACAGAGATGCTTGGAAGCAAATAACTAATAATTTTTAACTTAGCAATTCAGTTCAAGGCTTGTAAGAGAATGCCACAAACAAAGGAAATAAACTTCAGGAACTATAGGAAATGAATATAGAAGTTAATCCCAATAAGTCTATTTATAGTCAGTGTCTAGGAGACAAAAAAGAAAAATAGAAAGGAAATCTCTGTATGTAATTCTAAGTTAACAGATGGAAAACAGTTGCATAGCAAGAATACTCACACTGGGCTTTTGAATTTTCAATTTATATTGAATTCAGAAAATGGCTTCCACAGCAAAGCCCATTATGTGAAGTGTGTGAAGAAAATTTGATATACTGCAGTTGATATGCATAAATTAACACATTTTCCAGTAGGTGTACCTATCTAAAACAGGAAATCAGTCTTGTTCAAGCTATAATTAAAGACAAATAAATAAATAAATAAAAGCTTTTTAAAACCTAAATGTTATTATTCTATCTAATTCTTCCTAGCTACTCATAATACTTAGCTAGCCACTTGAAGTCTTCTCAAAAATGACATGTCAGTCTAAAAAAATCTGAGGAACATTCATGAAACCAGAACGTTGCTTGGAAATAATACTTTGCTATTTTAATCCAGATGCAGATTGTCTTAAAGAGAACTAATATCTACTTCCTACAATCTGAATGCCAGGTCCCGCATTGGCCACTTTTTTCACAATATCCTACAGAGGAAGAGCAGGAAGTTTAGGGAAAATTGACATCACACAGCTAATAAGGACAAATCTGAGATTCAGACAAATTGCCTGGCTCCAGAGCAGCACTCTTTCCCCTGTACCACACCATCTCTATCCAAACATGGAAGCCTCAAGTGGTGGCCTCCCACACCATCAACTAATGGGCTTCTGACCAGGTCTTGCCCACCCAAGATTGACCTCTGAAAATTCGATGCCCCAGAAGAACCTAGTTCTGTGATTCATTTTTTTCCTAGCTATGGCTGTCCCCCTATCCTTCATTTCTGCCCGATTTGAGCCTTTTTTCAGTTTTCGTGATGGCTCTCAGAATGATTCTCCTGAATCAGTCCAAGGTCTCTACCCAACACTCAAGTATGTCCTTTTCATATTTCTAGTGTAACATTTCCCATTTAGTCTGCCTAATCTAGATCCACTTAGGTAGTATCATAGATTTTGGACTGGATTTTTCACTTTCTCTTAAGTCAATCTAAATCTTGACGGGCAAGGAGAGGGTTCTTGATTTGACCTTGATTTTTTAAAATTTACCTTCAACAAGTTCCATTCACTTGGGCTGTGGACCAAGTGCTGATGGAATGCTAACCAATGGGGCTAGTACTTCCCTTAACTCTATTCTAGAACTAGTTCTTAAAAAATGAAACAAAACAAACAAAAACCCACTGAAGGAAAGGATCCCCAATGGTGTAATAGCATCATCAACAACAATATGTGATATTTATATCATTTTAACCATTACAATGTACTTTCACATTCATTGTCTGTTTTAAAATAGTAAATACATATATTATTATGTCATTACAGAAAAGTAAGGTACAGATCCTAAATATGAAATGATTTAGCTAATGTCACAAAGTAATTGATGGAGCTGGGTCTCAAATTTAGGCTTTTTAATTCTAAACTCCATCTTTCTGGGAAATAACAGCGTTTATGGCAAATATAAAAAACCATTCAGTAAAATTCACTAAAACATATTAGTGAAAGAAATAATTTAACTTTAATGAGTTTTTTAAATCAGATATAAAGATTAAGGAAAAATTCATTGTAGGAAATAAAGTTATTAATTCTTCTCTGAGGTGCAAGTCAACAGTATCAGTACTTTTAAAAAGCTTTAAATGTTTCTTGATAGTTTGGGGATTGGTTTGTCTCAACTGGCCATTACATGTAATTGAAGCTGAATTATTGACAGACATAAGGGACTAGAAATATTTACACAAACATGTGTACGTCTAACATATTCCATCTCACTGACATGCAATACGTTATTAATTTCTTTTTTCAACAATAAGATCCACACTGTTAAATTCATCTCTGGAAAAGCTTCTAGTAGAAAATGTAACTAAAAGTGTAAGCCTATAAACTAGAACCAAATGATGGGGGGATTGATGAAAATATCTGTTAATACAGTTCAGAGAAAGGAAAAGATTGTTGCGATCTGGAGCTGAGGTCAGCAAACCACCACCTGTGGGCCAAACCTGGCGTACCACCTTGTTTTGTAAATAAAATTTTTTTTTGGAACACAGCCACACTCATCCATTTGCATATTTTCTATGGATGCCTTTGTGCTAGAAGCGCAAAGGTGAGTAGTTCCTACAGAGACTTGTGTAGGCACCTAAAATATTTACTATTTGGTCCCTTCAGATAAGGTCTTACTGTTTGGTTCTTTCCAGATTAAGATTACTGGTTTGTAGTCACTGTGGAAGGTTCTATGAGGATAGAAAAGCTGGGCCTCCGTGCCTGGGAAGAATGTGGAAAGCAGTGAAAAGAAATAATTCAGGCAGAAAATCCAGAAGGAGCAGAGAGGCACATCCTTAAAATATGCTTAGGGATGGTTAAGGGAGAGGAAAAGGTACAGCTTGGCTCCAACAGAGGATCAATTGGGGGAACTGAAGGGATAGAAACATGGAAGGCTGACACAATTTAGGGGACTTTCAGGTCAGGCCAGTCAACTTGAATGTCCTCCGAAGACCTTCACTGGAACTCCACTAAAGGTATAATAACCCCAATACATCTCACCCATCATCACCCAGTTTTGAATAGAGTCAGTGAAAGAAGAGCAGTCTGGAAATAAACAAACCAAAATTAAAGAAATTCTTTCTCTATTTTCCTAGGAACATTAAAAGGGATCCCACTTACAATAAAATCACTTCTAAAAATCTTTCCTTCACTCTCTAATTTTCTTACTTTCCATACTGCCCCTCACCCTCACCTTTCACCCTCCATTTCTCTACCCCAATACACACCACTTTGACATTTTCTACCCCCTCCGACTTTCCTACTATCCTTCCCTCTTCTCCCTCCTTCCCATTTCCTTTGCCTCCTCCTCCATCAACACATCAGTTCTGCTTGATGCAGTCTTGGAGACCCTAGAAAAGATTGCATTCTCTTTATAGCAGGAACTCATAACTGTTATTGTGCAGTTGAACTCATGGCAATTATATGACATCAATAGACCTTATCTCAACACAATGTTTCCAAATGCCTAAAAGTCAAATGTTGTATTACAAAGAAAACGAAATATATTGAAACACTGTGAAAAAATATTTTTTAAAATATTACATTATAGTAAAATATATCTTTAATCTATATGTTAAATAACAAGATCTAGCGATAGGATTAACTGCTATATACAACGTGGTGATTAGCATAAGTGATGTTTTGAGATATCAGCAACAACTAAGATATGATAGACAATTATCTAATATGCTGTATAAATATCTGTGATTTCCACTGCTGAAAAGCCCTGGGTATTAACATTGCTATGGTTTGTTGCAACTTAAGTTCATGATTCAAAACACTTAACTTTATTTAGAGGTTAGTGAAAACAATGAGGGTAGGTTCACCATCCCATGCAGACAATCACCTGAATGCCAAGTTGCGATCTCTTTCCTTAGAGAATGAAGGAGAAGGACCTAAACGAGCAAAGACAAAAATCTTTTTAAGTAGGTAGGAAAATCGAGGAAGACAGGGACTCTCATGCGGGAATTCTTTTTACCACTAAAATTTTTGAGTAAGAAGGAAAGGTATAACAACAGAACTTTATAAATATTAATTTGGCAACATTCAAAGCACATTGGGATAAAAGAGATGTAAATAAACTAGTCAGAAAGCTTTTGAAATAGTACATGAGTTGAGCTACATGGGTTACATTCTATTTGGAAATAAAAGGGGACATCTTACATGAATTTCAAGGGTATTTCATTTATCTAGCTCCCACACTTAAATCAGGGGTAGATGACAATTAAGGAAATGTTTCCAAAGAAGAGTGAGTATTTTGTTTCATAAAACAGCATATTCCCCAAACTCTGCAACACTGGCAAACACACACACACACACAGACGCATGCACAACTGGAAAACTAGTAAAGCTGCTAGAAATCTAGTACACTGAAAAAAAAAAAAAAGAAATCTAGTACACTGGAATTTCTCAAAAGTTGCTAGAAAATTCTCCCAACATGCAACCATTTTGAACAATGGCTTATCTGTATATCACAGAATAAACTTCGGAGTTGGAACTGGAATTCCCACTCTGCCATTTGTTAACTGTGTAAACTTCAGCAAATTTCCTTTAGGCATCGGTGTTTTTCTCTTTAAAATGAGAACGCTAACAGCGATATCTACTCTCCAGGGCATGGAGAGAATGATTGCTCTGTATATGCCAAAACACTAATCATGGTATTGGATACATTGTAAGTACTCGATATATGTTGATTGTATTTCAAAATAAGAGTGTACTAGAGCCACAAATGAAGATGCTATCATTTAAAATCATCTCCAAATGAAAGCTCTCATAAGTTCCCCCTTTTTCCTTGGCTAAATCATGTGTGTGTTGTCTGAGAAAGAAAGCTATAATTTGGTTCCCCATAAAATGTCCTCGATCCTGAGGCAATACTTAGGCTGTAACACTTAAGCATTTAGAATATTAGAAAGTTGAGCATCTAAATAGGGTACTTCGAAAGAATTTTGATTACATTGTGCACTCCCATCTCCTTGCCTTGGTACAAAATAATTATACTCTTTTGAACATAGGTTTTCTTGCACCAACCCTGATTCTGAAGCTGTGGAGTCTCAGCAGATAGAGTTTGATGCTATGAAATGTGGTTTCACCTTGTTCTCTTGATAACAGAAGCAATGGTTAAAATAAGGAATTCAAATCCTATGCAGTAGCCAGTAAGGTAGTACAGAAGGAAGGCAGTACTTAAACCCTACAAAATCCACTTCGAATGCGCTGGGTTTCATCTGAAAACAAACAGTAGCTTTTATACTTGTTTTCTTGGGGAAAAATATTAGGTGCTCCTCGACTGGCTTATAAAGAAAGGATGCACACACTACCCATTCAAGACTCTTTCCACTGGACATAATTTAACAAATTAAGCCCTCTTAAGAGTGTGTTTTGTTCCAAGAGAAAATGTTGACCATGTGCCCTTGATCGGCCAGAAACATTTTCTGAGTCAGCTACACATTGGATTTCTCTGTACCTTTCCTCAATCTGGCTGAAAATCTTCAAACCTTCCAGATTTGATAAGGCATTCAACAACTTCCTGCCCATCATTTCAACTGAGCAAGACAGAACCACAAAATTGAAAGATTTAAGCCAAGATGAAAGAAAAATTGTGATTTGCCTCGGTCCTCTCCTGGACATTAGGTTTCTCCTCTGGCCATTTACTGAGTTTGCCCGAGAGACCTCTACCACCATTGCTGGTAAGGTATATGACCCCTTTCTCACTAAAACCACATCAGATCCTGTCCTCTGATTCTACCTTTTCTCACACCACTCTGTTTCGTGGTGCAGATTTTCTTTAAAAATTGCTTTTGACAAAGACCTTGTGGCCAAAGATTTATTACCGTCTGCCTCTTCTTTCTAGCTGCATTTCAAGGGATGCCTCATGTTCTTCTTGTAACCCACACACTGAGAGAGAAACATTCTTTTTTGACTCCCAAAAGTTTGCATAATTGTAAGATCTGTGTGTGGGAGCCCTGTAACCGTGCTGCCACAGGATGAAAGGCAAAGGCAAGTTTTGTAATTCTGCTACCATTTAGAAGCACAGCATTGCAATACTGCAGAAACAGGACCTCAAAGAATAGACAAGAGAGAGGTCACAATTGAAATGTGTTTTGAATCCAGATAGGTAAAATTATGCTGTTATATGGCTACACGTAAGACAAGAGGAGTGTGGCCTCTGCTGAATTGACCTCAGTCACTGAATTTAATTAAACACTCTGCACGCAAACAAAACCTGTAAATGGGCCAGATTCCACCTTTGGGGCAGGTCAGTGTCATGATCCATCACTGGTCCAATGGCTCCCCTCCTACTCCTTTAACCCCGCTGAAGAGTATATTCTCTCCATCACTTCTTAAACAACCAAGTACTGATTTTGCATCTTGGCCAAGAAAGTTCTGTCTGCTCTTCACACCCAATAGCCAATCCAAGGAAGCTGTGTACATATTGTTTTTGGTTTTTCTTCCCCCAAAACACATCTCAGACATAATCATTTCAGTTTTAAAGACACAATGGCAGTGAAGATTGTAATCATTTTGCTTTTTGGTCTACCACAAAAACCTTCCAACTGGTATCTCTACCTTCATCAATCTATGCAGCACGCAACCACAGAAACATCTTTCTTATATATACTGTGGTGATATTGCTTCTCTGCCTAAACACCTGCAAGGGACTTCAGTCGTTCCTTATGCTTATTCTAAATTTTTAATAATGATGAGAAAGCTTCCTCTGAACACATCCATTTTCATTGAGGCTTCCTCATCACTTATTCCCATCTGAACTCATCATTCGCATCAAGTAAACTTGCTTATGACCTCAGATGCTAAGCCCAGTGCCTGAATTTGGGCACATTCTCCTTTCTCTGTTCTCTCAGGGATGTCTTTCCCATTCCTTTTCCATAAAATTATGAGCCCCTTGCTCCCTCCAGTGATGGTTACCATTACTCAATGCTAGTCGTTGATACAGCTGCTGCTGTCACAAAGGAAAATTTGTAAAGTGCTTCCATCCTTAGTTTGGCATGGGAAGGTTTATTTTGCCTAGTCATTAATTTTGTTGTCACAAGTGCTTTATGCTGTTTAAGAAAGGGAGGCATGGTAGCACTTCTTCAGAAATACTAGGTCACTGGTCCTGCTGTGGCCATCTTGGATGCTGCTCCTGTCCCCTAGCTACCCTTTTAACATAACTATGTAATCAGAAAATTGTTAAATATTTTCAAGTACCAGTGATTATGTATCTATAGCAAGGTTTACTTTCCCTAAACCAAATGTGTCTTGTGGAATTTCTTGAACAAAGTGCTTAGTGCCCAGAAACAGAGAAGGAGCAAGACAGAGGAAATTTGTTTCAGAGTTTCCAGAAACATCATTGATTGGCAATTTTGTCTAAATAGGATTTGTGTAAATCTGAATCATAAGAGAGTCTTGATATCAGGTAACTACTTCCTTTGAGATCAAGGTAACTAAGGGAAATAGCCTTGGCTTTGAACTGTTCAGAAGAATTGAAAGTGAGCTTGTTTTACAGATAAACGGCCTAAAGGCAGAAGTAGGAAGTCACTAATGGTTCATTGATGGAGAAGGAAGACTTACAATTGGTCCCCTTTAAGGCCTTTATGCCAAATACTGCTGGGCACCAGTAGACAGGAGAGGAACACTATATCTTGGGAGGAAGCTAAACTGCCTGAACATTATCTGAACAGAGATCAAATGGTGTTTTTAAAAAAGCCTCTTCCAAACTATGTAAGAGGACCTGAGGTACTACCTGACTCATTCCCTTTCTGACTCACTTGACTCAGTTTTCACTCACACATGTAGAAATAGCCTAATATATTCTCTCATTTGCTCTCCAGAAAAGGTCTCATTTTATCCGTGAAGAAAATGAAGTTCTGGAAGACTAAAGATATTTCTTAAGAATACCTTGCTAGCTAGTTTATAAAGCCATAATGAAAACCATGGCTTGTTGCGCTCCAGAGCCTATGTTTTATTCTTGTTGTTCATTATGAACACACTAACTACTGTGGTTTGGGGACTGGTTCACAAGTATGAGTGTGAGGACTTCTCCATCATGAGCACCTCACTGGGTTTCCAAGGCTCTGTGTTCCTTTGCTTAAGTTTAAGGGTATCGTAAGGTGCCTTAATGGTGTCCATACAGGATACATCCTATGGGAATAAGGCAAAGGCTTGGGATTCTAATGGTCTTGACTTCTGTCGGATGTCATTGGTCAAGGTGCGGACGCTGACAAAGGGAAGAGTGAAACAAAGGGAAAGGTAATTTTCACTGGACTTTTGGATGAGGTGATGGCTGGTACTTGCTCAGATGACATTTGAAGTCTGCAGAGGATGATTCAGTTCACACACAACTTCTGGGGGCTCCTTCCTGCCCATGTGGCCCCTTTGAATCCAGTGATACTCTATGCCATTGCTATGCTAAGTGTGCAGGTTTGGTATCACCTGGGAGCATGGTAGAAATGCAGAATCATGAGCCGCACTTCCAATCTCCTGAACTAGAGTCTGTATTTTAGCATGAGCCTCAGGGAATTATTGTGTTAGAGTTTGAAAAATATTCCAGTTTATCATTTCTATACCAAGGTTGGGATAGAAGAAGTCTGTGGGAAGCTATCTATAGTCTTATCTACCTGGGCCTCCTCATAATCTGTCATTCTAATTGCCTCCCTGGAATCTGCCTGGTAAACAGAATGCAGGGTTGCTTTCCTTGGGGACCATCAACACCTCTATCCTCATCACCTGTTCCCACCTCTTCTTTCAAGTGCTAGGTATTTTTTTCTAGCCTGGATAGGACACTACCCTCTTTATATTATTTTCCCTAGTCATTTTATGTATTTTCATTTAGGTTCACTAAAAACTTACCTGCTTCTGGAGCAGAAGAACCTAAGACACTATGAATCTATTTCTGATTTCTATCTTGCCTCAACACTGAACTGAGGCAATTGAATAGAACCAACCATCTGCTGGGATTAGGACCAAAGAAAGAAGTAACTGGGGGGTAGGAGAGAAAAATAGGTCAATTTACCAAAAATTATTCCTCCACAGTTATATATGTTGCATTTGTTTGAGGTATATTCTCAATAGTGTGTTTCTGACCATGTCATGGCTGTTCATAGATTTCTAGAAACTAAGGCTTATATCTGTTTTCTACTTTGAATCCACATAGATGTGAGAAATGTTTGTGGAAAATGATGATTGATTTTATAATATCCCTGGGTTTGAGATGACTCAGTTATAAAATGAGCTTATTTTCTTACACTCTGAGCATAGGGGAGGTCGTCTAACCTAGCAGTTAGCAATGTGAGCACTGATATACAACTCTAACGCTTCCTAGCTGAGTGGCTCTTGTCTCTTAATCTCTCTAGCCTTCTTCTTATGAATGAGCATAATCCTATCATGCTTACCTCAGAGAGTTTTTATAAGATTAAATGAGAAAATGCATGTCAATGTTAACACACTATCTGCTATGTGGCATGCCTAAAAATTCGAACTTCTTTTATTACTTTAGAATTACGACCCATGGGGCGCCTGGGTGGCTCAGTGGGTTAAAGCCGCTGCCTTCGGCTCAGGTCATGATCCCAGGGTCCTGGGATCGAGGCCCACATTGGGCTCTCTGCTCAGCAGGGAGCCTGCTTCCTCCTCTCTCCTCTCTCTCTGCCTGCCTCTCTGCCTACTTGTAATCTCTCTCTCTGTGTCAAATGAATAAATAAAATCTTTAAAAAAAAAAAAAAAGAATTACGACCCATGAAATGTTAATATTCACCTATGGCAACTAGAAAATTAAGAGATTTGAATCTAGACTCCTAGTTTTTAAAATTGTTATATAGAAATCAGAGTTGGAATTATCATAATACCAATCATATATTTATTGGACATTGACTATGTACCACATTCTCATATATTATCATATATAATCCCCCTAACTCTTGTGAAACAGTTCTTTTTTCATCTTTCTCTTCACCTAACCTATTTCCTCTGTTCATAACTAGAGACTGGAGGGGTAACTACCCTTACACCCAAGGATGGCTATGTGAAGTGGAATGGATGGGTCGAAGATGATGCTACTTCCAGGCTGGGCCCACAAAAACCCAGCATATGCCATCCCTGTACTTTTCCCCCACCATGGCAACCTCCAAAATTATATGGTGGAGATGGGAGAGTTGCAAGATGGAAGGAGCCTGGGTTCTTCACTGCCTCTTAGAGGAATGACACCAGCAGGTGGGGAAAAACTTTCATTTTATGTAAGTGAGAAATGTGTTTACTCTCTGGCATGTCTTTATTACAGTAGCCACTCTGACTTTAATTCACATGGGAGATTAAGTAGCCTACTTAAGGACACACAACTTATAATTGGGGACCAGGAATTCTAGGTCAGTTGAATCCCAAAGCCGGTGCTCTTATTCATTAAACTAAACTGTCATCAATCTTCCCCTGAAAGCCAAAGAGGAGTTTGATTTTAGCACCCTACAATACATGTCAAATAGTAAACACTAGAAGGGGATGAGTCTGAAATCTAGAAAACACCTGAGCTGGGCTGTTGTTGGAAGCCAGAGCATGAATCAGCCAATTCATGCACCCTGGGAATTTCCCACAGCTGTCATCAGAGGGGCTCAAGCAATACCAATTTATTAGGAAAACAATTTTGCCTTAAGAACCTGTCATTGATTTTCTGAAATCTGTTGTCAGTTTCACTTCTCTCTCCATGGGGTACTGAACTGGTGACGTGTAGGTTTGGAGCCTCTAATGAGGTTAGTAATGGTCTTATAAACTCTCCATGGAGCTCTCACATCTCTAATTGAGAATCAGACTTGAAATTGGCCAGACCCCAGGGAATATTCTCAAAGTGCGTGCTCATGGTGACAGCCATTTACTCAGAAGGCCCATAGGGCCTTCTTCCTACCAGAGTCTTAAAGAATCAGGGCAGGCCTAAGTCCAGTTGGTGGAACAGAAGCTCGAGAGTCAAGCAGAAAAACAACATCTGTGATAACAACAGTAAACACTTGTGCAGCACACACAGGTAACAAAGCTCTCCTGAGAGTCAATAGGCATTGAGACAGTCTCCATTTTATTGATGAGATTCCTATGAATCAATGAAGTTGAGTGATTCGGCAAGAGTAAAATAAAATAAGGTATCAACATTGGCCTCTTAACTCCAAATCCATCACAAACTATTCCAGCTCTGTATCTAAATTCTCAGACATCCCAGTCAGTGCAGCAGGAACAATCAGAAACGCTGATTCTCACCCTCTTTCAAGTGAGGGAAGCTGACCCATACGCAAGACAATGTGGTCTGTGAGTGAGGCTCTATTCTGCCATCATCCCTGCCCTCCTGCCTGTCTGCTCAGCACTGTGAGACTCGGGCCCCTCACATCTGTCAGGAGCCGCTGCGTTGTCTCACTATTTCCATGGTTTATGGAGAATTTAATATGGCTCGTGTAATTAATTTTTCTAGCTCCAAAGTCAGGGAGCAGAATTCTCCCAAAGTCTGAGTGTCTCCCTTCTACTCAGGCTCAGCCTGGCAAAAGCAAGTGAAAGAACTTTGGCAGAAGGCAGGATGGTTTGCTCTGCTCTGTAATCCTCCCCCAAGGCATATCCCAAGAATATTTTTACACAATGCAAAGGGAAGCATCACGTTTGTTATTTCCAAAAGTTTCGTTCTGAACTGTGAATCTGTTTTGTCACCTTACCACAGTAAACAGTTGGAAAAACATCCGAAAATAGGCTAAAAATACCTGAGCCCAATTCAGCACTTCTATGAGAAGACTGAACACACGGGTGACACCCATGGTAGAGACAGTTGCCAACATTAGAGGCAACATGTCACGTCCTGATGAGTTAATTGCCCCAAATGAACATAAGTGCAGTGAAAGAAAGGGTTCATTAATGCGTGAGACTTGACTTCTTCACACAGAAAATAAAACCCCAAATGGAGATTGAACATCTTATGAAAACTTGTACAAGGATAACTTTTAAGGAGGAAAAGAGCTGCTCTGATTAGTAGATGAGAGGATCTCACGAGTAAAATAATCATACTTCAACAGTTTAAAAAGAAAAAAAAAAGACTATTTAGATGACTTCTGTGTCCTTCCCACACAGCATGGATTCATGGAAAGGGCAGGTGCTCTGGAGTCCAGAAACCTGAATTTCAAGTCCCCCTCCAAACATTGCGATGACCACATTTATTAATTCCCCAGTTTTGGTTCCCATCTATGTAACTTGGGAGATAATGCCCATTTTTCTTAGGCTGTTTGGACATTAAATAAAGTGACACTAACATAGTGCCTGGAATAATGTCCAGTATATAACGGGAGCTCAGCAAACGTTGGTTCCCTCTTCACTCTGCACTCTAGGGGGTAGACATGGGTAGAGTAAAGAAAAAGAAAGTAGAAATACCAGAATGCAGGACAGAAGGGCATTGTGAAATCTGGCCAAAGGTAGATCAACATTCTGATATGGAAAGCAAGAGGGTAACAGAAAAAAATTTCCTGCTCCCCAAGGCTTCTTCAAATGAAAAAGGGAAACACTGTGTAATTCATTATAGCTTCCTTTGCTTGGATTCTGTAGATGCCCTGGAAGTGACCGCAAGTTACAACTAAAGGCGGGAAAAGAGCAAGGGCTCTAAACCAGGTGATATTAATTACCATCACTAACCAGGAGTTCGTGTCGCTTTGAAAAATTAGTGGATCTATAATACCGAGATTTAAGTCATAAAACCCTGCTGAGAGAAACACTATGCATCGGTGCAGTAGGAGAAATCAAATCCTGACTTCAACTTCCGTTGTTTAGGAAAACCCATCTCAGTTGGCTATGCTGGTGACGTACCAGTGCGTGGCCAGGCCCGGTCTGCAGGGACTAACGTGTGGGGAGAAAGCTCCAGCGCACCGCATACCGACTTAGCAGACTGGAGGAACAGGGGTGTTGCTGAAGGATAGGGAGGCACAGGGGAGAGAACGCGAAGAGGAGGGGGGAAGGTGCAAGGTAGTACCTGTGAAGAATGTTTCTTAAGACCTGGGTTGTCTAACGGCCCATGCGAAGTCGTGTGCTGGGGTGTCTAGAGTTAAAATCAAAAACAAATGGAGACCAGCCTTGAAAATTTCTTGAGCAGACAACCAGTTTAGTCATACAAACAAAGCTCAAATTAGCTTATTTTGCAAGACTAACTTGACCTGGGTCATTTCTTGCTTATGCCTCTGGAAATCAAGCAAAATATAAACTGTTTCACAAGGTTAACCCGAGGTAACTACTGACCAAGTCCCTATCATTTAAGAAAATTACTTTGTGACCTATCACTGTGGAGGATAAATAGTCACTGCCTTTCTGCTGCATAAGCTACACTGTAGTAACATACCCCCTCCCACCCCCGCCCCAGCCTCATTTCATGTTTTGGTTTGGGTGCTCTCAGTTTGCAAACTTGTTTTTTGGATTTGTGCACAATACACTTTGACTAATTATTACTTCGGTGATTTCATTGGTCTTCTGTTTTTTTCCTGAACTTTTGAGAGTACTAATACTCCCTCATTGCCTCCAGCTTTTAGAAAAAAATCTGTTCTACCACAGCCTTCTGATAGTGGGTGCTATATAGGAATAATCAAAAGAGCACAGAGCTCCACTTTACAGCTGGGTTTCCTTTGGATAAAAAAATAAAATAAGTCAAAAGAGGATGTTCCAAGCAGAGAGATGCAAACTGAATTCTCACTAATTATGGGCTAGGTGCTAGTTTTGAGGTATGCAACACCACTCCCCAGGTTCAGTGTTTTGCTAGAGGGTCCACAGGATTCAGCATCCCCAAGTTCTCCGACTCCTGCCAGGCAGGATCCATGGGCTTTTCTAAGGACAGCAGTCTCAGGACAGCTATGCCAACTTTTCCACACAGAACTCAAGATAGTTTCCAAATATTTTTATTTTTTATTTTTTATTTTTATTTTTTTTAAAGATTTTATTTATTCATTTGACACAGAGAGAGAGATTACAAGTAGGCAGAGAGGCAGGCAGAGAGAGAGGAGAGAGGAGGAAGCAGGCTCCCTGCTGAGCAGAGAGCCCGATGTGGGCCTCGATCCCAGGACCCTGGGATCATGACCTGAGCCGAAGGCAGCGGCTTTAACCCACTGAGCCACCCAGGCGCCCTCCAAATATTTTTAAAGAATATCCCTCAAGTCCTGGAAGACTAGTGATGTCAAATGTCTGACATTCAACCTTTTTTAGCACTGTATACTCCAATAACCACTTTCCTGTGTGCATGAGTTTATCTTGCATCGATGCTGAGCAGTAATCATTATTACCTTGCACATGGGGACCCTGAGGCTCACTGGGGTTTGGTAACTTATGGTATCACATTTAGTGTGTTAGAGAACTGTGCTTCAAACTCAGATCTTTGGACTCTAAATTCAGCACACTTTCCACTGATTCACACCCACACCATTTCTCAGCTTGTGACTTGCATTCTAGTCCTCACCTCTAATCCACTCCTTCAGGAGCTTTCTATTTTCACACCTGCCTAAATCCAATAGCGAGGCTGTGGCAGATTGGATTTCTCAAAATTGGTTTCAATGATATTTCCAGTCACACTCGGCCTTCCAGACCCTTACCACTCTCCCATGGAGATGTGAAGCCTATTCCCATCCCCTCCCCCGCTCTTGAACCAGGATCAACAGAGATAATATGGCAGAAGTGATGCCCTAAGGCTGCCCAGGCTATGTAATAAATAACCATATGGCTTCCTCTGTCTCTGTCTCTGTCTTTCTCTCCCTCTAGACCTGCACCTGTTAACCCAAGGTAACAAAACATTCAGTACACTGATGCGACCATGCGGAAAAATCCCCATGGAAATAGCACATTCACACAGATACCCCGGAAACCCTACTGTTCCAGCCCCTAGCTGTTTGAGGCTTCCCAACCTAGGCACCTAAAATGCAAGTGAATCAAACATCATGTGATTTCAACCCCCAGCCTGCAAGCCACCCCTGCTGATGCCTAAGGCAACAGAAATAAACTGTCCCCGCCAAACGCTGTCCAAATTACAGATTCAGGCGCAAAGTAAATGTTGTTATTGTTTTAAGTCACTTGAGTTGTTTCCATTTTAGTAGTATGGTTTGTTATGCATCAACAGGTAACGGAAAGAGTGGCGCTGGTAGAGCAGCAGAGAAAGTAGGTATTTAGATCTATTTTTGAAAGACCGAATTCAAGGCAATATACACAAGTAGATACTGCTGTTAAGATATGTTACATTCACCTTGTCACTAATCCTTTCATGCTAAAATGCTCTTAAGATAGCAGACAGTAATGCCAATCAACCACATAATATATCTGAATTTTTTAGTCTGTATAAATCTTAAAGTTTTACACTTCTTAAGAGGAAACCATTTCATATTTTCAGACAATGAAGTCACACTTGAAGAAAGTCTTTTTAGCCCAGTAATAATGAATTCCACCACAAAACTGGACACATTACCTCATGTAATGAGGGAGCTTACTTCTTGGCAGACATCAGCTCCTGTATCTTCATCTGTTACAATTTAGAGCTGAGTGTCTTTGGAGGTGAATTTGGTAGACCCTTTGGAAAGTGGAGTGTGACCCCTGGGGGCTGAGAAGTGCTAGGACACCTAGAGCAGGTAACATGAAAGTGACAGGCCAGGAATACCAGGGTTTGGACCCAGCACCTCATAGGGAGAGAAAAACCCCTTTCCACCTAAGCTGGCAGTAACCACCAGGTGAACTAACTTAAGGGGAAATGAAAATAGGATGTTAATGAGGTGGGAGACTACAGACATTAGGCATTTGTCATTACTAGGAGAGAAAATAAAACAGGAGCATCCTACACACTTGAAGACGAACATAGCTGCTTCATCTATACTTTTCAGGGTCAATCTCAGAGCAACAATTGCCAGAATTAGAAGTGGTTTCCCACAACGCAGGCGGCACTGAGAATAGTTATACTGTGGAATAAGTCTCCAGAAAGCGACCATGTTCCTCATCCGCGGGACATGCATAACTACACCTACAAGAATAGAGGGGGGATTTTTCTTGCTCCATAGTCATATGATACTGATCTTCTCACTTACTTGGACAGAAAGAATATAAGCTCCAGACAGTCAGAAGCATGCATTGGCAGAGATGGGGCCAAGGTGCTCTGCTGACGTGGCCCTCAGGCCACATCTTTAGAGAAGGAGCCTAAAGAGGGTACTACTTATTATGCCTCGTTTCTCCACACTTCACCCAAATTTTTCTAATTAAAGTTAAACTTTTACAGAAATTTTATTACTGACAAAATTCAGGGCCAGCCCTGGAACAGTGGATGCCATAGGAAATGTAAATTAGAACAGAAAAGGGAATTTTAATTATACCAATAATCACAACTGTTTTTCATTCACCGCCTGCCCTCAGCGACTCTCAACCCTCTCCTGTCCCAATATCATATACTCCTCTCACAATACCATATAGCTTCCAAGGATTTAAGATATTTATATCCCTCAAAATATTTCGGTGTATAGAGGGAGTTTAGAAAACAGTACCTCATGGTGTTTTGTTCATCTGGCCTTTCAATGACATTTTAATATTTCCTTTTATGATCTCTTATGATATATAGACTTTTAAGTTGTCCCTCGATATTTCCACCACCTGTCGTACACCGTGTATAACAATTCTCTCCTTTTGAGTGTAGGCAGAAACTATGAGCATGATAGATAGTGAAGTGACTCCATGATGATGTTACATTATTCCAAGACTTAGTCACAGCAGGCTAGAGAGACTCTCTTACTGCTTCAAAGATGTAAGCTGCTATGTTTTGAAAAGGTCATGGCTAAGACTTAAGGGCAACTCTTAGAAACTGAGAATAATCCCTGGCCAACAACCAGCAAGAGAATAGAAACCTCAGTCCGACAGCTACAAGGACTCGAATTCAGCCAACAATCCACATGACCTCAGACTAAACCCTGATCTCTGGATGAGACCACAGGTAAACAGACACCTTGATTTCCCAGGCTGGTGAGAGCCTGACCAGAAGACACCCATCAGCATAGTGACCATTTTTTTGACCTACAGAAAATGTGAGATAATAAATGGGTATTATTTGAAGATATTAAATTTGTGGTTATATGTTATACCACAATAAAATGCTCAAACTGCTTCTCTCCCCCGCCCTTGCCAAGTCTTGTTTTCAGGGTTGGTATCACATAGCACTTACCATAGTGTGTATATATTTTATTATCACTCTTTTGTAGTGATGTATTTTATTATCACTATTTTCAAACTATAGAATTTCCAGAGATTTGGCAGTCTTTCAATATTGGATCTTGTGTTGTGTCTTATTCACTCTGTGTTAGGTGCCTATAACCTGATTCACTATGTTTTCAGCTCCTCCAGGCTTCTCCTTTGTGTACCATGAAAAGAAAATCAATAACAAGAATAATATTTATGTTACCCCGGCAGTGAAAAGTACTGTTCTTGGTGAGCAAGGGTGGACACTCTTCCTGTTCCATTTCCTGTGACCTATAATCCTCCATTACACATACACAGCTGTTTGTTGCTACAAAGTTGACCAAGAGTACTACTCATCTTGGCTCTAGAAGTAATCCCTCTAACTCCATCTCCATGTCCTCTCTTCAGGTCATGGCTACTTCCATTGCTCCAGAAAACAAAGTGAAGTAAACTGTTGGTTACATTTCCAGAAGCAGGAAACGTCCAAAGTTACTGCCATTTGCAACAAGGATTGATGTCATAAATCAGCATGGAAGATAAGAAGTTAAAATGATGAAAAAAATATACATTATTTAGGATAAATAAGGCAACCCTTTAACTATCTATCTATCTATCTCTATCTATCTATCATCTATCTGTTGGTTTTAATTCATGATGTATTTCCCCAGAATGCCACAGAATGTGGCCTAATTTGGAGATAGGGTCTTTATAGAAGTGATCAAATTAAAATGAAATAATCATGATAGGCTCTGAACAAACATGACTGGTATCCTAGAAAAGTGGACATTTGGACAGAGAGATTAACATGCATAGAGAGAAGACAATGAAGAGACACAGAGAGAAGACAACCATTTACAAGCCAAGGAGAGAGGCCTAGGATAGATCATTACCTTACAAGCCTCAGAAGGAACCAATTCTGCTGATAACTTGATATTGGACTTTTAGCTTCTAAAACTATGAGACAATGAATTTCTGTTGCTTAAGGCACTCAGTTTGTGGCATTTTGTTAAGACAGCCCTAAAAAGCTAATAACCCGACAGCCCCAAGCTTTGCTCTGCATGCTCTTTGTCTGGTAAGTCCTTGTATTCTTTCTGCTAGTTGGTCACCATTTCCTCCCTGAGTGGGCCACAACTTTAGCCTCTCTGTAGGGGAAATGTTGTTCCTTCTCCCTTTGTGCCTTTTTTTTTTTTTTCCCAGTAATGGTTCCATGGCCCTTCTAGGAAAAAGCCCTGCAGAACATCTTGATAATTATTTGATGCAACCAGAGGACAGGCAATAGGTAAAATTGTATGCATTTTGATGTGCTAGACAAATTGGGGAATGAGTGAGCAAATCTGTCTGGATTGAATAGAGAGTTCATGTCCCAAAGAGATAAGCTATAAAAATCAATGTGGGCATATTTTGAGAGAACTTTGGAGAAGTCCGACCTTTATCCTCTTTATTCTCCAGACATAAGAAGTCACTGACGAGATTTGGCTGTTGTCTTTTTTTGGCCAAGAGTGTTATAATGGATGCAGCCTTTCAGGAAGATACATTTGGCTACACGTAATTTTAGAAAATAGATTAGAAAAAGGGACAGAATCATGGAGATCAGATGGGAGGTTATGAAACAGTCATGGGTTGAGGTATTAAAAACCTAGACAGTTATAATACAGTAGAAATGGGAAGAAAAGAATTTATGTGGAAAATCTTATGAAGAATCAACAAGTTTTACTGGACCATAAGATGACCTTGAGTTCTCCAGCTGGGAAAAGCAAAACTGAGTCACCTGATAGTGATGAGAAAAAACAACAAATGGTAAATTGCTTAGTCTGAGTAACATGTTATGTCAGTAAGTCTTCATGGTAATTAATAAAGTATTAAGAGTTGCTAATAAAATATTTTTGTTTCCTAGGTATATTATAGAAATCTCTTCTCAGATATAACATTTAATAAGCCCAATTTGAGTTGTTGAGTTGTTGTTACTTGTTCGATAAAATCAAATGCAAAGAATTTAACCACTTTTTTGGGAGGACACGGTCACTGTTTCCATCCCAAAGTGAAGGACAATGCTGTTTTTCCTTATACCAGGAGAAGAACTGGATCATGCTTACTTTGTGTTGCCAGAATAAATACTCATATGCATACACACACTCACATGCACACACAATTATACAAGCCTCCCTAAAACTGTGTTGTAAACTACTGCCTTCTTCATTACTCTTCAGGGGTACCATGAGACTTAGTGAGTGTCAACTTATAACCTAAACAATAGCCATGAACCCGTTTGCCTCCATTTCTAAAGAACCAAATTTAATATTAGCAAGACTGCCTAAATGTAGAAACACATGAACAACAGGGTCAGTTTTATAATGAGAACACAGCTTTTTCTTACTCTCTCATATTTAAATCAATGTACCTTCTCATTGTTATGAACCATATAAGTCCTTATTCACTTTCTGTCATTTTCTTCCCTTGGATTCACTTAGCACAAATAAAATGTGGAAGATGACAATTAAAGACCACAAGAAAATGCTGCACAAACATCAGGAGCCATTGAGAATTTTGAAAAAAAGCAGCAGACCTTATCCCTTACAGATATTTACTCACAGAAATATAAACATTATGATTCTGGACACATTTTGAATGGGGTCACTACTTGAAGTGTGGCAATGCAATGTAAACCCCAAAAGCCATAAAATCATAGTCTGTTAGAATATGACATCCCTAAATCTCAAATCATTAGGATGTTACCTCCGCAGATACAAAGTTCCAAGGTTTCTGTAAACTTTTTTGCTCAACACCATATCTCAACCTAAGCCCAGCCAGTGCACAACTTACTGCGGTCTAGAAATGAAGTTCTTTTCATGTTAGTGGAAAAAAATATGAAAAGAAACAACCTTTGAAAAGTGCTGATGAAATGTAACTTTTTCCCATAATAATTTTCTGGCATTTATGACAAAGATTCTCTGTTACTTACAACTTCCAGCGAATTTCATTCTTGGCTTCGATGCAACCCAAAGAACTGACAGGGGAAGGATATTAATATATCTTTGAGCAGCGAGGGAGCTGTTTTTCAAGTGAGACTGAAGCTATGAGTGTTTGGAACACCTCATACTTCAATGAAATCCAATTTTCTCTTATAGGTTTCACTCGGTAGCAAGAAGTCACTCTTACTGCAATGCTTAGATTCCAATAGCATTTGTGAAAGAGAAGGGAAAAGACACTCTGCAATGATGTTTAGAAGTTTTTGGTTACTTGCAAATGTGCTTTTATCTTGTCAGCTTCCAGTGAATTCTCATCACTAAAGCAAGACTTCAGACTTCTAATGATTTGCAGAAAATTATGTTACCAGTAGTTTTACATATCTTCATGTCTGAAACTTCTGTGTTTTGTGGAAGCACAACTGCCAGGGATCTGCTGGTAGATGAGAATCATATTTTGCAGCAAATGATTAAATGGTAGAGAAGGGAGAATTCAACAGGGTCATATGGCATGAAGGGGGATTTCGGTTGGGTGATGCGTCACGTGAGATTGGATGTTCTCTAGAGGGAGACATTATAAGGTTTGCAGAGATTCATGGATACAACAAATATTTAATATGTACTTATTGTGTGTCGGGCTTTCAATTCATGAAGTCATCTGGAGAAATGGAAATTGGAAAACCTGCAAAAGACTTAACCTTGGGAAGAAAATCAAACATAAAGAAGGTCGTTTATAGTTATTGAGGTACCTCAGTGGCTCATTTTGCAACCAGCTACCATAGCTAGAGTCACTGTCAGGGATTTCCAAACCAGAACCATAGCTCACTAAGGCTTCTTCAATTCCTTGGATGTATATGGAAGTTACTATTGTTGTTATTGTTTTTGCAATTAGTAGAATGTCAACCACACTTTAAATATGGGAAGAGCTTGGGAGAACTTGAATCTCCCTCATAAAACAAGAATCTCTGTACAGAAAGAGCAGCTTTGCAAGTTAGGGCACCAGGTTTTAGACCGCAGGCTTAGGAAAGATGTGAACGTAGGTCTTCCAACCATGGAAATGGTTGGCTTTAAAGCCTCCACAGTTAATTACCTACAGATATGTGCTGTATTCATCAAGGTTCTGCTGTAGGCTTCACCATGACTGAGAGCTCATAAAATCTGAATTTATTTAAGCCCAAAGCAAAGTCTCAACTATTCTGTGTATTGTATCAAGAGTCCACTCACCCCATTTGGGAGTGAAACTCCGTTCCCTTGTTTGACACTTAATCCACATCAGACACAATTTAACCACTTTATATAACCTCACTAAACTTCCACAATAACAGCATGAGTTAAATGTTATTACTACTCCTGTTTTGAAGATGTGAAAATTAAGGTCATGGTCAGAGAGCTAGCTTGTGTCAAAGCTTGACTTTGAACTCAGCAATGATCTGTTAACAGCTGATTTTCCTGAACCTGACATTGAATACCTTGTCACTCTCCTGGTAGTAGTTTGTTGGATAAATCATCCACGCCAAAAAGGGAAATTATATAAGGACAGTAAAGGAACATTACTGGTAGCATCTTATCCTGGAAAATAAAAGCTACCAAATTAGAGTTAAGTCCAAAGAAGTTTTTCCAGGAATTTGTGACTAATGGCACACCAATACTTCAGTCAAAAATTGACCACGAAACCATCTTTTGCGAGCAGTAATCTGGATGCCCACCTCATAATGAAGTAACTGTCTCTTCCCCTTTACTGTTGGGCATCAAGAAGAAAAACGAATATTGGGAGAATATTTTAGCCTACATAACTCTATTCAGAACAATAATAATTATTACCTGATTTTTGCAAAAAGACTTAAGTATCCTTTAAGGGAATGGAACCTTTCACATTTTGTCTGTTTTTTTGTTGTTGTCTTTTTTATTTTGATTCTGCTCAAGAGAAGTCATGTTGATAATAGCAGATAAAATTAGAAAAAGTCTGAAGCTTAATCAATCGTAGGAAGTACAACTCTGTGTGTGACGTGTTTCTTTGTTTTGTTTCGTTTTTCCTTTTGGCATATCAGCATTTTTGTCAGCAGAAACTAAACAAATTTTCCTCTCCCAACCATCCATTCCTAGTCCTTCTCTTCATTTCTTTCTCTTCCTGGCACCACTAAACTGCTGGAGGGGATGACTGGGCCACTAGATCTAAATATACTCAGCTCTAATCATATCCCATCAGAAACAGCTACTAAAATCGAGCTGTAACACGTTAGAAACATCCAGAGATTTGGCTCTCAAAGAAACCATGTTTTCTCTCTTCTGAATCCCAAGATGCCTTCAGGAGAGCAAAAGAAAACCTGCAAATGCAGAGACCTAAAGGACCTAGTAAACATGATAATGAAGATGCTTTGTCCCCCCTTTCTGGGGGAAGAAAAATCCTTGTGAGTTTTGTGCCTACTGAAGAGAATGGTGTGGCATTCAGGCTGTCCACTCTCTCCTTTTCCTTGACTTCTTCAGCAACTGTGTATCCCTACTAAAGTGGGTGTTACATAAATCGAGGTCAATTGGCCAGCTACTATTGGTTTCAGGTGTTTGTAACTTTGTTTTACTGATCAGTGTGTGCACTCAGTTGAGAATTAGCAGAAGCAGCTAGCTTTGTTAGCATTGGAGTTTCCACCGTCCCTAGGAAACTTGGCAAATCCTTCCTCACAAAAATGCCTGATCCTCACCTCCACTTCTACTTCACACACACACACACACGCACACGCACATGCACACACACGCACACGCACACACACACACACACACACACACACACAATTTTTTGCAAAAGTATCCCACTTTGGAGACCAACGAGAGTTATCATATCATTGAAAAGAGCCCCTTAAGATGAGAAGTGATAGGAAGGTTAATTACTCTACAGTTTCTCAAGGAATGACTCTAAAGAGATGAGCTGTGCTTTAAGTCAATGAGTGGTTCCATGTTCTTTGTGCCACAACTCAGATTCCAAACCCTATGTCCTTCCTGCTTGGCCACAGTAAAGCCACCATATGGCACTATTCACCACTGCTAGAAAGTCATTACATCTTCAAGCTCTGGGTGCTAGGAGAGCCTTCTTCTTGCTAAAAATGGCAGCAACATCACATCCCCCAAACTGGCTCTGATCACTTGCTCTGCCTTTCCATGAATGACCAGAAAACTAGAGTCAAGGCAAGAAACTTGGAATGAGAAAAGGGATAAACTAAGGTTGTTAAGACTTTGATGAGAGCCAAGTTGCTTTTTGGCTTTGGTATGATCTGACAGATGGCGTGGAGACCCTGATGAGAGCTTCAGATGCAGGGATTGCATCATCATGGATGCAGTTCTGGCAAACATTGTCCTACCCCACCTTCACTCACATGGATCTCTTATATTTTAATTGTAAACTATCAGCTTTGATTTCTTTGATAGTTTTGCAATCTTATTTTTATATCCAAATATTTGCATTTCAAATACCAATAGATAGATAGATGATAGATGACAGATAGATCAATAGATAGATAAACACAGAGGTTCTTAACTCATTCTAAATGACATTTCCAGGTTTTTATAATGTAAATTTCTCATCTAGTCCTCCATGCTAGTCAAGAATGTTAGTGTTTCAAAATGATTCCAATGTGTGTGTGTGTGTGTGTGTAGAAGTTCATCTTACTCTATTCTCTTTGGACCTGGTGCTGACTATCTTTTCCCCAAGGTTGTATTACATTCAGCTAAAGATGAGGAAATTTTACAGCTAAGCCCATTTGTAAATTGGGACTTGCCTGCCAATAAAAGCTATATGTAATCTCAAATCCTGATTTTAATCAAAAGTTTTAAATTTTTCGCTAAGTAAACCTTTACGCCAGAATGCTCATGAGAGAATCCTGAAGTATCATTAGCATAATTGTGCAGGCTTAGAGATTAAGAGTAGGACAGATCTGGGCTGAAGTCCAGCTCTGCCACTAACTAGCTATGTGACCTTGAGCCAGATGATTCGTTTATATTAACCTCAGGTAGTAGCTCTCTCATTTGGCTTTTGTGAGGACTAAATAAGCTAAGTCATGAAGGATGGATTGTTTAATATCTGAAACACGATGAGGACTCACTAAGTATTACCTAATGTTATATTTTCCTGTAAAGCTTTCAGAGAAACTGATTGCACGTCATTTATAAAAGAACAAAAAGTGGACTAGCACCAGACTTTTCATCAGAAAGACTGAGGCTGATAGACAGTAAGAAATACTTTCAAAGTTTTAAGACAAAGAGATTTTTAACCTAAAATTCTATATTCAGCCAAATTATAAATAACCTATGTCAAAGCCTACCAATCAAAAAAACCACCAGGAACTCACCTGTAGCTGAATAAGATTGAGTTTATTGATTCTTGCTGCAGGAAAGGAAGGCCTCACCCCACGGGCAAGCATGGGCATCTCTATAAGCAGGTGTCAGGACAGTTTCATTATAGGATTTAAGCTTGTGATGAGTGATGCTGGAAAGAATGCAAAGAAGTAGGATTTGTTCTGATTTAGGTGTTTTCAGGAGATCCTATGATGAGGTACCTTAATAATTCTCATCTATAAGTCAGGAGACATGAACCATTAAGTCTAAAACTTAATTGATATGAAAGCGATGAGCTAAGAGAGAAGAGGCTGGACATTTGTGTGGGTGGCTCCATGTTCCTGTTTTTGTATGTTCTCAGATGTGATTACAGAGTGATCTTTTTTTTTTAATTTAAAATTTTATTTCATCGATTTTTTATTTGAATATACTTGACATACAATGTTACATTAGGTTCAGTTATACAAGTTAGTGGTTTGATCAGTTTACACATTATACTCTGTCCGCCACAAGTTTAGTTACCCTCTGTCTTACTAGATCCTGTGTCTTCAACTTGTTTCATCATGGCCATGGAGTTTCCTTGTCTGCTGTTGATATTCTGTGAAATTGTTTATGGTACCAGAGAGCCTCACTGTTACCTGGCCTGCCTCCAGCTGTTGGGACTTGTTCCTTCTCAATAAAAGGGCAGACTGAGGAAATTTTCAGATTTGCAAGGATTCGGATATTTTACCCTACCTTACCTTATTTTACCTCTTCCTAAAAAGTTCCTTGAGGATGCACTAAAGCAAAAAACTGTGAAATGAACCAAGATGAAGAAAACTTAGAACCCAAGAAATATGGGCCCCCACCCAGGAAAGCAGGCCACTGTTCCAGGGAGAAATCAGCCCAGACCAGAGAAAGGGTCAAAGAGACCTACTTACTGGAGAGAACAAGAAACAGGAGTGAGTTAGTAGAATGCCTGGATGGAATACAGAATTGAAGACATGGAGGCTGTGATAAATTCCATTAGTACAAGAACTAAAAAGGGACACTAGGTATTACATATAGTAAATGTAATTAAAGCATATTGTCTGACTATACCTTGCAATAGTTAAATAATTCAAACACTTTATATTCATTTCTATTAGGAATAATCTCTAGATAATGATTGGGAAACTTCCATGTGAATTATAGAATATGGATATATTCAACCTTGACAACATAATAAAAAGTCAGAGGTCTACAAGCTGGGAAAAGAGAGATGAGCTGGAGGACATAGTAGGGGCAGTAGTATTAAACATCAAGGTGGAATTTAGGAGAATCTAAAACAATTTGACAGAATAAGAAATAATGGTATTATTATATTACTCAAAGTTATGCAATAATCAATAAGAAAATCTAGAAACTAGTTGTATAACTCTGTTAGGAAAATGCAAGAAAGGGAGTTGGAACGGTGTCATAATAAGGAGGCAACCTCATTTATCAAAATGAGAAGTCTAAATTACAGAATCGAAAAACAGCAACATGTGCATATTTATTGTAATGGTGGAAGTGATGATCTGAAGAACCAGAACTGGGGTCCTTGGTGGCTCAGCTGGTTAAGTACCCGACATTTGGTTTGGCCCAGGTCGTGATCTCCGGTTGTGAGTTCCAGCCCCCCGTGGAGTGATGTGTGGGGCTCCATGCTCAGCTCGGAGTCTGCTTGAGATTCTTTCTCTCCATCCCCTTCTGCTCCTTTCCCACTCCTGCCCACATGCTCTTGCTCTCTCTCTCTCTTAAATAAGTAAGTAAATAAATAAATAAAATCTTAAAAAAGAAGAAGAAGAAGGAAGAGTCAGAACCAGCCCAGACAGTTAAAATTGCTTCCTCTGAGCATCAGGTCCATCATGTGAAAAAAAAATATATATAGCAGCAGATACATTTTTTTTCTGTCTGAATCCTTTTTTCTGTTTGATTTTTTCATATGCATAAATTATTTTAATACAGACTGATTTTTAAAAGCAAAAGAAGTATTTGTAAAATGAACATGGCCGCTGCTTAATGAATATATATTTAATGAATTATTTACTCCAGATTAAATATGAGAAAAATATAGCTTAGAATCAAAATTTCATCAGAAACTTTTTGGACTACGTAATTTCTTCATAGTGCAAAAAAACAAAAACAAAAACAATATAATATAGTAGTCCAGCATCCAGATCTTTCAGAATTAACTGGCTACCTTTTCATCATGGGAAGCTGTTTTCTAATCCTACAGCTTCTGAGTAACTAATACCATGGACAGCAAATCGATTGACTTCCTCAATAAACTGCAGTCCCTGTGCATTCACCTCACCAACCTGATCAAGGAGTTTGGGACTTTGCCAAATCACACACAGCACCACATCGCTGAGTGTGGCTCTGCGCAGAATCCAGGACTTGGTGAGAGAAGGCAGTCTCCACCTCACCTCTACTCACACAGGCCCCTTGGGTATCTTTACTGAGACCAGTGACTAGACACTTGTGCCTCTCCTTTTCACTCACGTCCCCCAAGAGCCTCCACCATTATTTGCTTAGAACTTCTCTGAAACATAAGGACACTATGCAGAATAATTCTGAATATCCACATGCAAGATCTCATGAGTTTCCCCACAAATGGAAATGGGGCTTCTTTTTGGACATACTTAGTCCAGTGGTAGTTGTTTTTGACCACCTACTATCAATTTTCACTCCATAATAACATCCCTGATAATGAGGAATTACCTCCTCCCCATTGTTTTAGTTTGATAAGACTGTAATGGGAGGGGCTCACCATCTTAGCCAAGGAATAGGTTCATGATCCAAGACCAGTCAACAAAGAGTTCATTTCATGAAATCCAAATCTCTAGAAGAGGGACCAGGTCACCCAGGTCCCAACTCACCCAGACTTTTCAATAACAGGCTGCTCCTGCTAAGAGCTTTATTATGGTTCTTGACACCCAGGTCTTAGGGGCTATTCGAGATCTACCTATTTGTAGGATTTAGTCTCTACCCATCAGTACTGTGACACCCTACAGTTTTATATGAGTTAGCTTTTGCTACAGAGAACCAAAGAATCCTAACTAGGGGGGCAGCTGGGTGCCTCAGTTGGTTAGGTGTTCAGCTCAGGTCATGATCTCAGGGTCCTGGGATCGTGTCCCACGTCAGGCTCCCTGCTCAGCAGGGAGCCTGCTTCTCCCTCTGTCCTTCTGCCCACTCATTCTCCCTCTCTCAAATAAATAAACAAAATCTAAAAAAAAAAAAGAATCCTAACTAGGTTAGCATAAACTGGTTACTTAAGTATTTACTGATAGATACTTGAACCAGGTGGAGGATAATGGCACCAATAAAGTGAAGATGATATTTCATATATGAACAAAAAAAGGAGGGAAAGGATGATTTATATTCTTCCCTAATGTATGACAGGGAAGACGATATCCACATATTTGTTTTTAAGGACAGAACTAGAGCGGGGGAGGAACATGGAAGGGACTGCTGCTTCTGGGTGTAACCAGGATTTTATGCAGTTCTCCGTGTGCTAAACAGAATTCCAAAATGAAATTGGAATGCAGTACATATAGCATAAAGAGAAAGGAAAATTTTAATGTACTACATGGGGAAAGAGGATTAAGATTGCAATTATAAATGAAGGCTAAATGAAGGAGCTGTGAAACCGTCTGATAAGGAAATGTCATGCAGACACGAAAGAGGAGGTGATGGCAGCTTGGGTGCAGCAGAAAGCACTTGCCAAACTATCAATATTTTTAAATTATATTTCTAAGGTTTTGTATGATAAAAGAGAGAGAGAGAAAAAAAGTGAACCTTAAATTAGAAGTTACGAAACTGGAGGAATTGTAGTTCATCAAAAACATATGAGAAATATTGTTTTCTGAAAAATACAGTCAACCAAAATAAATTCTCATTGCAAATAAAACACAAACTTAACATAGAGTATAAAAGTAAGACATTGTCACTTTTACCACACTCTAAGTTCGAGAAATAGTTTCAGGGATTTATGAATAAAAATTTATGATTAACTCACTTAATGTTTTTGACCACCTGTCACCTTTGGGGACAGTCTCATAAAATAATACTTTAAGATTTTATTCAGTTGATCTGAATTGGCTTGAGAGTCTGCTGGCAAGCTATCAAATGAATGGCAACGAACTGTGATATTTTGGGTGCCTGATGATGTTCCCTAAGAACCAATGTGAATTCAATCTCACTGAACAATACAAACAGAACAGTGTCCTCTCCGAGGCAATAACAGAACACAAATTACATTGTCAAAGTTCCTGGTAATCTAGGGCATTAACCTCATGAGATTTAGATCAACTGGGTTTTGGATTTTGGTAACAACTCATCATTTACTAGGGTTAAAAACAAATCTTTAAGTAGGCAGGCCTGCAGCAAAAAATAGCTAAATTTAACAAGTGAAGTGTCCTTTGCTTGCCTTGTTTCTGTTTACAGATGGAATGTACATAGGGGAGGAAGAAGGCAAAGAGGCTCTAACTCTAGTTTTGATGGAAATCTCAGAAGGGAAACACATGGAGGATACCAGGGCGGGCTCAGGTGGAATGAGAGATGGTTGCTCAGAAACGAGTCCACACCAGCTTCCCAGTCTCTGCTCCATGTTGTTAGGGAATGGGAAAGTTACTCCCTCTGGTGAATTATGTAGCCAATTAAATGTGAACATTCTTCACATCAGTCCATGTTTCTAAGGCAATGGGATTTGACATAAATGAGAAATAAAATATAAATTCAAAGTTGCACTGGGAAATTACGTTTTTTAATCACTCGGTGCCTCAACTGCCCCATTTGTAAACACAGAAAATCTTTGCTTACACAATCCTCACTGATATGACAGAAGGATTCATAAAGTCTGAAAAATACTTTTCCTTAGAGGAAAGAATTGCACAAATCCAGGATCTTTCCTCATCTATTAATGAAAACTTGACTTTCCCATAAAACTATGTTCCACCTGCATTCAAAGTAAAAATATGATAATCTTATCAATTTTGAAATTACTTGAAGGAGATCTGGCAATTTCCCTCAATAACTCAGTCCAATATAATTACATCCCCGACACAATGTTCATTATGACAACAAAATGAAAACTAGAGAAGAAGAAAATAATCCAATAGAAGATTGAAGTGTCATATATGCCTACCTAATTGTGAAGAGAGATAATTATCTAGTTTACATTACTTAGATGAGAAGCTTAAATATTAAAGAGTAAATAAAAGAAATTTCACTCCCAAATAAGTAAGATTATCCTAAAACCCGTATTTGTTTCACTATTGACCACATACTCAGTTTTTGAAATCGAACATAATAGGTTTTGTTCTGTGTGGATTTTCCCACGTGAGAAAAAGTTCTTTTGATGCCAGCTACCTTCTCTTCTCCTGGCTTATCTCCTGGGGCTTCCCTTCCTTTGCCTGCACACTGCAGTGGCCATGGCTGTGCATTCCCAGCCCCCACCACCCCCATCTTGCACACATCTGGAGGGGAGCAGCAGCAGCAGGAGAAACTAATGAGACCTTATATTCAAGGTGAGGAAACATGCTTCTGGATAAGCTTATAAACTCTGCTCCAGTCCTCTTCTCTTCTCTTGGGCATGTATTCAACCTTCCTCATCTTTAAAACCTTTCTCCCGTCGACTCACTTTCCTTCATACCCCTTGATCCATCTCTGATAGGTCAACAACTAAAAGAGGAACCTAGTGCCTGATCTCCTACATTTTTTCTCTCCCTCCTCCAGGCCATTCTACTCACTTCCCCAAATAGGTACACCAATATAAAAACTTTTCCTGAATTTACAGCCTAGCATCAAAGACCCCACATTCTAATGCCTGTGTAGATTGGTGGTATTACCTTGCATTGATCTTTTTGATTCTTATTCTTTAACAACATCAATTCTTTTGAAATCCTTAGGATCAATAAATCCTTAGATAAGATTTTTTTCTTCCTCAGAATAGTTTTTCTCCTTCGAAGATTCACCAATCTTTAAGTCCTGATCCAAGTGCCGCTTTCTCCATGAAAAAGTTCAAATCTCTACCAGTAGAAATTCTGTTTCTCTTTCTGACCACCTATTTCTCTCTCTTTGTCTCTCATCACCATCATCACCACCACCATCCCATCATCATTATCATCACGACCAACATCATCAACACCCTATCATCATCATCACTACCATTGTCATGACCATCATTATCATCATCACTGTCATCATCATCATCACCACCATCATGAACACCTCCACCATCACCATCACCACCATCACCAACACCACCGTCATTATCATCAACACCGCTATCATCACCACCACCACTACCACCACCATTATCATCACTATCATTGTCATCACTACTGCCACATCACCATCATCATCACTAACGTTGTCATCATCACCACCACCATCACCATCACTACCATTGTCATCATCACCACCACCATCACCACCATTATTATCATCATCACTGTCATCATCATCACCACCACCACCATCATCAACACCACCACCACTATCATGATCACATTTGGAATACTTTAATGGTCCCAGCTTCAGGCTGGCCCCATAATTATTATGTCTATATCCAACATCTTCCACTAGATACTAATCCCTTGGAGGCCACAGTGCCTCATCTAGAATATGTGCCTCATCTTGCTTGCCTACTTGCTCATGTTGAGTAAGTAAATAAACTCTCCTTTTCTATCCTATCATTCACTTCCACAAATGACAAAATGAGATGGAAGAATGAAGGCAGTACACATTAAGAAAAGGTGGGCTGCTTTGTACAAAGAATAAAGTAAGTTGGGCGCCTGGGTGGCTCAGTGTGTTAAAGCCTCTGCTTTTGGCTCAGGTCATGATCTCGGGGTCCTGGGATCGAGGCCCGCATCGGGCTCCCTGCTCAGCGGGGAGCCTGCTTCCCCCCCTCTCTGCCTGCTTCTCTGCCTCCTTGTGATCTCTCTCCCTCTGTGAAATAAATAAAATAAAATCTTTAAAGTAAGTCTGAGGTGGCATTTTTTAAGGAGAAAAATGAGGTATAAATATGTAAGATTGCAATAAAAAGAAAAACCACATTTTTTTCTTGTTCCCTAATTCTTTTACTTTCCATTTTCTACAGAAGCCACTAGAACAAGGCAAAACTATTTCTATTTTAAAAAGCATACTATAGTCTGTCCTCTATTTCCTAGATGAAACTAGTAGAGGATCAATAACCAGCAGACAGGCAAGGAAGGAGATCCCCCTCCACCCTACCGTTATATGTCCCTTTCCTTGAAGTTATTCCTGGTCAAATGCAACAATGGCCCTTCTGGAATCGTTCAGAGCACACCTTGTCCTGACCACTTGTTAGCACAGTGTAATGGTCCAATTAATCTTTCACAAATATTCGTCCATTGTCTGTGGTGCTTTGAGAAGATTAAAAGCCCCTGGGAGCAGAGGAAATCCATACAAACAGATGCTGTCCTTATGGACCTTCACTCTTTTTTTTTTTTAATTTAAATTTTAGGTAGTTAACTTACACTGCAATACTGGTTTCTGGAGTAGAATTCAGCGGTTCATCACTTACAGACAACACCCAGTGCTCACCATAGCAAGCACCCTCCTTAATCCCCATCCCCCATCTAGTCCATCCCCCACCAACCTCCCGCCATCATCCCTCAATTCTCTTAACATTCCAAACAGACTTCACCCAAATAATTAAATAACTTGAAAGGTACTAAGTATTATTTAAGAAAAGAACCAAACACAAACGCTGTGGTTAATCTCTTCTGTGTATGTGGTGTATGTGTGAGTGACCATGCACAAAGGCATCAGCACTGAACACACATTTATGAAGCTCTTACTAGTGATGCTACATTAGAGGCCCTTAGAAAAATGCTTGGTACCCACTATGTGTTCTACACATGACAAAGAACACATAAATAGACCCCTGCTACAGAGCTATATATGTCCACTTCTAAATTCCTCTTCTCATTTCACTCAAATTAGACAAGGAATATTCCAAAAGTCACTCTACCTTTACAGTGCTGATGATCAAAGCACTGACCCCAAAAGTTGGTGTACAAAGAGCCTAACTAGTGGCAGGAATCCCTTTTCTCATTTTCTTTACTACCTGCTCTATGTGAGGTCTCTATAAGTTCAGTTCCTTGTTTATGAAAGATAATATAGTAGAAAGAGCATGGAAGCTAGGCTTACCTAGACTTGGATATAAGCTATGCTCTCCCAGTGATGGGGCATATAAACTTAAATCATCTGTAAAATGGAAATAATCATATTGGCTATATACCCCTTCTAGGAGCCTGAGACATGGGTCCATATGAAAGCACCAATGAGGGCCACTGGCAGGGAGGACTGGGATCCTTGAGCTGTTTTGGAGGACAAATAAAATTCAACTCTATATTTAAAGGCCAGAGATGACAAACCAGACTGTGCTGATACCTTGCAAGGATAACGGGGTATTCTTCCCATTTGTCCTAAACACTAGGTACAGGCACAAAGCAGTGACTAACTTTCTACCAACAAAGTGGCTTCTAGAAGAAGGATGGGGCTGCCTGCCATAGCAACTGTTTAAATACCCAAATGGAGCTCACCTTCCCACTTGGGAGCCCAAGACAAACTCAAAAGGTACCTCGAGAGTGAATCTACTGTCCCTGTTTCATGGAAGCCAAATGGCAGATCTTGTTTCCTTACAGTCTCATTCCAAACTGGCTTCCTTTATTAGACCCTGCAGCCTCTAAATCACTGTGCAGGATTTTCTGAGGACTCGTCCATGAGCACATTGTGGACTGCTGGATGTCCACATGCACTCACACAAATAAGCAATGGAAAGCTGGCTCAGGAAAGAGGACTTTCATATTTTTTTTCCTCAAATGACATAGTTGAGCATTAAAAACAATGTATTCTGTTCTCCTGCTAGCAAGGAATAATGAAACTAGAGTGTTGCCTTCCCAGCAGCTCCTGCCTTTGAATCGCACAAAGCAGAAATGATCCTCAGTTTGTAGGCAGCAACAGCCTCCTGAAGCTATGGGAACATTGCCAAGAGCTCTGAAAAACCTCCACAGCTAATTGGGAACTGGCTTATTAGTGACACTTTTGAGAGTCAGGTTGTCATTGAGGAGAAATGAAGGAGAGAACACGGTGGGCGCTGTAGCCTGGAATTAGGCTGTGGGAGGAAGGACTGCTTCCTTCTCCTCACAGGAACACTGCTCTGTAATTTTCTCAAAAGCTGTGCTCAGCTGCTTGCAAAAGCCCTGGATTTTGGAAGGCTGCAGGCAACACCTTAGCCTCCACTGTTGCCTGAACATGGTCCCCACTATTCATATTCAGAAAGCTCTGAGGCCATTTCAGAGATACCTTGAATCAGGTAACACCACCAAGATAAATGTATCCTGCCCTCTGAGCGGTAGCCTCTTGAATACGTATCTCCATTTTTTGTGTAGCTATCTCAAAGCATTTATTTTACAATCATACATGATTCCAGTAGCAAATAATCCTCAAGGTTTTCTGTAAATATTTAAAATGCAGTGAAGAAAGAAAAAAAGCCGAAGAATTTTTAAAAATGTTTAAATTAACTTGTCGAAATACCGGTCAGGTCATATTTAAAGTCAGGCTCTTGAAGCACCACAAGATATAAATTATTTTGGGGGGAGTGAAGGTGATTGTCAGTGTCAGACCAGCTCCAGTCAAGCACAATGCTATGTCCGGAGTGTTGCCTTTGAGTTTTGAGTGACACGTTGCACTGATAACAAACTGGTTTTCTCAGCTCCCTTCCTCTGGAAGGGTGGTTCCCGATTGGGATAACATTTTCTGAGTTCTGTGCTAGGATGCTAGTCCTCACAACCCGTCTACCTGAGTTCCCCCAGAACAGACAAAGAAGCTACATTAGCAATGAGAAAGATTTGAACTGGGTAAGCCTACATGTCTTCCATTTGATATGCATGCTCCCTGCTGGATGAAATGATGGAATCTCATTACCACCCTGGTAGAAAGAAGGAAGACTAGATCCTGGAATTAACCCCTAGGATTCTCTGCTGTCATGGGAACAACCCCAAGGAGCTTTTTCTGGTGGTACCAGAAGTCCGTCTGAGAACAGAGACTGGAACGTGAAAAATATGGTTGACAGCCATCTGTTTACTGCCTTATTCTATTTATCACCTTTCTCTTCTCTTTCAGCAAATTCACTCTTCCTTTCTCATGAGAATGGTTTAGCCTTTGTGCATTCCATAATTCAACTCAACTTGTAAAAGGTAAGTTCCCTCAGTCTCAAGGTAATTCACATTATCTCTTGCTCTTAATACACACACACACACACACACACAAACACACACACACGCACATACACATCCCACCCTATATCCCATCCCACACATGCATTTTAGATGTACACAAAATTGGATTGGTTGTCAAACCAATAGTTGGCCATTTTCCTTTCTTCCTTTCTTCTTTGCTAGGACATTTTGACTCCCACAACAGAATCTAAAATGTCAGTTCATAGCAGTACTTTCTTGCTGTGAGAGGTGGTGATATGACATAGTTTTTGGGTGGCCATTGACAAAGTCCCAGAGTGAGCATGTGACCACAGTTGTGGGGTGCAATGTGACAGTCCTGCAGGAGCACTGTGATGATGTGGCACATTTCTGGAGTGGCCACATGACAAAGTTCTTGGGTGGCAGAGTGATACATTTCTAGTATAAGCATGTGACACTCTTCTGGGGTAGCCATGTGTTATAGTACTTGGGTGTCAATGTGACACAGGTCTTTGTTGGCTATGGGATACAGACCTGGGGTGGTAGTGTGACATCATTCTGGAGTGGCCAGAACATGGAAACATTCCTGGAATGGCCACGTGCCAGGTATTGGATGGCTCTGTGGGACAGGAGATGAACATATGAAACATTTCTGTTCAATGAAGCCTACAGGATGCCTGCTGGAGAACTTTCTGGAAAGATTCTCCCTCTATATGAAGAGGGATATGGAAAAAGACCTCCCTCATTACTGGGACTTCCCCTTTCTTTTCTTACCTTAGCACAGATTTACATGAGGTTAAGCAAATTCATTCAATATTTAATATATTCTCAATACTTCGTACTTCATTTTTTCATAATAAAAGTTTTCTCCAAGTCACATAAAGACCCCAAACTCCCTCCCATTTTCCCAAGTATTTTGTACAGGTAATACAGTTGTGCGTGTGTATGTGTGTGTGTATGTTTGTGTGTGTGTGTGTCTGTGTGTGATAGGATATGAACAAGGTTAGGAAGCACACAGAGAAACCAGTTACCAATTAAGATCTGTCTTCCCCTGTTTTCCAACTGTGTCAACACAAAAGGAGATTTTCACTAAAGATGGATTTGAGTAGAAACCTGCTTCACTCCAAACCTCTCCATTTCAAGCCCTAGAACCGCAAGTGTAGCCTGAGGGAAGAAGATAGCCTGAGTAGGGGTAAAGTGTGAACTGAATAGGAGATTTTAAATTAAAAAGAATGTGTTTAGCTCTGAAAAACTGATATGAGACTTCCTAAAATAAATTATATTTTATTGAGTCAAACTGAGATCCCAATTAGGGAACTGGGTACCAAGTAGAAAACGAAGTACCATCGAATGTAGAAAGTACCAACTATTGGATCAAACAAAAGCTATTCATGTTTATACCCATGACAAATTGGGACTATAATAAGCCAGTCGAATAGATATAAAGTACCTCACAAATTTCATTCAAAGTTATTTTGGATACTCGCACTAGGCACATTCTTTCAAACAGTTTAAATAACATAAATCAAAGTAAGCAGCCTATGAATATATGGGTTTAATTCCATCTTTCTTCCCCTCCCTTCCTCCCCAAAACAAAATTATGCACATAATAACAAAACCAGTCTTGCTCCTGCCTTTTCTGCATGAATACAACACAAATTTTGCTTCTCATTTTGAGGGCATGATTTCAGGACCCAGTAATTTCGCACACAGCTAAGATGAATCTCAAATAAAGAGGCAGCAGAAACATTTCCATAAATTGGGTGTGGGGATCCGAAAATGTATTATTCATAAAACATTCTTGAAAACTTGTTTTAAAAACTATTCCAACAGACGAAGCTATATATTAGTATTGAAAACTGCAGAATGATAAAGTCATAAAGACTGCTAATGAGTGAAAATGCTGTTGAATACAGGTTAATGTCTAAATAATCATAATAAGCTTGAATATTTTTAAATTTAAAGAATTACATGTTAAAAATTGTTTTGCATTCACCTATTGATGGTCATATGGGTTGTTTCTACTTTTTGGCTATTATAAATATAGCTGTCATAAACATTTTTGTACATGTTGTGAACATATGCTTTTGTTTCTCTTGAGTATATACCTAGGGTGAGAAGGGCTAGATCATATGATGTATATGTTTATGTTTTTACAAAACTGCCAAATTTTTTCTGAAGTCATTCTTCCATTTTATTTTACCAAAAGTACTGTGTAAAAATTCCAGTTGCTTCCCATGCTCACAAAACCAAGTGTGGTCATCTTTTTATTTTTAGTTATTCTATCAGGTATGGAGTGATAGATCTATCATTGTGGTTTTAATTTGCATTTCCCTAATGAATAATGATGATGAACACCTTTTTTTTTTTTAAAGATTTTATTTATTTATTTGACACAGAGGGAGAGATTACAAGTAGGCAGAGAGGCAAGCAGAGAGAGAGGAGAGAGGAGGAAGCAGGCTCCCTGCTGAGCAGAGAGCCCGATGTGGGCCTCGATCCCAGGACCCTGGGATCATGACCTGAGCCGAAGGCAGGGGCCTTAACCCACTGAGCCACCCAGGCGCCCTGATGAACACCTTTTAAAATACTTATCTGACATCTGTTTTTGCTCTGTTGTAAAGTGTCTATTCAAATCTTTTGACTATTTTATAAGTTTTAATTTTATTATTGTGTTGTGAGTTTTTAATATTCAAGAAACAAATTCAGGACACCTGGGTGGCTCAGTTGGTTAAGCGTCTGCCTTCAGTTCAGGTCATGATCCCAGGGTCCTGGGATCAAGTTCTGCATCGGGCTCCCTGCTTGGTTGGGGGCGGGGTGGGGTCTGCTTCTCACTCTGCTTCTGCCCCTGGCTTGTGCTCTCTATCGTGCTCTCTCTCTCTCTCAAAATAAATAAAATCTTGGGCGCCTGGATGGCTCAGTGGGTTAAAGCCTCTGCCTTCGGCTCAGGTCATAATCTCAGGGTCCTGGGATGGAGGCCCACATCGGGCTCCCTGCTCAGTGGGGAGCCTGCTTGCTCCTCTCTCTCTCTGCCTGCCTCTCAGCCTACTTGTGATCTGATCTCTCTGTGTCAAATAAATAAATAAATAAATAAAATCTTTTAAATAAATAAATAAATAAATAAATAAATAAATAAGATCTTAAAAAGGAAAGAAACAAATTCATGACTAGATACATATTCTACAAATACTCCTCCCAATCTACATCTTCCTTTTCATTTTCTGTACAGTATATTTTTCTTTCTTTCTTTTTAAATTAACATATAATGTATTATTTGCCCCAGGGGTACAGGTCTGTGAATCATCAGGCTTACACATTTCACACCACTCACCACAGCACATACCCTTCCCAATGTGCATAACCCAGCCACCCTATCCCTACCCCGCAACCCCCCAATAACCCTCAGTTTGTTTCGTGGGATTAAGAGTCTCTTATGGTTTGTCTCCTTCCCGATGCCATCCTGTTTCATTTTTTTCCTCCCTACCCCCCACAACCCCCCACCCTGCCCTTCAAATTCCTCATCTCAGGGAGTTCATATGATAATTGTCTTTCTCTGATTGACTTACTTCGCTTAGCATAATACCCTCTAGTTCCACCCATGTCATTGCAAATGGCAAGATTTCATTTCTTTTTGATGGCTGCATGGTATTCCATTATATATATATACCACTTCTTCTTTATCCGTTCATCTGTTCATGGACATCTAGGTTCTTTCCATAGTTTGGCTATTGTGGACATTGTTGCTGTAAACATTGGGGTGCACATGCCCCTTCAGATCACTACATTTGTATCTTTAGGGTAAATACCCAGTAATGCTATTCCTAGGTCATAGGGTAGCTCTATTTTCAACTTTTTGAGGAACTTCTATACTGTTTTCCAGAGTGGCTGCACCAGCTTGCATTCCCACCAACTGTGTAGGAGGTTCCCCTTTCTCCACATCCTCGCCAACATCTGTCATTTCCTGACTTGTTAATTTTAGCCATTCTGGCTGGTGTGAGGTGATATCTTACTGTGGTTTTGATTTATATTTCCCTGATGCTGAGTGATGTTGAGCACTTTTTCATGTGTCTGTTGGCCATTTGGATATCTTCTTTGCTGAAAAGTCTGTTCGTGTCTTCTACCCATTTCTTGATTGGATTATTTGTTCTTTGGATGTACAGTGTCTTTTGAAGGGAAAAAGTTCTTTATTTTGATAAAGCCCAATTCATTAACTGTTTTTCTTTTTATATTTCTTATCTTGTTTGTTGTATTGAAAAAAATCTTTGCCTAAACAAAGGTCATGAATATTTTCTCCTGGTAAACTTATGTTTTATCTCTTACATTAAAGTCTATGATCCATTTGAAGTTAATGTTTGCATATCATATAAGGAAAATAAAAAGCTTCGTTTTTCTAAATGACTATCCAAATGTTGTAGCACCATTTGTAGAAAAGATTGTCTTTTCCCTTCTTAGTAGTTCAGTAAAAATCAATTTGTGATATATATGAGTCCATTTCTGAACTCTCTGTTCTATCCCATTGATCTATTTTTTTCTCTCTTTATGTTAATACTACACCATCTTGATTTTCATTGCTTTATAGTAAGTCCTGAAATTGCACAGTGGAACTCCTCCAATTTGTTTCTTCTTTTTTAAGGTTGTTTTAGCTATTCTAGATCCTTTGCATTTTTATATAAATATTATAAATCAGCTAGTTACAAAACAAAAGCCTGCTGGGAATTTGATTGGTATTATATTGAATTCATACATCCAATGAGGAAAACTGTCATCTTAACAACATGGAGTCTTATGATCCATGAATGGATATATCTTTTCAGTTATTTAGGTTTTTAAATCTCTCTGTGCAGTGTTTCAAAGTTGTAGTGTAGATATATATCTTCTGTCAAATTTATACCTAAAGTTTTTATATTTTTAGTACTGTTATAAATGGTACTTTTTAAATTTTAACTTGTGGTTATTTGCTGCTAGTATATAGAAGTGATATTGAATTTGCATATTGATCTTGTATCCTGCAATCTTACCAAACTCATTTATTACAAGTTACTAGTTCTAACAGAGTTTTTGGCCAGTTACATCAGATATTCTACACAGATCGTCATGTTATCTGCAAATAAAAACAGTTTTAGTTTTATCTTTCTGATTTAGATGCTTTTTATTACTTATTCTTGCCTTATAGCATTTGATAGAATCTCCGGCACAATGGTGAATAGTAGTGGTGACAGCAGATATATTCAAGTTCCCAGAAAAGCTTGTGTAAAATTGGTGTCATAGAAATCATCAGAAATGTATGTTGTTTACCTCAGAGATTTCCATACCAAAAATTGGGAATACAGGCTTCCCACCTCCCTTGCACTCACTCGTCAACTGTGCCATTTCTTTTTCAAGATTCCAGCAATATTAGCCCCATTTAGTGACCTGGCCCTTACAGACAAGGGTTAAGGTAGGAAACAATGTATGCACTCCCAAAGTTTTATTGAATGTCTGGTGGATACATAAAATGAATTCCTCATTATGCCTTGTTGGTGAATGGCAAGACTCTAAGAACTTATCTCATGTTTCTAGCTAAAGGCTTCATCAACCAATTTCCAGACAACGGGAAAGCTGCTATTCAACACTTTATGTTACCTTGTAATATCAGCATGCACTGGTTTTCTTTCCTTTACCACAGGAAATTTTGTGTTTTCATATTACCACAGGAAGTAGAACCAATGTTCTATTCCAATTATTTTTTTTTCCTTTTCAGGAATAACTAAATCACCAAAGCTAAAGCTCTAACTTCTCTCACTCATGTATTCAAATATCCAGTCAACACACATTTACTAAATAGTACCAGGAACCATTCCAGGCATAGAGGATACAGTGGTAAATATATATATAATATATGATATATAAATAAATATATAAAATAGATGAGATATATAAATATACATATACACATATATGTGTGTGTGTATATATGTATATATATATAATCTATTATATTATCTTAAAAAAAAGAAGGTATGATACACTAGGATGGATAGTGGGCACCAGAGAACAGTACATCCAGAGGGCCCAAATTAGGTTAGTGAGTCAAAAAAAGCAATAGTATCAGGTTTTAGTCAGGTAAAGAGGAAAGGAAAGTTCCAGAGAGTGGAACCAAAACGCCAAAAGGCCTTGGAGGTAAAAAGAAATTGAGTGTAACATGTTGGAGGAATTACAGAAATTCACGTTGGGTCTACTGGTGAAGGCAAGGGAGGAACAGTGTCTAGGTCACTCAGGTCAGCTCAGGCAGCTTGTACGCTGTAGATACTATCTCAAAGACAATAGAAGGACAACAAAGCTTCTAAGAATGGAGATGACACAGTTATGTTTTAGAAGTTTAATGACAGAATTTAGCTATAGTGTGGAGATTAAGCTAGAGGATAGAAAGATTTACTTCAGGAAATCTTTTAGGAGGTATTCATATGACACAGACTTGGATGGATAAATGGCCAGAATGGTTAAGTTAGTGGTAGTGAATATATGCAAACATGGACAAACCTGGAGACATGGTTAGCAGGCAGTTTAAAAAGAATGTAGATTGCTAAACTCAATGTTGAAGCCTTTGGGCAGGATGCTGGATGATTAGGGAGATGTTAAAGATAACTCAGTTTCTATTTCTAGCCATATTTAAATATGAACTACGGAAGGAAAACTGATGAATTCAGAATTCAGAGATTCAATGTGAAAGTCAAAAGCAAATAAATGTCCAGTGGTCAGTTGCTTATATAGCTTTGAAACTCAAAAGATGTCAAAGCTAAAATGTATATTTGAAAGCTATCATGTTTAATTTTAAGATTTCATCTGACATTACTTTTCTGTCTTTGTTATTTTTTTCTGCCTTTTAAATAATCTTTTTCTAAAATTTGAGCTCCATATTCCTCAGAAAGTTAAAAATAGAACTACCCTACAATCCGGCAATTGCACTACTAGGTATTTACCCAAAGAATACAAAAATACTAATTCAGAGGGATGCATGCACCTCAATGTTTATAGCAGCATTATCAACAATAACCAAATTATGGAAAGAGCCAGAGTGTCTGACTGATGAAAAAGAAGAGGTGGTATATATACACAATGGAATATTACTCAGCCATAAAAAAGAATGAAATTGGAGTGCATGGGTGGCTCAGTTGAGCATCTGACTCTTGATTTTGGCTCAGGTCATGGTCTCAGGGTCCTGGTATCAACCCCCTCATCAGGTTCCACACTCAGCCCAGAGTCTGGTTGGGATTCTTTCTCTCCCTCTCTCTCTGCCCCTCCTCCAACTCTAAATAGATAGATAGATAGATAGATAGATAGATAGATAGATAGATAGATAGATAGATAGATAGATAAAATCTTTTTAAAAAATGAAATCTTATAATTTGAAATGACATGGATGGATCTACAGAGTATAACGCTAAGTGAAATAAGTCAGAGAAAGACAAGTATCATGATTTCACTCATATGTGGAATTTAAGAAGCAAAACAAATGAGAAAAGGGAAAAAAAGAGTGAGGCAAACCAGTCTTTTTTTTTTTTTAAATATTTTATTTATTTGCTTGACGGAGAGATTACAAGTAGCAGAGAGGCAGGCAGAGAGAGAGAGAGGAGGAAGCAGGCTCCCCGCTGAGCAGGGAGCCCCATGTGGTGCTCGACCCCAGGACCCTGAGACCATGACCCAAGCCAAAGGCAGAGACTTTAACCCACTGAGCCATCCAGGTGCCCCGAAACAGTCTCTTAACTATAGAGAACAAACTGATGGTTAACAGAAGGGAAGTTGGTGGGGGATGGGTGAAATAGATGATGGGGATTAAGGAGTGCACTTGTGATGAGCATCACCTGATGTATTGAAGTGTTGAACCACTATATTGTACACCTGAAACTGATGTAACTCTGTATGTTAACTAACTGGAATTCAAATAAAAAATAACTAACTAACAATAAATTTGAATTCTGTATCATTGACACAGTTTTATGGTACAGATGTTTTTTTAAGATTTATTTATTTATTTTTGGTGGGGAGGGGCAAAAGGAGAGAGAGAGAGGAACTTTTAGCAGCTCTCTGCTGAGTGTGGAGCCCGACGCAGGGCTTGATCATCCAGGACCCTGAGATCATGACTTGAACTGAAACCAAGAGTAGGAGGCTTAACCAACAGGCAGTGCATCTTTACTAAATTTCCCTTTCATTTTATCTATATCCTTATTTGGTATGTCCTTGCTATCTACATAGCTACACAGTCTACATTGCATAGCCTTGATTGCATCGAGCTGTCAGTTTCCAAATTCACTTTGGGTTTCTATAGTAAAACATTTTTCAAAACTACACTCATTCATTTCCTGTTGAGGATGTTTTTGTTTCAGTGTAATATAATCATTTTTTTCAGGAGCCCTGAGTTATTTGGCCTCTCACCTATTCTCAGGCAAAAAGATTCTCTTATTTCTGATTCTCACTGAATTTGATACTGAAAAAAATAACATAAGATATGTAGCTTTGGGAGGACATGTAAGAAACACTATAGAAAAAGGGAAAAGATACAGGAGAGGTCATTAATAAAGGCTACATTATCAAACCAGCCACAGCTGTGAGTAAATCCATGGGAAAACTCTGGGAACCAATGCACAATTCACACCTGAGGATTACTCCACCTGTGGTGCCAGGGAGCTCTGAATGATGTTTGGTGGCCTGCTATCACACTTCAGGGTAGACTTCTCTTCCACAGCTTGGGTGAAAGTTGCCAGGTAAAGAAATGTACATTTTGGGGTGCCTGGGTGGTTCAGCGGGTTAGCCTCTGCTTTTGGCTCAGGTCATGATCTCCGGGTCCTGGGATCAGGTGCTGCATGGGGCTCTCTGCTCAGCGGGGAGCCTGCTTCTCCCTCTCCCTCTGCCTACCTCTCTGCCTACTTGTGATCTCTCTCTCTCTCTGTCAAATAAATAAATAAAATCTTTAAAAAAATGAAAAGAAAAGAAATGCAGTTTGGCAGTTAGAGACACATCAAAGGCCACTGAAGTGTTAAATCCTGGGGAATGTGGCTGCAGGGTCTGCTATAAGTCACTCCCCCCACCCCAAGTGCAGGGGTGTGGATGTGTCTTTGTTCTCTTTACCTCTTCTTCCGTTTCACCCCCAAGTGGATGTACTGCAGTAAAATTCTGATGAGAACCACTGGAAGCTAAGCATTAGACTCCACAGATAAAGGCTCAGTATGTTCTAAACTGAAGTTTATGCCCCCCCCCTCCAATTCATGTGTTCAAGCCCTAACCTCCAGGGAGGCTATAGTTGGAGATAGGATCTCTAAGGAAATAATTAAGGTTAAAGGTGATCATAAGGGTGAGATGCTGATCCAATAGGATTAGTGTTCTTATGAGAAGAGGCACCAGAGATCCCATGCTCACTTTTTCTCCCTCCTTCTCTCTTTCTTTTCCTTTCCCTCTCTATCTCTCTTCCTCCCTCTTTCTCTCTCCTTACTTCCCTGTCTCCCTCCCTGTAAACACAAGAAAAGGAGATCATGTGATCACACAGTAAGATGGAAGCCTTCTACAAGCTAAGCCAAGAGTCCTCAGAAAGACAGCTACTTGTCAGCACCTTGATCTTAGATTTTTCCAGCTTCCAGAAGTATGAGAAATAAATTTCTGTTGCTTAAGTCACCCAGACGGTGATATTTTTTATGGCAGCACAAGCAGACTAATACACCTCCATAAGACTGCCCTGACGTCAGATGCCAGACGCACTTCAGGAGTCCCTTAGCCAGCTGCATTTCTAACTGGCTATAAATTCAAGGGTTTCTAAAACCCCCTCAGGTCCAGTAATTCACTAAAATGACTTACAGAGCTCAGCCAAGTGTTATTCTTATGATTGCAGTTTTAATATAAAAGATACACATAGGACAATGTCTGTAAAGGAGGGCAGAGCTTCCCTACACTTAACTGTGGAGTTGGAGCATGTAACCCTCCCAGACAACCAATGTGTTTTCCTCTGAGCTTCGATCTCCCAAGCGTTGTTTATCAGGGTTTCCTTATGTAGGTGTGACTGATGGACTCATTCACCATGTGATTGAATTCATTTTCCATCCCTCTACCCCTCTCTGGAGGTTGAGAAGTTGGCTGATACCATGTGACTCAAAGCTCCAACCTCCTCAACACAAGGTTGGTCTTTCTGGCTTAGCATACACCCCATCATGAGTCACTTATTAGCAAAACACATCAAAGGCCACTATGAATAAAAAAGAGCTCCTACACTCAAGAAATTACAAGGATTTAGTGTCCCTTCCAGAAGCCAGGGACAAAGACCGCACAAATTCTTTATTATACCACCTGTCTATGGGGCGACAGTCAAATCTCCTTTGATCATAACTGGAGGGAGATTTGTTGTGTATTACCACTAATTTCTCATTTTTAGTGGGTCTTCATTCAGTGCATTTTCATACTAAGAATCTTTCTGTGTCTACTAATGGTATTCATTAAAACTGTGTTCTTTTCTGTAAAAGACACCACCAAGAAAATGAAAAGACAAAACACAGACTGATGAGAAAATACTTGCAAAAGACACATCTGATAAAGAACTTGTATTTAACTTGTATTATTACACTCTTAAATCTCAACCGTAAGAAAACAAACAACATGATTAACAAATGGACAAACATCTAAATAAATATAAATACCTCACCAAAGAAGATATGCAGGTGGCAAATGAGCATATGAAAAGATGCTCCACATCATGCGTCATCAGAGAAATACAAATTAAAATGGGATACCATTATACACCTATGAGAATGTCCAAAATCCAAAACAATGACAGCAAAGTTTGGTGATGATATCGAGCAAAACAAACCACTCATTTATTGCTGATGAGAATGTGAAATGGCACAGCCACTTTAAAAGGCAGTTTGGCAGTTTCTTAGAAAACTAAACACACTCTTACCATATGATCCAGCATTCCTGATCCTTGGTATTTACCCAGAGAAGTTGAAAACTTATGACTACACAAAACCTGCACAGTTGTTTATAGCAGCTTCATTCATAGTTGCCAGAATTTGGAAACAACCAAGATGTTCTCCAATAGATGAATGGATAAATAAATTGTGGTGCATCCATACAATGGAATACTATTAACTCTAAAAAGAAATCAAGTATCAAACTGTGGGAAGACATGGAAGAAGCTTAAATGCATGTTACAAAGTAAAAGAAACTAGTCCAAAAAATTCTGTGTATGGTATGATTCCAACTTTATGACATTCAGGATAGGAAAAACTATGGAGATAGGGGAAAAATATCAGTGATTACCAGGGATTAGAAGGGAGGGGGGATGAGTAGGTGGGGCACAGAGAAGTTTTAGGGCAGTGAAAATACGTTGTATACAACTATAATAATGGATACTTGTCATTATACATTTGTCCAAACCCATAGAATGTACAAGAGTGAATCCCAGCCTAAACTACGGACTTTGGGTGACAATGATATATCAGTGTGGGTTCATCAGTTAGAGCACTCTGTTGGTGGTGTTGGTAACAGGGGAGACTAGGCAAGTGGGGGGCAAGGAGTACATGAAAAATCTCTACATCTTCCACATTATTTTGCTGTGAACCTAAAACTACTCTTAAAAATAAAGTCTATAGGGTGCCTGGGTGGCTCAGTGGGTTAAAGCCTCTGCTTTCGGCTCAGGTCATGATCTCGGGGTCCTGAGATCGAGCCCCGCTTTGGGCTCCCTGCTCAGCAGGGAGCCTGCTTCCTCCTCTCTCTCTGCCTGCCTCTCTGTCTACTTGTGATCTCTCTCTCTCTCTCTCTGTGTCAAATAAGTAAATAAAATCTTTAAAAAATAAAATAAAATAAGGTCTATAAAGAAAAAAATCCCAATCTCTATCTCCAGCCTACCTTACTTCTTCTGGGATTCTTGTTTTAGAAAGCTCTATAATAAATACAGAGATATTAAGGAGGAAGAGCTCCTTTGCAGAAGAATACAGAGCTCCGTGCTTTCTGGACGGACATGGACCCAGTTTGCTGAATGACAGGTAAACCACCAGTGAAGCATGTATCCTGCTATTTTCTTTCAATAAGGTGGAATATTTTATGTCATGATTTTTCTCCATCCTGATGAATTGCCTTTATTTTTCACAAAAATTTTCTCCAAGATTCTGACAATAGGTTGTTAGTCCTTTGAAGATTTCAGGAGTGGTATACATTTTTCTAAATTTAATAAAATGTTAGGAGAAGTTGAGTAAGAAGATAGGAACCAAGCGCCATTTCAAAATACAACTCCAATTACTACCTTTAAAATGACTTCTTTTACAAACTTCAAAACATCTAATCCTATATCATTCCAGCTTCTTATACCTCTTAATCACCAATATGTCTGGCTAGTCTTTCACTAAAAAATAGATATGGCATCATTGACTGATAGAGCTTCATCACCTAGAAGTTATTCTCATGTACCACTTTGCTGTGAACTCAGGTAAAATAACCTATATCAAGGGAGATGTGGACTTCTTTCCCACAAAGCATCAGGGTCATATTTGACATCAGGTCTTTCATACCCATATTTTTTTTTGCTTATTTTCATTTTGTTTTGTTTCATTGGAAATAACAATTTAATACTATATCTATACATCAGTATCTGAGCTCAGGTATAAAATATAACCACATACAAACCCTACATCAGCCTAACACTCTTCTTCCAAAATCTAATTCTTTCCTGTAACTATGCTTGGAATGATCTGACAACTGGTGCCATATTCTATTCAGATTAACCCTCTATAATGTCACCAATTTTGGATTCCAGGAAGATGAATTTGCAGCTAAGCACTAAATATTTTATCAGATTATGTAAAACATAATCCATTGGGTTTAAAAGTGAGGCATTATTGCAAGCTATTGCCATGAAGTGTCTGTATCTTATTTTCAAGATACCATCAAGAGGAAATATTATGCACAAAACTGATTTAAACAACATCAGCTTCAGTCACTATTATGATCTTCTCAGAGACAACTGAAAGTATAATCATTTTTGTCACATGAGAATACAGTGTTCTATTCTAAATGGGTTAAGTACCTGTAGTGGCAGAACACAGAAGAAAGTCATAATGGGAAATATGAATAGAAGATGGTTTCGCTTATAGCCTTACAACCTTGTTTCACAAAAATAACAAATCAGTCCACAGAGAAACTTTCTCTGACAAGGTATGACCAGTTCAACCAAATGTGAGTCTTTAAGTCAGTTCCTGGGCTGCCAGACATTAGAAACTCTCTGCTTTCATCTTCTCAATCCATAATAATACTCATCCCCAAAAAGTAGGCTCTGTTTAGGTAGGTACATGTTATTCTTATTCTCTGTTTTATACCTAGTTTTTAGCATAGTGTCCAGCATGTACTTGGTCCTTAATCAGTAGACACTAAATCCTCCACTCATTCATTCAACAAACATTGACTCTGGTATAGGCACAGAGAGAACCAGCTGGCCCACTTACCATCAGGGCTGTCACCACTTAGTGAAAGAGAGCAGTGCAAAGGAAGAAAGACGAAAGTAAGCAATCAGGATGATCTTCCGTAATGGAACTAGGTCTTGACTGCCATAGGAGAGCTAAGAAATGAACCACTGCTTCTACCTAAAAAAATGGAAAACATACCGAAAGAAGATAAAGAACTTGATCCCAAAGAATAACTGAAATATGCCAGTTAGGAAAGAACAAGAAAAAGGATATAAAAGACCAAGCTACAGCACACTCAATGACCCCAGTAAGGAGTTTCTCATGCTCATGCACCACTGGAAGTTCCTTGTGCAGCACAGTGTATGGGGGAAGAATAACAGGAGAACATTCCAGTAAAGTGGCCCTAGGCGAAATTATGAAGGTCTTTGTCTGTCACACTAAGAAACCTGGCTTTTATCCTGTGGCTCATGAGGAGCCATCAAGGTTTTTAACAGTATCAGAATCAGGGTATTGAAAGATGATCTTTGTGTTGAATGGTCTAGTTTAGAAAGTAGCTTAAAAAGAAGACTAGTTAGAAAATCAGACATTAAATTAGTCAATAAGTAATGTGGATATGTAGTAATGCAACAGTAGAAATAGAAAATTTTGGGAAGATATTTCAAGGGAAAAATAGTTAGGATTTGATGTTTGAAAGGTTTTTTTCAACCATATGCCAGGCACTCCTCTAGAATAAAATGGAGAACAGCAGTGACAAAGTTTCCTGCTCTTGTGGAACTCATAATGTCATGCAATAGAAAGAGGCAGTGGATAGTGATGCTTTTAGCTCCACTCTCCAGGCCTACCCATCCAAATCCCAACTGCACAGAATATTAATTGCTGATACCTTGCCTCTGTGGCCCTCACTCTGCATTGCCTTAATCTGAGGTTAAAGCCCCTCCCCACTTCAGATTGTCTGATAAGGGGATATAAAAGCCAAGCCCTCCCCACTTCCCTCAATAGAGAACAGTGCCAGAGCTCCAGACTCCCATAGGACCAACCAAAGCCTCCACTGAAACCACATTCCTGGTCAGTTTCTCTCTTTGTCCAGCCATGCCTTCTTAATTCCTTTACACATGTATCTCTCAATCACCAGTAAACAATCTTCACACAACTTATCACCTTGAAGTCTATTTCTAGGGAACCCAACTGAAGATAGTTCCAGGAATGGCCTTAGAAAGCCAACTTTAAAGTAGAATTTGGGAAATGGATCATTTGCCAGAATCTGGTAATAAGAATTTCATTGCTAGTGGTAGATGGAGTATGGATAGACCCTGGCTTGCTGTAGTGGTATAATTATTAAAACCATTGCCAGTGGTGATCTGTCATGAGACACAGGTGGAAGAGGGCACACTAGCTGATAATGTGTCTGTGGTAGTTAAGAAGTATGAGACAAACACTCACTATGAGAACAACAGATTTAGGAGGCTATTGCTGAATACCATTGATTCATTACTGGAAAGAGGTAATGACAGGGTAAGGATGATTAACCATCAATTCAAGACAAAATGTGAAAGTCCTGTGCATTTCAAGTTCCTAACTTCCTGAAGCTGGGGGTGGAAGAGAGATGAAGTCTGGGTGCTGGACTTAATCAAAGTATAGCAGAGTTTCAGCCGAGGAAGGATTCTCAGCTCTGAAAGTTCTCTTACTCCAAGGCTAGAACCCTATTATGGAAAGAATAAGATGTTACAATTTAGAATGGGAATATCTGTGAGAATGCAGTGAATATTGAACAACCATGATCTCCTGAACCCACCGGGCCTGCAGCTGGTCCCACTCACCCTTGTCGGCCACTTACTCAGTGACCCCCTTCTTGCTTGAAGATCATGCAGAGGCTTCAGATGAGGCAGGTGACTTACAAAACAACTCTTCTTCTGCCCAGGATCTGCACCCCCTGCTGACAATTAGACTAATTGGGGTCAAATCTGAACATGGTGCTGCTCCTGCTAAGGGAGAGGAAGAACTGCAAGAATCTAGCATTAACAATGCCATGGACTGAAATACTATATTCCCGAGGATATATATCCCCGAGGATACTCGGTACTGTACATGAACTGGACTCCAGGGGTGCTGGACGAAAAGAAAACTACATGAAGGAGAATTTATGTGATGGGGGCACTCTCTGGGGATAGCACCCTGGAGGACTTCAGGAGAAAGTGTAAGAGTACTGCAAAGATAACACTTGGCGGTAATCATCACTTTTTCCAAGCTTCTAAATGAAGTAGAAATGCCAGAATTGCTAAGGCAGTTCATGGAGCAAGGCGTCCAAAGGCTCAGAAAATGACCTGCTCAATTGGAAAACCTACCTGATACCTCTATTTTTTAGAAGACCCTGAAGGACAGCAAGACATGTAAGGAATGTGCTGGTGAGATGGGCACCAGCATCCCTGAGAAGCTCACTGGCTGTTATGTATGGGCCAGTAGTTACGGTAGGAGATGCCAGTGCAGGACAGGATTACCTAAAATCAAGGAGAGTGGTAGGACCTGGAAAAATAGAGACAAGTAGTGGCACTTAACAATCAGAAGCAACGGATAGAAAGGTCAGAGTGGCCACCAGGACTGCTGATAAACGAAAGTACTGCTGTGATGGTGAAGGGACCACAGTGACCCTAGAGGCAAGATGTATGAACAGCCGATAAGGAATTGCTTAGTTTATATGATCAAAAAAGATCCAGATGGATGATCATGATGCTGAAGACAATTACTCCAAGGAAGAGTCATGATCCCTTGCCCAGTTTTTATGTATGGCCCTTTCCCGACCCTGAACCTTGAATGAGGGAGAAGCTAGGTTCCTATGAAAAAAGGACACCACAGAGACACTTCGGCAAGCATAGATAGTAATAATTCTCCTGTTTTCACCATCAAAGAGACCTACACTATTTATTTGGGAAACCATGCACTAGGAAAAAAAGCAAACACAGACTTTTCATTGATTGATGGACACGTTGATTGATGGACATTAATACTTAGAGATGTAAAATGATACCATGGACTCCTTTTAGAGGAGTGGACAATGGAAACCTATAGTAAATGGAGTCCTTGCTACCAGGAAATGGATCTGGCCCATAGTGGGTCCACAGGATCCATAGACAACCCCTGATGGTCATATCTCTGTTCCCTGAATGTATAATTGCAGTGCTTGATTTAGCTAGCAAAACTATCACACTGGGTTGTGGTCCCGTGGCGAGAGAGCTATTGTAATGAGGGAAGCCAAGTCACAAGTCACAGTCTCTTTACCTCTCCCCCAGGCAAGACGGTAACTGGGAAATACTACTATACAAATGGGGAATGGCAGAGATTATTGGCACCCTCAAAACTAAATGCAGGAGTGCTGTTCAGCATGGAGGCTATTGGTTACACTGGAAAAGGCATTTATTTTCAAAGGAATCATGAAAGTAAAACAGAGAGCGAGCCTAGGCAACTTCTTGTAGGAGATTTGCTATAATAGCAAGCAGGAAAATGGCTTTAAATGTGTATTGTAAGGGAAAGAAAAGAAAAAGACAAGAAGCAAGAAAATAAGTCTCCAACTTGTTGGATTAAGTGTGTGTTAACACCATTAACCAAGATTAAAGATAGATATGGAATAATGGCTTTGGGGATTTGGAAGAGGAAGCTGATGGTTTACTTTGGAACCTAGTAGGCTTGAATACAGAATTACTTAACTCAGGCAAGCCGGAGTCAAGGACCATGGATCTCTAAATAGGGTCAATATCTGAAGGGCTAAGACAAGTGTGAAAGAAAGCAGGCTTTCCCACATCAGACAGTGGGGTCTAGAGGATTTGAAGAATTGGAAAAATATTATCAGTATCTTGAGCCAAGCATATTTGGGGGAAAAAGAATTCCAGAAGGCTGAACAAGAAGAAAGAGAACAAACTGCAATCAGAAATAAGGTAAGAAGCCCACGTTGATTTGGGAGGCAGAGCAGTGATTATGTCTTACAAAGCGATCCCCAGAAAGGCCAGTGGCTGGACCATAGGAAGGATGGAAATTGGTTAAGTGCAGAGACTTGGGAAAATGCAATGATTTTGTGGTACACAAATAAAATTTTATTATTTTTACTTCCTATCAGCTTTTCATTCTTCTATTTTTATTAATTTTGGTCTGTTTAAAGTTCAACTTAGACCTTGGGTTTCTTCATCAGTCTGGTGAACCCCACAGAGATGAGATTGGGGTTAGAACTAGAAGCAGACTGCAGATACCTTGGCATCTAGAGACAGTTCGAGTGAGGAGTGCCTGTCATCCACCTTGTCTGAGACTCATAGAGAATTTAGAATGTGCGCAGATCTTTGGAAATATGACAGGTTCCATATTGATTATAATGAGTTTGAATACCTGGCTAAATGGAGATGTACACTTAAAACTCAAAATATGTGTTCAACAGAAGTAAAAGTTACTAATTCCTGAATATTTCATATTTTGCCCTTCCTCCCTTCTCTCCTTTTGTGCTTGCTCAGATTCTCCTTTGGGTAAAGCAGCTATATACTGAGAAAAGCCCAGAAAAGCCAATGTAAATCAAAGAAGTGAGGTTAATCTACGTCATAATGAACTTGGAGAGTAAAATACAAAAATTAGGTGGGCTGAATGGTGAGAGAAGCTTTTGAGAGTTTGGAGTTAACAGTGGAAAATGCAATGTTTCAGGGAGTAAGTGCTATCTGCTACAGGATCCCCAAAGCTGCAAAACCGAAGACAATAATTTAACCTGTGTTGTGTGTAGGTAACACTTTCAACTTATGCATTTATTGGGAGGCTAATTAAATAATTAAATAATTTTAATTATCTTAGAGCTAATTGACAACCTTTTTTAAAATGTCAACACCTTTGCTAAACAAGTCTACATAGGGTCTTCATTTTATTCTATTTTTACTTTAATGAATACATATTAAATGTTTGCATAAACATATACTGGATTGTTTGTATGACCACATTATGCTAGGTGCTATCCATGTAATTTAAATGTCCATTTTCTTCTTGTGTTACCACTGAAGAGTACTACTTTAATCGTTAGCTAATAAAGGAAGGACAAAAATAAATAAGTAAATAAAACAGAACTGGACATCATATTTAATGTTGCATTTGTACCAGGTGCAGTACAAATACAATTGCAATTCCCTAAACAAATAGAAGTTTTGCACTAGTTTGAAAAGAGAAAACTGGATGAGAAAATGAATTACCACACCTTCCACAATAGAGACATCCGAACTAAAGGGTTCGTGTCTTACCATCTTCGTCATATTTCTCTTTCAAGTAGGGATACAACAGTGCCATCAGAACGATATACTCTACCACATTAATGTGGTAATTTTAAATACATTAATTTTAAATTAATTTTAAATACATTATTTTAAAAGTTTGTTTATAAGTTAAAATTTTCTACTTTTTAAAGATATCAATTCATGTCTGAGTATGTTTAAAGAATACTTTCATTAAAATAATTTACATTGATAGGGAAAAGAATTTTGCCTCTACAAAGGGTTCACTTTTACTAATTTTGAAAAACACTTGAATTCAAATAGCCATATGCAACACTTGATGAACAATTGCTTTAAGAAGGGCATAGGCCACAGAGGGCAGCTGGCAAGAAGTAGAAAAGACATCAGAGTAATTCTAGGTGAAGTAGAGTATTTGGGAACTTCCAATCAAATTTGTAGATGGTTTTCTTATATCTAGCTTTTTGAATTTCAGATATCGCAAAGTTTTAATTCAGTAACATCCATTTATGTTTATGTATTTTCCCCATATCAGAAATTTGTTTAGCTACCCCAAATCATAATTTTGTGTTCTCTATGAGTGAGTACTTCATTAATCAAATGTAAGAAGCATCTTGGTTCTCTCGGCAAGTATAGTTTAAAGTAATGCAGTCATATTTTTTACAATGTGCTGAAAAGGGTATTATAATGTTGTTTGGCTACTGGAACATTTCAATTTAAACATTCATGGATCCATAATTTTAAATCACACCAAGCAACAAAGATTGTATTGCTAAGTAATCAATCCTTATTTGGTCATTTCTATTCATTTTTGAAAACTATTTGCCTCCCTTTAACTCTTAATTAATTTGTCACTTATCTGGTGTGAATTTTTGAGTAATTGCAACATCCATATCTTCAGTCTGGATGGAATTACAATAGGAGTTTTGTCCCTACCCATCCAGACTTATTTCTTGTGACTGTGCTTCCTCCTGTTCAAACCAAGCTCCAGCCAAATTGAAACTCTTCCATTTTCTGAATAGCATATGATCTCTCTAATCTTAAAAATGACTTTCAAGTGTTCACACCATTGAGTCCATCCCATCCAGAACATTTTTCTAAGATTTAGATAGGGTGCCAGATTCGGCAAATGGAAATACAAAGCACTCACTTAAATTTTGAATTGCAGATAAACAACAAATTGTTTTCTACTCTAAGTATAGCCCTTATATTGCATAGGAGATACTTATACTAAAAAAATGTGTTGTTTATCTGTAATTCAAATTTTACTGGGTATCTGTATTTTATCTGACAACCCTCTGGCTAGAGGAGTCCTAATGCTACAGCTTCTAATTTTTTGTAAAGCATACCCTTTCCCTCTGGCATGGCTCAAAAAAACTAAATACAGAAAAGCAAGATAGTGTTCCTAGACCTGGTCTGGTAGCCTTTGGTGTGACACCAACTTCTTTCTCTCTGCTGATATGATGAATCCCTTTTCCAAATTAATTTCATAGGTTGCACTGGCATGTTGTCAGTATTGTTTTCTAGATTCACAGTCTTCTAACACACTGTTAGGTTCTGATGGATGAGATCTGACTTATATCTGACATTCCCTCTGGAGCAGGTGTGGAGGAAGAGGGATCCATCTCAAACTCGGGTTCCAGGGGCCAGGACTAGCCATGGTAATGAGTGGGGCTAATCAGTATATGGCACAATGGTAACCAAAGTCCAAGTCCTGTGTCAGACTGGGACTGCCAAGTGCACATATGAAGCATAAAGTTCAAGAGAAGAAAGAGAAAATAATGGTGAAAAAATTGAAGCAATAAACAATAGGATTTATAAGATACTGCAGCAGGGAAGAGGAGCATCTATAGAGTATTTATAATGAAACTCATTGTCAAGGAGAAAGGTGTTAAGAGGGCCAAGCGTATTTAGATAATTCACCTTCTAGCTTTGGATGCCCAAAGACAATGAAGTTCTATTTTCATTCTTAGTCATTGCAGACTCTTTTCCCGGGCAGTTCCTTGATCTCAAAGCCCAAACTCCACTGGGACTAATACAATTTTAAGACCAGGCCTATCTGGATTCCCTATTTATTCCCTACCCAGTTGTCCTCATTGTGCTTGACTCTCCCAGACCTTCACCCCTGTCCCAAGTCCACATGGACTTGGTCCTCATGGTTTACTGTAAGAATAGAAATGAGTCATGGCTGTGTGCTAGGCTAAAGATCACCACTATCTACTAAGTAACTGCTACCTATATTGAAGTTATAATGCCTAAGAAGTCACAATCAGATTCTAACATAGTGTGCTTTATAACTTTTATCCAATATCCCTGAAAATAAATTTATAAGCTATGTACTTAATCCCAAAAATAAGGCATCTATACAATGATTCTAATCAACCAAATAGAAAAAAAAATAATAATAAGGGAGAAAAAGTCTTGGTGAAAGTGACTTCTGCTTCTTATAATGACTGACTGAAAATAACTAGGAGGAAACTTGCAAAGTGTGGGAAATTTTCCAGAGCAAGATGTGGGAGAAAATGAACTCCAGAGCCATGCGCTGACATTTGTGGCTACTTTTGTATTTGTGGCACCTGCCAACTCTAGAGAACTAGCTGAGAAGTGCTTTTAGCAGCTTAAATGATGGGGAAGATAAAAAATTAAATTCCCATATATTGGTTTGGGAAACCAAAGAATTGAGGATGGAAGGTGAACTGGAATTATTTAACCAAGCTTTTTTAAAAAGACTGCAGTCCTATTATTACCTCATCTGAGTGGTCCAGAAAGATCTCAGTTTCAGAACCTAGATTAAAATGACCCCCGATTGCTCAAACCCTGTGAGCTGTAGATATTAAAAACGTTCTCTCTAATAAAAGATATCATCATCTGTGGCAGAGTATTAGTGCTTCTCACTCATGTTTCTAATTCTCTTTTAGACACAGGAACATTGCCACCCACTGGAATTTGGGAATAGCCTTGTGATTTTCCTGGGCAATGAAGTCTTTAAAACCCAGTACAAAATTCTCCAGTATCTCTCGTGGTCTTATAGATATGGCCAAGAAGAATGGAATAAAGGCAAGAACATCTCATAGGACACAGCTAGGGATGGCAAGGAACAATGGGTTGGGGGAGACTTCCCAGAGAGTAGAATTATTTAAGTCCTCAAAAAAAGAGACTGTTGAGATATATTCTCAGGATGATCAGCATCACTACGGCCCAGTGACTTCTTTAGGTCCCCCACTCTTCCTCTTTCAGAATGAAAAATGCTTGTTGTAATCAATCTGTCCCAGTTCCACCACTATATGTTGGTATGGAGCAGAAGATCAAGAGCTACCACATCTGGACATGATATAAAGACTACTACACATTACACTCTAATGAGGAGACTACCATATGTCACCAAAAGGTCCTGGATTTTCAGCTCAATGATATTACTGGAGGGGGGTCTTTGAATTAGTCACCTTGGGGAAAGAAGGGGTATATTTGATATTCAGGAAAGACAGTGTGCCTAACATTTGGTGATAAGAGTGGTCTGTAGTAGAAATTGTTGCCTCTTCCCACTATTTTCAGTCTCCCCCTCCTTCCGAGCACATGGAGAATTATATTTCCCTGTCCCCTTGCTTTGACCAGTGAAATGTTAGTAGAAGTCATATGTGCATTTGCAAGTAGAATTATTTAAAATAGATTAAAATTTTAGATTAAATCAAAATAATTTAGGTTAAAGTAATTATTTAAAATTATTTCAAATAAAATCTAATTTTTCCCCTATCTTGGCAAATTGCAGAAGCAGCTATTAATATGAAAATACTGTAAGATTAAAGCAAGCTGAAAAACTAAACTGCTAAATATGAATAATAGCGACACAGAGAATTACTTGGTCCCCCTTGCATGAGCAAAAAACAACTTCTTTTTGTCAGGCCACTAAGATTTTGAAGTTGTTACCACAATCTAACGAAGATTGACTGACACTTTAACTTAGACTCTAGATTATTTCTCAGTTACCTTTCAAAGTAATATTTTTTATAGCATCTAGTTTTGTTTTGGTTATAGACCCCCAGATAGGATAGGGATGCCTAGCTGGTTCAGTCGGTTAAGCATCTGCCTTCAGCTCAGGTCATGATCCCAGAGTACTGGGGTCAGGCTCCCCACTCAGTGCAGAGCCTGCATCTCCCTCTCCCTCTGCCCCTCCCCACTGCTTGTGCGCTCTCTCTCTCTCTCTCTCGCTCTCTCTCTCTCTCTCAAAAAATAAAAAATAAATAAAACCTTAAAAAAAAAAAGAAATCCAGATAGGATAAAATGGAAAAACCTAGATTACCACAGTCATCACTATGAGACATTTTGTCATCTTGTTGACTTTTTTAGTTTCTGTAGCCTAGAATGGGACAAGTCAATGTTTACAGATGAATACAAGGCATAAAAGAAAAACTCGCAGTGGCCAATGAACTATTATTGCTAATTAATAGCCACAGATACAAAATAAAATCAATTGTAATAATTAACTGTTCCTTCACAGATTTAGAGTGTTATGAAACTCAAGAGCTGCCCTTCAGCCTGTTTGCTTCTCTTTAAAGGTGGCTGGCTCAAATTAATTTTCCATTTACCAATAAACCACTTGTGTTGTAGTTCAAGTGACCTTTTTTTTTAAGATTCATAATTTATCTTATCAATATTTTCTCCAAAAGTGCTTTCCACATTAAATAACCAGCCTTGACAACATATTAGAGTAGAAAAATGGTTTGACAGAACAAAATTCTCATTTTGCATCTTCTTAACACCACAGTAGGAGCATTAGGTGCAGATTAAGACTTAAGCAGGTGCATTGCACTAGTCAGTCAATTCTTCCAGAGCCTCTCCGTTGACTTACTATTAAACACTAGTCTTTGAAGGCTATTCTTGTGCATTAGGACAATGCCTTTCATGCTGTTGTTTCCACATATGGGTGAGACCATATGATAATTGTCTTTCTCTGCTTTGACTTACTTCACTTAGCATAATCCCCTCCAGTTCCACCCATGTCAATGCAAATGGTGGCTATTCATCTTTTCTGATGGCTGAGTAGTACTCCATTGTACATATGAACCACATCTTCTTTATCCATTCTTCTGTTGAAGGGCATCTCATCTCCTTCCACAGTTTGGCTATCGTGGACCTTGCTGCTATGAATATTGGGGAACATGTGCTCCTTCTTTTCACTAAATCTCTATCTTTGGGGTAAATACTCAGTAGTGCAATTGCTAGGTCATAGGGAAACTCTATTTTTACCCTCTTGAGGAACCTCCATACTGTTTTCCGGAAAGAAAATTATCACATGGTTTCACTCATATGTGGAACATAAGCAATAGCATGGAGGACCATAGAGGAAGGGAGGAAAATCTGAAGGGGAAGTAATCAGAAAGGGAGATGAACCATGAAAGACTATGGACCCTAGGAAACAAACAGGGTTTCAGAGGGGAGGGGAGTGGGGGTGGTAACAGGGTGATGAGTGCTAAGGAGGGCACGTGTTGTGATGAGTACTGGGTGTTATATGTAACTAATGAATCACTGAACACTACATCAAAAACTCATGATGTACTAGTATACAGTGCCTAACTGAACATAAAAAAATAAAAATAAAAATAAAACATTGTAATACCTGAATTCTGTGAGAATGAGACATTTATTTTCAGGTGTGTCCATATGTTTCTATGTGTGTGTTTACAAGTTTTTATTTATATAGAATAATAATTTCTATATTTCTGTGATCTCTTGATCATAAAACTTCTTACATCAATTATGCTGGAAAACTGAAGTTCCCTTATTTCATAAAAATATTAACTGGTAACATGTGACTACTTCAGTCATTTTTTTCAATTTATCTTTTATATCAAATCACACTCAACTCATTCTTAAGTCTTATTTTTCAGCCTTAAAACATTGCATATTTATTTGACAACTTGGTTGGGGTTTTTTTGCCAGAAAATAATGTTCTCTTTCAACTTCTGATGAATAAAAATGTCAATATGTCTACATTTTAAAGTGAAAATAATGACAATTTGATTAATCAGGTCATTCTTACAGAATGTGTCCCTCTGTTACTATATCATTGCCATCAGTGTTCTCAGCAACTCCAACATATTGCAAAGATTGAGAATATGGGAATCTGACAGACTTGTATGCATATCCTTAATCTGGTATGTACTAACTCTTTGAATTTGAATAAGTTACCTATCTAATACATAAAGTGGCATAAGATCTAACTGGGAAAAAAAGACAATGCCTTTTAGCTATAGATTCTAAATATGTATCTTTTGCAGCTAAACCTATTTCAAGGGGCTTTCCTTAATCTAAAGACTCATTTAGTTCATCAGAGGATACTTATTGAGTAACAGTTTTGTATCTAACACTGCAGTAAGAACATTGGGGGAAAAGGATGAGTTGCTATGTTGTGCTGGAAGGGTTCTTAAGGAAAGATGGCACTTCTGACCACATGTTCTTTCAGCCACGTCTTACAAGCAGTTGCTTGTATACAAATTTCTAGAGAAGAATGAGCATTTATGCATCCTGATGTGCTTTCAGCCAGACAGACATCTCACATGCTCACATGCCATGCACCGATTGAGGCATATAGATATATATGATAGTTCCAAGAGTATTCTTGGAAATTGCCCTGGACCTTATGTTTCTGACTTGTCCTTAATCTTACTCCATCCCCATTTGACCCTAAGCTCTTGGCTCCACGGACTGTGTCTGATCCCACCTCTGGCAATTTAGACTTGGTGTCTATAATTGGTCTCACTGGGGTTAGCTTCTCAGCTCTGTCTAAACGATTTTGGTCTAAATTCCGATTCTCTCCTTGGCAGAATGTCTCAGATAGTATAGCCCATTCTAATCCTAGCCTCTCATGACTTGGCCGACATCATAACCAAATTGGCCTGGGTTGTAATAGAACACTCCGCCTCTTTCAGAAATCATGATTATTGCACAGCATTCATTTCTCTTTCTGCCCTTCTTTGTCTTTCATACAGGTAAACAAAGCCTCACGTGTCTTGGGAAAATACAGTAAAAATAGTGTGTAATGGCTTTAATGAAAAGCAAGTTGGAAAAGTAAAATTTAGAGCATATTTGGCTATTGAAAACATAGAGCTTATAAACAGCACTTGAGATGACAGCATTCCTGTTTCATGTTGCATTGCGTTTGTTTGATGGTCCGGAGCAGTCTCACTTTTTCCAAACAAAGAAAATCACCAGGACTCTATGCACTTGGTACTGATTTCACTGAGCACATTCAGTTCCATTATTACAGGAAGAAAAGTGAGCCTGCTGTTTCTGAGAGGGAGCTGGCCCTTTTCGGAGGACACAGGAGCATATTATGCAGCCACCTGTTTTAAGAGCTAGCAAATTAGCCAGGAATGATTAACCTGCCCTTTTCTATCAAAGTGCTTACAATAGGATCACAATTATGAACAGAACAGTTAACACAATTTTTCATATCTGTTATTAACCATTTTCAATATCACCAAATACATAAAATGGACCTTCAAAAACCATTTCTTCCCTCTCTTTGCATTAATAGGCTTTAGGTTTAAGAGCTTCTAGCTTATTCCTTATAAGAGATTTCTACATATATTGATTTTCACCATAACTTGCAAAGCTAGAGCAGTTGACCCTTTCTATTCATTTAAAAATGGGGACCCAGAGGCATGAGAGTGTTCAACATCTTAGTTACCATCAGAAATGAGGCCAAAAAAGTGAAGAAACAGACTGGCCCAGGGTGAACTGCTGTGGCTTTAGCATTAGTGAGATCTAGGTTTGTTACCTTATTTTTATCTGAACATGTTGTGTGATGTCAGGCACCCAACTCGAGCTCACCAAACCATAGTTTTATCAGTTAAATGGGTTTTTTAAAACCCTATATCATAAGACTTCTGGAAAATATTGAATAAATGCATGTAATTAACACATGATAATTTTAAATAAATAGTAACCATTCCTTTTGAATTTTTTTTACTAGCTTTATTTAGAGCCAATCCTAGAAACATCAGTCAGTAGACCTAAGTATTGAAGTGGAAAGAGGATTTTTCCACCAATCAAGAGGTGAGCAATTACAACGTGGGGATTACAATGTCTTTGGGACTGAGTTTAATGACTATAATTTTCAGAAGAGACTGGGTGAAAGGTAAAGCATACAAAGTTGAGTACTAGAGAAAAATCTCTGAAAGATGATTTTGCTATCATCAATGAAACCAAAGATTCTTCTCTGCAAGAGGAATAGCTCTTTCTGCAAATGCTGCCATTGACCCAAAAATTCTCTGGCTCTGCAAAATTTACAAGTGATTATGTAAACTCAAGGGTTATCTACTTTGCACTGAGTGGTTCACATTCACAATCTCACTTAATTTTACCACAGCTCTGTGAGGCAGTACCTTCCTAGATGTGGGAAGTGAGACTGTAGAGATTATGTATCCTGTTCGTGGGTTTATGATTCATAAATCAGAGACAAGGAAGCTCAGATCCATCTGACTTAGATCCATCCATCCAAGTTATCACCAATCTTCTAGATTTCCTTCCCAAGAACCAAAGGTTCACCAACAAAAATGAAGTGCATTCTGTTTAAGAAGAAAATGAGATATTTAAAAAGTGAATGTGTTTCTTTATGGAATCATTGCCCCCCACACACACAAAATCATGTCATAATATTTATTCAGAATGGGTTGAAAAAATGGAGAAGATGGAAAATTAACTGTAAGTTATGAGAAAACAAGAGAATGGGGGGGTCTAAGCTTTTAGCTCTTTTATTGGCTGTGGTCTTGTTGTCAGTTAAGGTGACAGGAAGGGTCACAAATGTGTTTCCTATCAAGATGTTTCTAACTTCAGTGGAGTTATGTTTCTTGAATATTTTTCTCATAACACATTTTCTAATAGCATCATTTATCATGCAATTATGAAGTATGTGAACTATTCATAACATGTATTCATATTTTCTTTCCCAGAACAAGTCAAGGATTTAGATCCTCTCTGGGGAAAAAAAAAATGAAAAATCGATTATGCAGGTTTCTATATCTCTCGCTGAAATCCTTTAACTTCTGTAGGAAGAAATGTAATTCACTGTATAAGAAGGATTTATTGAGTAGCTATTGCTTTCAAGTCACTTTACTAAATCCTAAACTGTAAAAAGGGGAAGGAAGAGAGAGAATGTAGGTTTCTGGCCTTTAATAAATATATAATCTTGTTCAAATGTCAATACAAAGGGATCATCTGACTATCAAAACCATGAAGGAGACATTGCCTTCCCACCGGCCAGTGTTCCCGATCCTCTGCCATGCCTTTCCTTCCTCCACTAAGCCTAATAACACCCTTTAACAAAAAATGTGATATAATGTCCCTATATGTCAGTACAGAGCATCTGGATAAAGTCCTCCCGTCTTGATGTTTGGGGAAATATATATAAGCCCAATTTTCAGAAAACACTCATGTCTTCTGTACAATTTCATCCAACTTTTTGCGAGTACTTACTCTTTACCAAGTCTTTCTCTAGGCATTTTCAAATCCATTACCCTATTTACTTCCACAGTGGCTTGATGTTAATACAGTCACTTCCATTTTACAAATGAGGAAATGAATAATCAGAAAGATAAAATAAACTGCCCAAGATCATGCCACTAGTTCATTACAAAATAGAGATTTATACCTAGGGTTAAAAACAAAAACTGGGTTCAGTGTTCTCTTCTCATTGAACTACTTTGTCCATAAGGATGGGTGATGGGTCTCATGCCCACAGGTTGGGTGCCCCAGGAAGCAGATTCTGAGATGGAAACTAGTGCCCAGGAAGACACTGGGGAGTGCTCTCAGGATCAACATGATCAGCAGAGGAGAAGAAAACTGAGGAGAGAGAGCTGATGAAATCATAACTCAATGTCAGAAAACAAGATGTTAAGATTTGCACCCTGACAAGGTATTGGGTGTGCCCTGCCTCAGAAGGAGGGCTTAAATTTAGGGAAAGTGGTTCTCTGCAGTGAGGCAATTCCTGGAGAGGGCTAATGGTGGAGAGGTGCCAAGAACATTCTCAGCAGCTGGAGGAAGATCCCTTAATCTTGAATAAGGGATTTGGGTGGTGCAGAACAGCGTTTAAACTTCCAAGCTTTGTGAGTCAGATTCTCACACTAATTTTTTGGTGTCCTTCAACTATTTTAATCCAACCATGCAACAGATCAACTTAAAGAAAGATATTTTATTTGCATATTTTTCCAGAGAGTACAACATCCAACTGAATAAACAAGAATAAAATGAAAGTGAGAAAATGTGGTCAAGGATTTGGTGAGAGGTACAGCGTGGCAGAGGCTCATCAACAGTTGACTCTATTTTCAAAAACTTTATTTTCAGTCCTCCTTCATGACATAAACATTGGAGGAAGGAGAATTTCATTTAAGTTTTGTAACCAGTTACCTAGAATCTAGATCGCACCCCATACAAAAGATTCCCACTGATTTTCAAGGGTAACCTCCAACGAATTTTACAGTTCAAACACAAAATAGTTTGATAAAAAGAGGTTGAAACTTGTAATCTGCATAATAGATTGAGCTAATATAGGACTCTTTCACTCAAATTATAATAGATGCTAGATATTACCCAAAGAAAATGAAAGCACTAATTCTAAAAGATGTATGTAACCCTGTTCATTGCAGCATTATTTACAATAGCCAAGATATGAAAACAAGCCAGGTATCTGCCGATAGGTGAGTGGATAAAGAAGATGTGACATATATGTATATATGTATAAATCCTGTGTGTGTGTGTGTGTGTGTGTGCGTGTGTGTACACACACATAACGGAGTATTACTCAGCCATAAAAAGAAAGACATCTTGCCATTTGCAACTGTATGGATGAACCTGGAGGGTATTATGTTAAGTGAAGTAAGTCAGTCAGAGAAAGATAAACACCATATAATTTCACTTGTATGTGGAATCTAGGAAACAAAACAAGTGAATGAACAAAAAAACAGACTTAAATACAGAGAACAAACTGGTTGCCAGAGGGGTGGGGGATGGGCAAAGTAGATAAAAGAGATTAAGAGGTATGGACCTTTAGTTATAAAACAAGTAAGTCATGGGGATGAAAAGTACAGCATAGAGAATCTAGCCAATAATATTTTAATAAAGTATGGTGACTACTCTTATTGTGGAGAGCACTGAGTAATATACAGATCGGTCACATCACACTGTCGTACACCTGAAACTAGTATAATACCGTATGTCAATTATACTTCCATAAAAAAATAAAGTGAGTCTTTTTTAAGTGACATAAATGCTAGATAAATGATAATAGAGCGTTTTAAAATATATTCAAAGTTCAGAAAACCTCTCAGTGCTGGAAATACAGAGCTCAAAGCCAGACCACCAAGTAAGCATCATGCGTGCCCTTTCCTACATGTGGGTGTCAGAACCAGATATGTGCCCAATGGGCTAAAGGGCACACTTTGTGGATACAAGAATTACAGCCATAGTCTCAGTGCAAGGTGCTGTTTCTTAGCTCTTTACATAAAGTCATGAACCGAGAAGGCCTGACCCATTATTGAAAAGGAGATTACAAAATCTCAGCTGTTGCACTAAGGGACGGGGCCTAAAAGGCATCTTTTCCAGGTGATGGGTGGGGAAAGGGAGCTGAGAAATATGAGACCCAATCCTTCAATGTGTAAGGCTAGGAGATTCCAGTTGGAGAAATTAACACCAAACTATTTCATTTCTGGCCAAACATGGAGCTCAGGCGCAGGAACCAGGAAATCATCCCCCAGAGAAAGCCTCACACGAGGCACGCAGGATTTCCATAGAAAAAAATTCTTCAAAAAATGAGTTCACAAACTTACAAAAAAACAAAACAAAACAAACAAACAAACAAAAACTTGAAGGCACAAATTGCCACAAAGCATACCACAGATGCAATATGCTGGAGAATTTATACTATAGGAACAACAAATAATAGAAAAATATGGAAGAATCCTAAACTAAGTATGTTTAAAGTTCTCCAATAGATAACAATTGTAACGGAAATCTAAAGCAAGAGTAAGATAAAATGGAAAATGAACAGGCAGGCTTCAGCTAAGTAGAACTAAAAGGAAATCTTGAAATGAAAATATGGAAATCAATGGGCGCCTGGGTGGCTCAGTGGGTTAAAGCCACTGCCTTCGGCTCAGGTCATGATCTCAGGGTCCTGGGATCGAGGCCCACATCAGGCTCTCTGCTCAGCAGGGAGCCTGCTTCCTCCTCTCTCCTCTCTCTCTGCCTGCCTCTCTGCCTACTTGTAATCTCTCTCTCTGTGTCAAATGAATAAATAAAATCTTAAAAAAATTAAAAAAAAGAAAATATGGAAATCAAAATTAAGAAAAACAACTCCAATTTAGGTTAAAAGCTTACAAGGTACGGCAGAAGGAATTAGTGAATTGGAAGATAGATTTTTAGAGATCATTTTGAATGCAGCACAGAAAGATTAAGAGATAGAAGATAGTAAAGGGGAGTTAAAGACAAAGACAGCAGGAGAAGTCCCAACAGACATCCAATAGAAGTTAACAGAGAAATGGGGGATAAACAATGTTCAAAACAAACTTTTTTCAGTAGGAACATTGAAGTCCTTATCAAGTCCGAAGCAGAATTAATTTTTTCTTAAAAAGACAAAATCCATATTTTGATTCTGAGTGGATGAGAATCACAGAGGGACATGGATAATGATGGGGGGGGGCATCGCACACATGGTTGCTGGCATTAGAAGAGTCGGATGCAGGAAGAGAAAGTGAATTTGCCTAGTCACAGTGTTTCATACAGAATTGCCATCTCCTTTTTAAAAAAAGCAAAAAGGGCTCCTGGGTGGCTCAGTGGGTTAAAGCCTCTGCTTTCAGCTCAGGTCATGATCTCAGTGTCCTGGGATCTAGGCCTGCATGGGGCTCTCTGCTCAGCGGGGAGCCTGCTTCCTCCTCTCCCTGTCTCTCTGCCTGCCTCTCTGCCTACTTGTAATCTCTCTCTCTGTGTCAAATAAATAAATAAAATCTTTAAAAAAAAATAAAATAAAAAAAGCAAAAAAACTACTTTTTTAAAACTTGCTTAAGTAAAGACCTAGGAATGCAACAGTATTCAAATGTGAATTGTTGGTCTCTATCCCTAAGCATTTAGCACAATGTCCTAGTTCACACATTACCCTCCTAATGGAGGAGGGCGCTCTGGGGCTCCCTGGGGTTATCTGACCCAGATGTGTATTTTATGGGAGCTAAAAAAAGGTGACCATTCTGGCTTTCTCGCTTTTTGCTGGAAAGCTTCCTCTGTTTCATACAGAAATCCCTTAATATATAACCAAATTAAACTGTAATTCTCTGAACAGTTCAATATATGGTGTGCATCTTCTTACATTTCATTGATGACATGATGTATTTTTCATATGTCCATCATTTTAAAATTGTATCGACCTTCTTATATACAAATTGCAATCTCCAAGAAGCTAAATATTCTCTTTGATCAAACTGTTACAGATCTCAACCTTTCAGTAGATGTAAAACAGGAAGTTGTTTTTCCTCCCAATCTCCTCCATATTGTTTTATTCCTATTAGACCATTATCGAAGCAATGCTAATATTCTTTTAGATGGAGGAGTTTGACAGTTGAAAGCACTACTGCTTTTTAATTAATGGTGTGCAAATAAAGATTCTTTTTTTTTTTTTTTTTTTTTTTTAAA
>LNAC01000032.1:8316709-8444268 GCA_002007465.1 Ailurus styani | reverse complement strand
GGCAGGCAGAGAGACAGGGAGAGGAGGAAGCAGGCTCCCTGCTGAGCAGAGAGCCCGATGCGGGCCTCGATCCCAGGACGTTGAGATCATGACCTGAGCCGAAAGCAGAGGCTTTAACCTACTGAGCCACCCAGGCGCCCAATAAAGATTCTTTTAATTAAAATATTTTTCCCAGTAGAGGTCATGTATAAACAGCTCAGCAATTTCCTTAACTTTTCCTAAATTGTCTAAATATGAAAAATTTCAGCTCACTTAACTCAGAAGTAAATGAATGAGGCTGAGTGAAAACCTGGGAGCTTCTAGAAATCCTTATAATCTATTGTCTACTCCAGAGGCACAAATTGCCCTTCAGTATCTCAACATTTTTCTTACTTGTCAAGGTGCAGTATTTCTCTACACTTTAACATTTAAGGTGCATTCATTCATTCCGAAGGCCAGAAATCCTGACTTTTTTCCTCCAGTCTTCTTCACACAATTGTTGCTCTGTGAGAACTGTCTCAAAAGTGATGTATACATAATTGATACATATACAGAATGATGTTAGAAAAACAAAAATACATATATATTAGGAATTTTACTTATATTTAGTTTTATTGTAAAAAATGACATGTAGTACATTTAGTATTAGTATGCAGGCCCCTCATTTAGTGCAGAAGACAGTTTAGTGAGTAGCATTGCCACGAGGTGGGTATGGGCCATGTGCTCCTTTGACTCTAATAACACGTGCTCACGCAGGTGCATTTATATGCCACACCTACTTTAAAATAAACAGTCCTCATGGAATAGATGAGTGCTTCAAAAAGTCTTGCGAAGAAACGGTTGATTGAATAAAATACTAGCAGAAACTCACCTGACAGGAAGCACATCTGCACAATATTTTTTAGCAATATTTGAAATCACGCAATGCCCAATCCACTAATTTATAATTAACCACTCGTTATCAACATCTTTTGGACTTTCTCGCTTATTATCAAAGCACTATAGTCGTTATATCTCTGAGGGAAGTCCTTCTGCTGTGGCAAAAATGACCAAAACAGTATAAATAAATCAATATGATATTAAATCAATTTTCATCTCACTGTTACCACATACTGTTTGAAGACACAGAGAAACAATGTTAGAGACTTAAAGAAACAGACATTTCTACTATGCGCAGCTTATTTGCTAGATTCTCTTTCAGTGACAAAATATACATAAAACTATAATTTATGAGCCGTTAAAGGAAATATGTCTGCAGAGGTTATTTTCCCAATAGTAAATGTCTTATATTACCATAATTTGTGGAATAAAAAATTACTGTATAGATTAATCCCTGCTATAGTAAGCACCTTGGTGCTCTAAGAAGAAATCTAGGTCACAGAAATGGCCAAACATCTGCAATTCAATCAGTGCATCCTTCATGGGCAAGCCATTGCAACAAATAAATGAAGCCAAAAATGCACAAAGTGCTACAATCTCACCTATCAGGTTACGTTTGTTTGTTTGCTGCCAATAGGACCTTTAAATTGAAAAGTATCTGTACAATAGATGTAATGAAATGAGGAATGACTGAAAATCCTTTGTTCCACAGAGAGGTTTACTTGTCATCATGTGACAAAGCATATACCACAGTTAGAACTTCAAGACAGCTTACACATTTTTTATCTCTAAAAAAGAGAAAAGTATTCCAAGTTTGCTTTCCTTTTGTGCTAGGGAGAGGCTATCGTAAGGCAGATATGGAAATCAAACAGGTGCAACCTGTCTTTCCTAGGTAAAGGTGACATTTTTCCACGGAATAAGGAAATAACTGTTTTATGAAAGAAAACTAACTGGACTATAGTGAGAACATTTGAAATGGATATTTGAAGTCATTTCCCTTATTATTTCTTTTGCTGAAAACAATGAGCATATTAAAACCCATCTACACTTTTAAAATCTGTTAGCAGAACTTTCCAAATGAAGGTTTGAAAGGTTTTGTTGTTTTGTTTTTGAGAGAGAGAGAGAGAGAGAGAGAGCATGAGCAGGGTGTGGGGCAAAGGGAGAGAATCTTAAGCAGACTCCCCTGCTGAGTGTGGACACCCCCCCCCACCCACCCAACTCAGGGCTCCATCTCATGAGTCTGAGATCATGACCTGAGCCAAAATCAAGAGTTGGACACTTAACCTACTGAGCCACCCACCCACACTTAACTGCCCCTGAATGGTTTTGAATTCTTTTGTTAAAGAAAATTGTAAATGTAACACCTCTTCCGATTAACTCACAAGAACAATTGATTTACATCTGGGGGATGGAAATTTATAAGAATTGTTTTAAGACAATAGAATTTCACCAAAACAAAACAAGACAAAAAAGAAAATTTTGAGTAGAAGCTACGATTTAGGAAACACAACCAGTGTACATCACTTCTATTTGCACTAATGGTTTCTTTCTGCAGTAACATTTTTAGTTCTGAAAGCCATTGGAATAATTTTAATCATTTAACCATTTAAATTTTAAATAAACTTAGCCAAATCATCACTTTTCTATAGCAAATGAATTAAATCAAGATTTTTTAAGAGTTAAAGCTATTCATTCACATTACTTTCAAAATACTGCTTTTGGTATCATTAAAAATACATTATTTTAAAATTAATGTGTATTCCATCTTTATATTTGAAATCCGTTTTGAGATGTTTTATGATGTATAAACTAGTACTTGTATATAATATATAAACATACATTATAGCTAAAAACCTAAAAGCATTTAATGACAAAGGTCTGAAATCCAAAAAAATTGTCAGTGACTTCTGACTTTTCTTACCCACTAAAGGCTTCTGCTTCAAGTTCCTTTTTGGGTGTTCATGCTCTCGACCAGCAGGTGTCAATATCTGGAAGTGTGGCTACATTCTTCCTGTGTGCAGAATGGAAATCTTACCTTTCACAACAGAAAAACACCCCCACTGGTTTCAGAAATGCCAGTGACTCAAGTCTGTCCCCTTGGCAAAACAAGGTAGGGCCCATTTCCACTGAGCAAAGATGGCAGCCTTGCATTGCATTTTTGAATTCATATTTATTAAATGGGTTTTAAGGGGCACCTGAGTGGCTCAGTGGGTTTAGCTTCTGCCTTGGCTCTGGTCATGATTCCGGTGTCCTAGGATCGACCCCATGTCAGGCTCCCTGCTCAGCAGGGAATCTGCTCCTCCCCTTCCTCTGTGGGCTCACTCACTCTAGCTCTCTCTCTCTCTCTCTCTCTCAAAAAATCTTTTAAAAAAAAATGTAAATGGGTTTCAAGAAGAACAGGGGTTTCACTGGACTGCAAGAGATGTTAAGGAAAAGTGGACACTAAAACACCTTGCCGTGAAACCTCCTGATTCCTGAGGTGGGCTTGGGGCAATAACATGAGTATGTCCTGTAGAGCAAGACATAGCTGCTTTCCAACCCTCTTAGACCTTGTGTTCAATGCCCCAGGCAACCAATCTACAAAATATGCCAATTATGCCCAAATCACAGGTTTATTATCAGGATTACACAGAATGGCATCATTCTGAGGCCCTTTACACACTGAATTTACGAAACAAAAAGCAGCATCAAAATAAAGGGTTTTTTGGAACCAAGGGCACTGCTGGAATGAAAACTAATTACTTCAATAAGAACGTATTCAGTAGCTCTGCATTTCTATCTCCCTCTCTCTGTCTCTCTTTCCCATCTACCTCTCCATGCACACATACAGCCCTTCTGAGATATAAGCAACAAGAAATAGACAGCATGTATTGAAAGTATACGACCTGATAACTTTTGAAATATGTAAACACTCACGAAACCATCACTGCAATAAAGAGTAATGAGCATATATATCACCCTCAAAAGCTTCCTCATGCCCATTTGTAACACCTCCTTCCCGTCCCTCGGTTTCACTGGGCAACCATTGATTTGCTCTCTGTCACTGGAGATTATTTTGTGTTTCTAGAATTTTGTGTAAATGACCTATACCATATGTATCCTTTTCTGCCTGGCTTATTTTACTCCAAGAAATTGTTTTGAGATTCTTGCATGCTGTGGTTCATGCCTTTTCATGGCTAAACAATATTCAGTCATTCTGTTATATTGCAGTTTGTTTACCCATGATGTTCATTTGGAATGTTTTCAAATTTGGGCTATTATGATAAAGCTGTCATGAACAGATGTATTGAAGTATTTGTGTGGATGTGTTTCTTCATGTCACTTGGAACGAAATGGACAGGAGTGAAATGGTTGGGTCAGATGGTAGGTGTATGTTTATCTTTTTAAGGAACTACAAACTGTTTTTCAAAGTGGCTGCACCATTTTACACTTCCACAATCAGTGCATGGCTTGTCCACCTGCTCCATCTCCTACTCAGCAAGACTTGATACATTTAGATTTTTAAATTGTAGACATTTTAGATCTCTAATTTTATAAGATTTTGTTTATTTTTTGACAGAGAGAAAGAGCATACAAGCCAGGGGAGGGGACAGAGGTAGAGGGAGAAGCACACTGCCCACTGAGCAGGGAGCCTGATGCGGGACTCGATCCCAGGACCCTGGGATCACGACCTGAGCAAAAGGCAGACACCAAACCAACTGATTCACTGAGGCATCCTCGGGATTTTTTAATTTTAGCCAAAGTCACTTTATTTTGTTTAAATTTCTCTATTGATTAGTGATGTTAAGCATATTTTTACCTATTTGCTATCTATATCTTCTTGGATAAAGTGTCTATTCAAATTTTCCACTAACTCTTTATTAGGTTGTTTGATTTCTTATTGTGAGCTTTACATGTCCTTAATGTATTCTGGGTCAAATCTTTTCTTACATATGTGATTTGCAAATATTTTCTTGAAGTCTGTTAATTGTTTTCTTTATCCACCTTATGGTGTCTTTCTAAAAGTAATGATTCTTAATTTTGATGAAGTCTGATTTATTGTTTCTTTCTTCTTAAGAATTATGATTTGGGCATTGTTTCTAAGAAACTTATGCCAAACCTAAGGTCACAAAGATTTTTCTTCTATGTTTTCCACTAGACATTTTTTAGTTTTAGGATTTATATTTAAGTTGATGATCCATTTTTTAGTTAATTTCCATATATTATGTGAGGGATGAATTGAAGTTTTGTTTCTTGTTTGGCATATGAATATCCAATTTTTCCAGCATCATTTGTTGAAAAGATTAACTTTTCCTTATAGACCTATCTTTGTACCTTTGTTGAAATCAATTGACTATACATGTGTGGATCTATTTCTGGACTCTCCGTTCTTTTCCAATGACCTATCTATCTTCACACAAATGTCACATTGTCTTGATTACTACTGCATTTTAATAAGTCTTGGGATCCAATATTGTAAGTCCTCCAACTTTATTCTTTTTAATTTGTTCAGCTATTCTAGTTCTTTGCATTTCTTTTTTTTTAAGATTTTATTTATTTATTTGACAGAGAAAGAGAGAGATCACAAGTAGGCAGAGAGGCAGGCAGAGGGAGAGGGGGAAGCAGGTTCCCTGCTGAGCAGAGTCGGATGCCGGGGCCTGATCCCAGGACTCTGAGATCATGACCTGAGCCAAAGGCAGAGGCTTAACCCACTGAGCCACCCAGGTGCCCCATCTTTGCATTTCTATATGAATTTTAAAATCAACTATGGAAGGACATTATACAATATTATTCTGGTATTTTTATTCATTGTATCAAATCTATAGATTGCTTTGAGGGGGATTGACATTTTAATATAGAGTCTTGGGATCCAGAAACATAGTACATCTCTCTCTCACTCTCTCTTTTTTCTAAGACTGCATTCATTTGTCTCAATGATTTTTAAATAGTTTTTGCTGTATAGAGCTTGCACATTTTTTGTCACATTCATGCCCAGGTATTTCATATTTTAATGCTACTATAAATGAAATGTTTTAAATTTTAATTTCTTTTTTTTTTTTAGAGAGAGAAAGAGAGCACACCAGCATGCACACAAGGTGGGTGAAGGGCTAAGAGAGAGTGAGAGAGAGGCTCCACACCTAGCTCAGAGTCCAATGGGGGGCTCTATCTCATGACCCTGAGATCATGACCTGAGCTGAAATCAAGTCGGCCACTTAACTGACTGAGCCACCCAGGTTCCCCTGAAGTTTTAATTTCTTATAGTTTTTTGCTAATGTGCACAGAAACACAATTGACTTTTGAATATTCATCTTGTATCATGGAAGATTACTAAATTTATTTTTGGCTGTAGTAAATTTTTTGTAGATTCCATTGGATTTTCTATGTTGAGGATTATGAAATCTGTAACAAAAGCTAATTTTGTTTCCTCGTGTTTAATATAAATGTCTTTTACTTCTTTTATCTGCCTTATTGTCTGGAACCTTCAGTGCAATGTTATAATGAAAGCAGATACCCTTAGAAAGAAATACTCAGTAGCAGTCTTCTTGTAAGTATGATGTTAGATGTAGGTTTTTCTTCAACTATCCCTTACATGATGGAGAAGTTTCCCTTCTATTATTAATTTGATGAGATTTTCAATTCTAGCAACTGTTTTTCCTATATCTATTGAGATGTTTGTGTGTGTATCTGTTATCATGGTGAATTGCATTGATTTCCAAATATTAAACTAAACTTGCATTTCTGGGATAAACCTCTCTTAATTATAATGTATTACCATTTTTATATATTATTGGATTTGATCTACTAAACTTTTTGTTAAGAATCTTTGTGTCTTTTGAAATACAGTGTTTTACTTTTCTTGCAATGCATTTTTCTGGTTTGGGTATCAAAATAATTCAGGCTCCACAAAAGGAGTTAGAAAACATTTCCTCTTTAATTTTCTAAAAGAAGGTATATATAATCATTACTATTCCTTCCTTAAATGTTTGGAAGAATTCATCATTGAAGACATCTTGGCTTGGGATTTCCTTTCTGTAAGAGTTTTTAACTTAAATTTAAAATTATTAAATAGACACTGGGACATTTGTATTACATATTTGTTTTCCAGTAAGCCTTGGTAGTTCACAACTTTCAAAGAATTTATCCATTTTCTTTTTTTTTTTTAAAGATTTTATTTATTTATTTCACAGAGGGAGAGAGATCACAAGGAGGCAGAGAGGCAGGCAGAGAGAGAGGGGGAAGCAGGCTCCCCGCTGAGCAGGGAGCCCAATGCGGGCCTCGATCCCAGGACCCTGAGATCATGACCTGAGCCGAAAGCAGAGGCTTTAACCCACTGAGCCACCCAGGTGCCCTCCATTTTCTATAAGTTGTAGAATATACTGATGTAAAGTTGTTCATTTGTTTTCCTATCATCTACCAAGTATCTGTAAAACCTGTATGATGTCACCTCTCTCATTTCTGATATTGGCGAATCTCATATTCTTTGTTTTATTTTTTCTTTTGCCTAATTAGTGGCTAGAGGTTTATCAATTTTATGGATCTTCTCAAAGAGCCAGATTTTGGCTTCATTGATTTTTCTCTGCTGTCTTTCTATTTTCTATTTCATTGGTTTCTACACTGATTTTTACTATTTCCTTTCATCCATGTACTTTGGGTTTCATTTGCTCTTTTCTTCTTTTACTGCTTTCTTAAGATGGAAACAAGTTTATGTGAGAACTTTTTTCTTTATAATACAGGCGTTTTGTTCTGTAAATTTCCCACTGAGTAACGCAGGATTGCAAATATATTGATATCTTCTGTTTCAATTTTCATTTCATTTCACTCAGAATACTTTAATTTCCACTTTGATTTTTCTTTGACCCACAGTTTATTTAGAACTGTCTTATTTAATTTTTAGATATATGGGGGATTTTGGTCTACATTTCTATTACTGATTTCATTTTTTTTTTCAGTGCAAAAAAGGTGCTTTTTTTTTTAAAGATTTTATTTATTTGACAGAGAAAGAGATCACAAGTAGGCAGAGAGGCAGGCAAAGGGAGAGGGAGGTGGGGGAAGCAGGCTTCCTGCTGAGCAGAGGAGGACCCGGAGATCATGACCTGAGCTGAAGACAGAGGCTTAACTCACTGAGCCACCCAGGTGCCCCAAAAAGGTGCTTTTATTATAGCATGAGGAATAGGACCTGTGGGCAGAAAGAGCCACACAAGGATTATGAGGATTGCTTTTAGCCTTTAATGACTATCAACAGTAAGGCAGCCATGAGTTCCTTGAGGAATGTCATGTTCTGCAGATCACAAGGTTTTATCAGTGGACTGCAAGTTGTAAGGAGACTTAATTTTAGTCAGAAAAGATATTTTGTATGACTTGAGTCCCTTTAACTTTATTAAGACTTGGTTATGGACCAAATATGACCTATCTTAGTGAATATTCCCTGTATACTTGAAAAGAATGAAAATTCTGTCATTATTTAGTGGAATATTCTATAAATATCAGATAGGTCAAGTAGGTTGACAATGTTTCTTAAGTCTCCTGTAAACTTACTGATTTTATGTTTACTTGTTCTATCACTTATTGAAAGAGGGATATAAAAATCTCTGATTATCATTGTGAATATGTCAATTATTTCTCTTTGCAATTCTACCAGAAGCTGCTTGATAGATTTAATTTTTTAAATTTTTTTTTAAGTAGGCTCCATGCCCAGCATGGAGTCCAACATGGGGCTTGAACTCATGACCCTGAGATCAAAAAATGAGCTGGGATCAAGACACTTAACCAACTGAGCCACCCAGGCAAATTTTAAAACTGTACTATTAGATGTATGAACACTTAAGGTTGTTAGTTCTTCTTGATGAATTGACCCCTTTATCATCATGAAATGAGCTTCTTTATCAAAGGTTATGTCATTTTCTCTGAAATCTACTTTGATATTAATGCATGCCTGGTGTTGGTGAATTCTTTCAAATTTGTATGTCTAAAATGTCTTTATTTTACTTTCATTTTTGAAAGAGGGTTAATGGTTCTTTTCTTTCTTTACTTTAAAGATCTTGCTCCACTGTCTCCTGGTTAAGATTGTTTCTGATGATAAATCTACTGTCATGCTTGGTTTTTTCCTCTGTATATAATTTAATACAAACCCCACACCTCTGGCTGCATTTAAGATTTTATCTTTGTCATTGGTTTTGAGAAATTTGAGTATGATGTGCCCTAGTGATTTTTATCCTATTTCTTTTTTTTTAAGATTTTATTTATTTATTTGACACAGAGAGAGAGAGGTCACAGGTAGGAAGAGAGGCAGGCAGAGAGAGGAAGAAGCAGGCTCCCTGCCAAGCAGAGATCCCAGTGTGGGCCTTGATCCCAGGACCCTGAGATCATGACCTGAGCCAAATCAGAGGCTTTAACCCACTGAGCCACCTAGGCGCCCTCCTATTTCTTGTTTGGGATTTGTTTTTTGTTTTGTTTTGTTGTTGTTGTTGTTGTTTTCTTTTTTAGCTTCATGTACCTGTGGGCTTATAGTTTTCATCAAATATTGAAGTTTTCAGTCATTATTTTCTCAAATACTTTTTCTACTTTCCACTTTTGAGAATTCCAATTACATGTATACTATTCTACTTGAAGCTGTTTATCTTTTTTTTTTAGTGCTTTATTTTAAATGGTTTCTACTTCTGTTTCTTCAAGTTTACTAATCTTTTCTTCACCAAATCCTAAACTTCCATTAATACCATCAGAGTATAGTCAATTATCATTACCCATGGATTCTGTATTTGCAAATTCACTAGTCACTACTATTTATTTATAACTTTGAAATCAATTCTCATTGCACTTTCATGTCATTTTAGGATGTAAGCAGGATTACAAAAAAAAATTTAGTTTCCCAATGAATGCATATACTCACACAACTAAGATGGAATAATGCAAAACTCTGTCTTCTTGTTTCAGCTCTCATACTGTAAACAAGTATTTTTTTCCAGTTCATTTAATGCCACACTTCTTACAATTTTTGTACTTTTTGTTGGTGATTCTAGCATTCAAGATGCCCCCCAAGAATAGTCCTGAAGTGCTGTCCAATGTTCCTAAGCACAAAAACATTGTACAGTACATTACAGAGAAAATATATGTGATAGATGAGCTTCATTCAGGCATGACATATGGTGCTGTTAACCTTGAATTCATTGTGACTGGTCAATGAAAGTTTTATGATCAGAGGCTCATGGGAACACAATCCCATGTTTTCCCAGGGAGCGCTTGTTAATTATTTACTAGTTCAGAGTTTATAACCACTCTATAGATCCTAATTACCAAAATAATACAATAAACTGTATTCTTCATCTTGGACAAATTTCATTACTTGAAGTTTCCATCTCTAAAGTTTGATTTGGGAATTTTTGATATCTTCCACTTCTTTATTTAACATGTTTAATCATCATCCTAGCTTTCTGAACATACATAATATACTTATAATAACAGTTTTCATATTTTTTTCTGCTGATTCTATCATCTGTGTCATTTCTGAGTCAGTTACAATTGATTAATTTTTCTCCACATATGAGTTGTATTTTCCTGCTTCTTTGTATATCTGGAACATTTTTATTAGATGTAAGACTGTAAATTTTACCTTTTCAGGTGGTTCATCTATTTATGCCCCCCTCAATATCCTTGAGCTCTGTTCTGGGATAGAGTTAAGTTACAAATGTATCAACCAGTTTGATCCGTCAGAGTCTTGCTTTAAAGCTTTGCATAACATAGCTTAAAGGCTTAAAAGCAAAACTTGAAAGGATCAAACTGTTCCCGAGTAACTTAATATACTCAGAATACTCAGAATAATAATATTTTTCACCAAGTCCTCAGTGTCCATGTACTTAAAGTTCTGAGCTAAATATTGTGAAGAACACAATAATCTCTGCTTTCTATGGCTTTAGATGAAAGATTCATTTTGCAACATCACTACGTAAATTTAGATTATTGAAAGTTGAACATTAAACTAGCCTAATCCCTTGTTTTACAAATAAGGAAAGTGACTCATAAAAGTTAAATGACACTCCCAAGGTACCATAGCTGGTTATTGGCAGGGCTGAGAAAGAATTCTGGGACTAATTTCCAGTGCTGTTTTTCCTTCTACATAAATGCTCTTTTCACTCTAATTTTGTCTGTGCTATATTATTAGTGAGCTGTACATCAGGGTAAAATGCCAAGTACATTATGTCAGGGTCCCAACATGAAGCAGACAGAACTAAAAGTTTACAGAGCTAAACAAATTTTATTAAAGAGAGTCTAGTAAGGAGAAAATTCTCAGAGATGTACAATAGGTCAAGAAAACCAATAGAATGTGGTGACTGCAGTTGTGGGGAACTCATACCACTTCTAGGGCTATGGGGCTAAAACAACAGTACAGACCTCCACAGCAGGAGCTATAGCCATGGAAGAAAAGCCCACTGACAGCATCTGGGGATGTAGGAAAACACCACCACTTCATCCAGGAGAAAGCAGGAGAATGAACACCCACCTTATCTCTCCTCCCAACCTCTAACGTTCCATTGGGTTTTCTCACTGGCCAAACCCCACAGAAACCAGAGGGGAAAGGAGTCCATAGAGGCGAGCCTCCTGGAGCAAAAAGAAGAGAAAATTAGACAGTCTGAAGGAGAAAGGAGAAGAAACATTATACCAAATTTCCTTTTACATAAGCATGTAAAAAAAAAAAACTGTGGTCACAGAAATGCCAAGGAGATTGAATCTATCATTTGAGGACAGTCAAAACCATTTTGGAAACCATCTCTACTTTTAATGTTTTCATAAGCCCTTTACCTTAATTGTTCTTTTTCATTTTTTAACTATAAAAGAAATGTCTATGTTAAGAATTTTTCATTAAGAAGATACAGCTAATGAAGTAAAATGACAACAGGATTCAAAAGGTATTTGTATTCCCAGGAGACCTAACATTTTTTTTTTCACATTCACCAGGAAGGATCTTTTAACTTATTAAAGAATGTCTTTCTTGATAAGGATTAAAAATCAATTCAAAGTGTCATCATTGAGCTCTCAGAACAATTTACCTAGGTTTGGTCATTCAGATTTTTACAATGTTATTGTTCTATTTACTTGAAATCTCAAACTGAGGAAATACAAACTGCACAAAGACAGAGTAAGCCTATATACTGTCATCCAGATCCTAGTGGACTCACTTTATACCTTATAATCTAATTGTTTTATTTCAACTTTCACTTGGTATACTCTGATCAAAAACAATTTGTGACATTAAGAAGGTTGTAGGTTGGGACAATTCACTTTTCCTACCTGTTCTCAGAAATGCTTAAAACTTAATATTGATCCAGGGCACCTAGGTGGCTCAGTTGGTGGAGCATGCAACTTTTGATCTTGGGGTCATGGATTCATGCCCAATGTTGGGCATAGAGCCTACTTAAAAAAAGTCTAGAAAACTTAATCTCAATCCTTTATAGTTTCAGAATGCAGAGTAATACACTCAGGTTTTTCAAAATAAGATTGTTGCAGAATTATCATACAAACATGTCCCATGTTAATTGCTTATCCCTTGGAGGCTTTTTAAATGGCTATATCATGGTGAATTATGCTAGCAAAAGAAAGATGGTTCATTTGTAAAGTTCATATAAATGATGCATTGGGAAAGGGTTTTCTGTTCTGGTTGATAAAAGTTAATCAAACGCAAGATGGCATAGAGTAATTCGGCATAAATCTTCCACAGAGCACCGCTTACATCTCCCATCTCCCAGGTAAGGAGAACATTTATCTGATGCTTTTCTAAACTGCCCCAATAAATCTTTGATTAGAAGATTCCTACCAAAGTGCTGACAAATGACTTGTTTTCCAGAACTCTTCTAGTAAATATATTATAAATGGCATTTGAACTCTTCAACAGCCTGGAAACAGAGACATTTAAAACCTAAGTGAGAACCACAAATGAGTCAAAGCTGGAAAGGATTTCTTCAAGTGTAGTTTTCCCATAATACCAGAGAACCTGCCACAAGGCAAAGGGAAGGAAACACAGTAAGTTCAGGTTTCACAATGCTCTCAAACTACTAGATTTCAACTACTAGATCTCAAACTACTAGATTTCAGGTGCTTTAAGACCTAGGTTGAATAAAAGATTTATTGGTAGTGCCTGTAAGATCAGTGGCAAAAACTCTATTACTATTAATTTCTGATACTGTCCCAAATCTGAGACTAAGCACTAATTTCAAATGTAACTTTCTCTTCCTCTGTTGATAACCCTCAAAAGGAAAATTCCTCAAAAGGAAACTAAATGGGAGCTAATGGCTCCTACCTGAGGGCAGTAATGTCTATCTCTACACACCAGTTTGTGCCTGGGACAAGCAAGCCGTGACCATATTTTTGTGCCTGACCACATGATGTCAAATTATTCATGTTTTAAAAGTGCTCAGTGGGTATTTTGACCTAATGTGTGCCCTTTCACATATGACCACATGAATTGAACTAGGTGCATGATGCCACAAGATACTTTGATATCTATTTCTTGGCATTTTGGGTTTCTTGGACTAGAAACCTATATGACTGTTGCATGTCACAACGCCTGGCAATGAAGACCTATGTGTCCACTTCCTTTTGTGCTCCTTCATGATTCCAATGCTGGGTCCAAAATTCCAAATATGGTTTTTTTTTTTTTTTTTTTTATTACAGTAGCTACCACTTATTGGAAGTTTTCCGTGTGCTTAGGATATATTTCTTAATCTATGATATTGAAGCAATACAACAAGCCATTGGACTGAGTACCGGTCCTTCTATTGGTGAGTAAACCAAGATTTAGAGGGCTTAAGGAACCTAAAAGGGGTCACATTATCTGTAAGTGACCTACATGGAAACTGAACTCAGTTTTGTCTAAATTTGAAACCCATGTTCTTTCCATTCCTTATTTCTTATTAAACTCATAAAGGTAGTAGGTGTTAAGATTTCTGATTCTGGATATAACAAAGTGCAGTAATTAAAGATTTCACCTACGAGACTGAAATTTAGGGAAATCAATCAAATGCCTAGTTTCAAATGCCAAGTTTAAAAACTTGAAAATTTCAGAAATATTATAATATTCCCTTAGATTTACTTTATTCCTTGGATCTGATGGAAATAGACTATGTGCAATTACAATTCTTAATCCGTGGATTCAAACAAAATGGTCCCAATATGTAACTCTGGATGGCACAAAGATGTTCTAACCCAGGGCATAATCCCACCTAACCATTGCAATTGTTTGTTATTTGTTTAAAGTGCAAGAAAAAATTAACAAGACATTAAACTTCTTAGCAACTATACTTCATTTTAAGCCCCTTTCTTTGCATGTAGTTTATTTAATTTAAAAAAAAACAGTGTTTGCATTTTGAGGACTAACTACAAAGGAAAGGAGCTAACAGGTCAAGACAAACAAAATAAAATCACCCTTATGTTTGTATTGTATGGTTTGACTGCAGAATAAAAAAATAAATAACATTACTTACTGATAGTATTTACAGAGGTTCTATATATCTTTAAAAATCAGGGTAACAATCCTCTACTTTTCTCTTTCCCGTTGCATTTAATTAAAATGTGATCTTTTCTAAATTGACTGAGTCATTTGGCTCTGCTGTGTATATTTCAGGCTCCACGCATAAATTCTTGACCAGATTTCCATTTGGGGAGGATTAACCATTTTGCAATCTAATTTCCTTCCAGCAGAATGCCTCTGGTCCTTTGTCAATATTCAGGCGGGGGAAAAAAAAAAAAGAAAAAGAAAAAAGAGAGATCTCCAAGGGTCTAGCACTCTCCATACAGATGAACTCTCAGGTTAATCTTCTTGATTATTTTCTCCTCTCCACCCCCACCCCTCCACCAAGAGAGTTTGCATATGGACAATTTTTCCTCAGATAGATAAGGATTGCATACTATCATCCCCAGTAAATCCAGCCTTTGCCACGCATGGCTAATGCCAAATTTCATCAGACAAATTCAAATCTCTTGGCCAGAACTGTAGTCCAAGGGATTTTTCTGTTGGACAAGAATCTGGACTAGTGATTTCAAATTTCAATCTCATTGCTTTCAGGTGTGATGACTATTAGTGTTGGAAAACTTTTAGAGATCATTTAGGTCACTGCCCTCATTTTTTAAACAATGACGTTGAAATCCAGATAGGTGAAATTTAAATGCCATAGATGATTTAGGGATAAAACCTGGCCCACAGTCCTGATAATACATGTCTAATCATTTCTCTACATAACAGCCCTGCCTCATACACATGACTCTTTTCATTAAAAATTAACTATATTCACTTTTAATCCACTGAGCTAAGTTAACTTATATTTCATCTATACTAAAACACATTTTTCCACTTATATTTCATCTATACTAAAACACATTTTTCCATTTTTTAATAACTCTAAAATAGTGAGTAGTCTTAGAGGCACTGGTATCTCAATGCTGCTGGTAGCCTGGTGTCAGCAAAGATGTAGGTGTCATCACCCATTCATACACAGACTTGGCCAATATTCTGGTAACATAACTGGACAACCACAACCCATTGACCCTTGATTGAATTTCTGAGAAATTAACATAGACTTAGTTGTTGAGTTTTATTGACTTTCTCTGGTACTACCAAGAAATAAATATACAGCATCAAAACGTGGAAGATGGGTATGTGCAGCTTGGATGAAAATCTCCCAAACAACAGTGACATGATCTTAAAAGAACCGCTACATCAACACTGCTCTTAGCAGCACAGAGAACCACACTGTGGGAAACCACAGACCTCAACAGGTGAGCTAAAGTATGATTCAAAATAGTCAGAATCTCTGAAGCTTTAGGGGGAGCTTAAAGAATATATTCAGTGTATGTATTCCATTTTACATATGTGTAACAGTGCTGTATAACCAGAATCTGCTAAAATAAATTTAAATTTTATTTTCAATAAATTTAAAATAGAAATGTAAATCATAGTTCAATTTTTCAGTGTTTTTTTATTTTTTGCTGTTAAATAGAGTAATGATGTATCATATAATTAATGGCAATTTGGATTTCATAAAAATGATGTGTGTATTTCTAAGAAAGATTTATTTATTTACTTATTTATTTATTTGAGAGAGAGAGAGCACTGAGGAGGAGGGAGCAATGATGTAATAAAAATAATGCCTATAGGAAAAGCTTATCACAGCATGGGGGTGGGGAGTAGAGAAGGAAGGGGCAAACTGGAGTCTGGAAGTTCGAAAAGAAGGTAGTTTTGAGTACGTGACTAGGTCACGGATAGCAGTAATACAGGAGAAAGAAGAAGATATGTGGTGATTCCCATGTATACATTTTGGGTGGCTAAAAAATCATAGCATCACTGATAAAGAAATGAAAGAAATAAGACAGGTTGCTGAAAAATTAAGAAAGATTATTTACTAAAATAGAAAAGCCTCATGAGTAGGACTTTCAAAGGTCTCTAAAAAAAATTCTTCAATCTCTAGATAATTAACTCTTTTGATGTGAGCCATCTGCATGGCACAAGAAGGTGAACCCCCACCGCACGGCATGGAGTCCGTCTCCTCATTTCGTATCGCTGACACCGTCCTTTCCTTCGGGGACTCTGACTGTTGCTGGAGCTGGACTGTGGCACTCTATTTTTTTTAGAGAGAGAGAGAGAGAGCGAGAGAGCACCTGCGTGGGGAGAGACGGGGCAGAGGGAGAGGAAGAGAGAGAATACACGCTGGCCGTGGAACCTGATGTGAGGCTCCATCTTATGACCCTGAGATCATCATGACCTGAGCCGAAATCAAGAGTCAGACACTTAACCGACTGAGCCACCCAGGCGCTCCTCTAGATAATTAATTCTTAAAACAAAAAGTAATATTATATTTTATAGAAGAAACCAACAAGCCCAGGATGGCCAGAGGAAATTTTGCTGATTAGCTTAAACAGAATAACCATTTCACAAGTGTTAAAGAAATGAGAAATAAAAATGTAAAGCACTGGTTCACTCTATCTGCTCTACTTTATGCCAAAGCCTTAACTCTATACCTGTTTTTCTCTCAATGGAATACACTGTAATCTCATCTTCTGTTGAGTGTGAATCTAGTATTCTCCTAAAGTAATGGCAAGTTGAATTTCATCTCAACATAGGGCAGGCTGGAGTTCGGTTGGATCAAGCGTGCTGCCAGGGACCTGGAACGGGACCACCCGGTGGTGGAGAGCAGGTGTTGGGCCTGAGAGAGAGGTGAGGAAAGATGTGGCTGCAGCACTGGCAGAAAGCCCAACCTGACATCCCTGTAGATGGCAGGATAGGTAATGAGTAGGTAGGTGGTGCCAGTCAATGTCAAGTCAGAAAACTGTCGCATTGGCAGGTCAAAAACAAAGGGAATTCCCCCAGGCAAGCAGCAGCCTGAGGACGTCTGTCAGCAGATGGAAGGTCCTCAAATTCCTTGGTGGAGAATGCACTACCTGGAGGAGCCATAGTAAAAGTACAGCCTTTCTCAAATTACAGGTATCAGGTAGGCTGAGACTCAGGTAAACAGAGGGAAAAAAAGGATCCAACTTCAAGAACGGGAACAGAAGAGAAGCACCAAACTTCTGGAATAAGATGGCTATAAATACTGCAGTACAAGGCATCAGAACTCTGCATAAAACAGAAAGATAATTCTGTTTTCAAGGAACCTACCATGTAATGGAAACTCCCACCTAATAGGATCAAGTTGTTAAATCTCCCCAAACCTCCATTTCCTTGCCTATAACATGGGGATAGTTATATTTCCCTCCTGCTAGTTCGAAGATACATGGTTCAGTGAAAAAGAAAATCACAAAATTATACTTATTCTATGATTCCATTTATATTAAAAATCTGCATCCAAGCTTTTTTGTGAACATATGTACACACACATACACACAGTCACACGCACACAAGATCTGGAAGGAAACACATTCCAGCGCTATTAATGGTAACCATAGAGAAGAGAACGGGAGGGTGCCTTCAGTTTTATTATAAACAGTTCTGTTTCTTTAAATATTTTGTAATATGCATGCATTAATATATGACTTCTCAAAGAAAACACAGCTTAAAATATCTAGCTCAGAGGATTATCACGAGGTTTCAACAAAATCATGTTTGTTCCTGAGGTGTGAAACACAGGGACAGTCACAGAGGCAAATCTCCACAAATGACAGTACTGTTGCCATTGTCACTGTTGCTGCTATCGTTAGAGGGGGAAGCAGAAGAGGTCCACAAAATCCTTGAGAACACAGCAAAAGGAAAATAAAGGCAGAAGCACAGCTAGGAGCATAAACAAGCTATATTTAGACATCTGCGCAGAGAGGACGGTGAAGTGACTGACATGTGTTAAGCAGGACAGAGTCCACCTGGGAAAGTTCCATGGCAATGAAGCTGATTGAGCAGAATTCCGAGGGCAGGAAGAGATGTAGTTTGCCAGCACCAAGCAGCATGAGAATTATCAAAGTGGGTTGGAGAAGCTAGAGACCTCAGACTGCCAACCCAACTAAGTCCACTTTCAGGTTCAGACTCTGTCAGAGCCTTTCTCTTCTGAGATGAGGAAAACCCAGCAGGCAGTGAGAGAGGTCAGATAGAGGCCTTCCAGGGGTCAGGTGTAACGAAGAAAGAGAAATGTGGATGGATTTATAGAGGTTGCCATCTTTCCCCATGTGCTCTGAGAAGAACTGGGCCAGCATTGTGGGAGGTTAGCCAGAAGGAGAGGAGATGAGCGCCCCAGCTGCTATGGCATCTTGTACAAGATACCCAGTCACTGGGGCTTTGTTTGTGTGAGGCAGAAATACTTCATCCAAGTCCACCACACTTCCATTTCCCTCATGGGGGTGGTAGCAATCTGGAACCATGCTGCCCTCAACTGCCTGCCCAGCATGGAGCTTCATGTGTGCACTAATGCTCCTCATTGCCAATTCTTTCTGCTTTCTTAGGGCAGCTCTATTGGGCAAACCTAATGTGGTGTTGTGGACTGCCTGTTTGTGTCCCCCACAAATTCACATGTTGAATCCCCAACCCCCAAAGGGAAGGAAATAGGAGATGTGGCCTTTGGGAGGTAATCAATTATGTATCAGAGTTTTCTGAAGAAACAGAACAAAAAGATTAGAGAGAAAGAGATGGAAAGAGAGAGAGATTTATTATAGGAAATGGCTCACATGAATGTGGAAGCCAAGTCCATAATCCGCTATCTGGAATTCAGTCTGAGTCCAAAGGCCTAAAAGCCAGGAGCACCAATGTCTGGGGGCAGAAGATGAACATCTTGATTCAGGTGGAGGGTGAATTTGCCTTTTCTTAGCCTTTTTGCTCTATTCAGGCCTTCAAGAGATTTGGTGATGTTCACTGGCATTGGTGAGACTACTCTTCTTTACTCAGTCTATCAATTCAAATGCTGGTCTCTTCCAGAAACATCCTCACAGACACACTGAGAATAATGCTTTAGCAGCTATCTGGAGCATCACTTAACCCAATCAGGTTGACACATCATAAGTCACAAGGGCGGAGCTCTCATATTGAGATCAGTGCTCTTAGAAGGAGAGCCATGAGAGTGCTTACTTCCTCTCTCTTGGCCATGTGAGGACACAGCAAGAGACAGTCACCTGCAAAGTAGGATGTGGGTTCTCACCAGACACTGAATCTGCTTGCAACTTGATCTTGAGCTTCTCAGAACTGTACGAAATGGCTTTTTGTTTAAGCCCCCTGGTCCCTGGTAATTTGTTATTGCAGCCCCAGCATACTAGGATGTGGTGAGCATGGGTTTCTGTTCCTGATCACCCACGAGGGTCTTTGAGTTTGCCCTATCATCCTCAGGACACTTAACCAAGCTTTTGTGACCTACCACCCATGACACCAGCACAATTGCTAGTGAACTGGTAGTCAAGGCTCCCTGGTTCTCCTAAGCCTGTCCAAAATGTTGGTCCTTTTCTTGGTCATCTGAGTGCCCTGCTGAAAAATGAGCTCGTGCAGCTTTTTATTCACACTTTCTTCGCTGGATCACAGGCTGTTCCATGGCTTTCTTTCCCCCAGACTTTCCCGTCTTACCCTCATGACTTCTCACTCTGCAGTTTGCAGTGCACTGGGAGCTTCTCCCTGTGTTAGCATACTGAGTTTCTTATACAATGTGCATCTCAGGGGTACCCATTCATCCAGAAGATCCATATGGGGTCATTCACTGGCTGGTGCTAGCCAGGTGCATTCTTCAGTACACTGAGCTCCTCTTGGCCAAAGGCAGCATAGTCATTGAGAATCCATCACAGCAGATGGCCCAGCACTCTTGGAAGCCAGGCTTTGACTTTTTCTACCGCACTGTACCAACGCCCATCAAGCCCTCATAAAGATGATCAGAAAGGTGGGAAAATGCCTGTAGGTGCAGGGATTCAGCAGTCCCAGTCTCAAGTCATGTAAACCAAGACTCAGCACAATCTGTGAGGCAGGAAACCATCCATATGAGGATACACAGCTGAGGGCAGCCAGACAGGCCACAGAATAATAACATGGGAAGGAAGCAAGGATGCACCAAGCATACTTGCAGGGAAGCTAGGGCATGAGAATAGGACCCCAGGGGCAGGGCTTAGGTGAGAAGGAAGGTGATTTGGGCTTCTATACTATTACATCCTGATTGAGGGAAGTTAGTTGGCTCTCTCAAACCTGACACTGAGGAATACTGGACCCTGTAGTGCTTTGTTTGGGCTGCCATAACAAAATACCACTAAGGGACTGAAACAATAGAAATTTACCTTTTCACTGTTCTGGAAGCTGGAAGTCCAAAATCAAGATGGCAGCAACATGGGTTTCATTGTGTGTTTGTGTGTGTCTGTGTGTCTGTGTGTCTGTGTGTCTGTGTCTGTGTGTGTGACCTAGATCTGCCCCTCTCAAGGTTCTGAAAAGCTTCAGTCTTGATTAGCTATTGTCACATGTTATAAGTATCCAAGAGATCTAAATAATAAATAAGACTGCATGGTTTTAAAGGTAGATGAAATGTACTTCCTAGTTTGCAGTACAGAGAAAATGACCCCCATCCCTGGGTGCCAGAAACTGAGTCATCAGCACAGTGCTACAGCATGCAACATCAGCTCAGGAAGCACCTCCTTCTCCCTTGTCACAGGCAGACAGGTAATGGTGGTACAAGAGTTTATTAAGTGTGCTTTAGTACAAGTATTAGGGCTTGCCCATGGTGTTTTTAATGTATAAAGCCCAGACATTCTGCCAATTTTTTCTTGAGCAATGACACCAGGAAAGTGACAGCTAAGTGGATGCTGTACACAAGCTCATCATCTGTCATCTTCATGAGGCCAACAACCACTGCCAGACACAGCACCTTCCTCATCTGGAACCTTACCGTGAACTTCACTTCATCCAATTTGGCCACCACGTACTCATTGTGGATCAGCAAGGAAGGGAACTTGCCAGCCTTATTCAGTCCCAGGCCCAGGATTCATGGGATCTGCTTAATCAGACATTCTGAAATCAAAAAGGCTTCATACTTCTTGGCAAACTTCTTGACTAATTTTTCATTCTTATTGGGTTTTTTCAGCACCTTGATGTCCATGTAGGCAATATCCACAGCCTTGGCCTCATCACAGTGCTGCTGGTCTCCCAAAACACATACAGAGAACTTGGGGTGGGGAGTGCACTTAAGCCTGATGAGGTCCAAGAACCATTTGTCCTTCTGAGTGTCCTAGTTCTTCAAGCTGATCTGCAGCTCCACTGCCTTCAAAAACTTCTGGCTCTTGCACTGGTTGCCATATAGGACTTTCCACACTGCCTTGCATACCCTGTCATAGGAGACTTTTCTGCTCATGGTGCCACATTCTTTAGTGACAGGAACGGAGACAACATAGGTTTCATTCTGATGCCTCTTCTCTTGGCTCATTCAAAACCGTCATCTAGCTGCACACTCCATGGCCTTTCCTTGGTGTGCTCACAGAGAAGGGAAAGAGGGAGCAAGCACAGGAGTCTTTTCTTATAAAGACATTAATCCTGTTGGATCAGAGTTAACCCCATTTAGCCCTAATTAGTTCCTTAAAAGCACCATCTCCAAACACAGCCACACTGGGCTTTAGGACTTCAAGGTATGAATTTGGGGAGGAGGCCAGGGGACATAAGCATTCAGTTCATAATAGGCCCCTAAATAGGATGGACTTTCCCAGGAACTTATAAGTAATATTTGAGAATGCCCACAGGAAATTTAGAGCCATGATTTGATTATTAGCATAATACATACTATTTGCTTTAATAATACAAGGATAAGTCTTTCCAAAGAATATCAGGGAAGAGAAGACAGACCATTCACGTGGGGCCACTTTCCTACGAAAAGGAATTAGCATGAAAGGGACTGGATAATGCTTCCCGTAGAACAGAAGTCAGAAGAGGAATCAAGTATCGGAAGGGTAAAGTTTGGGGGGAAAAGGGAGAGGTGTCACCAGGAAGCTGGAAGAAGCTCACGCAATGAGTGGTGTTCTACTCCCCAGCTCTTTCCTCATAAGATCACAAGTCTATTTGGATTTCTGATTAAACACACAAAAAAAGTGCCAAGCCAGCAATTATTTACAACCAGGGAAGTACCACCCTTACAGGAAGTAGTGAGCAATGTGTGGCCGTGTTTTAGATTGCCATGACAATGGCAAAGCACCATTTAAAAAGGCTTAATGTCCACAGTGCAAGGGATGGTCCCATGGGTTGAAGAACAGTGTTTTCCAAACTTCAATCAATTTAGTCTAAATTTACCTAAGTCTCTGAAGAGTACCTAAGCCCTGGGTCATAGTTATTTACCTATTCATTTACTCATACATACATGTATTGAATTCCTACTAAGTATAGAAAAACTGGGATAAACCAACATGAGTTATACATGGAGCTTGCTTTCAGGGAACTCATACTCTATATGCACAATTAAATATGATGTTCTATGATATGCTCTGTAGTGGTTGTATAAATAGAGAAATAAGATAATGATTAATTCAAACTGGGTAAGAACAAGGAGGAGCGCATCAGAGAAAATATATTCAAGCTGGGATAAAAAGGATGATTCAAATACCAGCAAGTTACTGTGGCAGAAGTAAGGGAGAAGGCAATTCGGTTGGAAGGAGAAAGCAGCACACAAGCACAGAGGCATGAGAGGATATGGTGTGTGTCATGTAGCACAAGATATGAAATACAATTTTGGTAAGTGAGACTAGAAAGACAGGTTGTGACAAGATTGTGAAAATCCTTGTAAGTCATTCTAAGAAGTTGGATTTCAATCTGTAGGAAATGGAGTCCTATCAAAGAATGCAATCCAGAGAAATGACATAATCATTTATAACTTAAAAAACAGCTCACAGCAGGGAAGGGGATAAAAGGAGGAAGACCATTTGAACACATTGTATAGTGCAGAGGAGAAAAGATAAAGACAGTGGGAAAGGAGAAAGTAGAATCTAGCAGATAGAGATAGGTATTTCAGACCCGGAGTCAACACACTCCATGTACCATGGGGAAGTTAATTAAAAGCAATCAGGGGGGGTTTACCAGGTTTCTGTGAAAATTTAGAGTAAAATTTAGAGAAATTTAGAGAAAATTTAAAAGTAAAATTTAGCAATATGACTCTTTCTAGTATTGGCATGTTATGGACTCATAAAAGACCAAATGGGGAAAGAAAAACAGAAAACAATTTATTGTAACAAAAGCTACATGATCTCATGCTAATTATGGATAAATCTCTATTCACTTAATCAGCTTTGAGCTTACCCTTCTACATTTCCCTGAAGAACTGGCTGTATAAAATCTACTGTGTTCCCAACATGCCAGTGGGCTTTAGAGATAAATTCACTCTCAAGATAAGGAGTTTTCAACACACAGTGATTCCTCTGAAATTTCTTTCTCTACCAATTTTGTCTTCCAGTTACTTGTTATTATGTTTTCCTATGATCAGGGCATTGCCATCTGTTCAATAATGCTTTAGCCTGAACAATATGGATGGGATGAATTACAAACGAAAAAGCCAGCAATATGATATTGCTCATGTTTTAATCTTTACAAAGCTTAAATATGAGTGTCTAAATTTCCCCAGTAATCCTAACTCACAGAATGGACTATCAGTCTTTTCCCAGACAGGAAGTGGCTTTGCTTTTCTTCCTTTCAACGTGCCACCATTCACTTGAAGATTTGGGAAAGGCCATTGGACAGGGTTCTAGCTTTGGCTCTGTGTTCACTAATTTCCAAGAAGCCTGACCAGATTCTCAAAATCTACTCAGCTTATTAGAGATGCTGCCCTTTGAGGCCAGCTAATTCAGCATGTCACATCGAGGCAAAGGATTTCCAGACTCGTTGGATTATGGTTGCTGGCAGTAGAAAGGCTTATCCCCTCTGTTTTTGTTTTGATTCCCTGTTGTTTCCGAACTTTCAGAAAGGAAGTCAGTGGGAGTTAAACATACTTGGTTTTTATTACACCATTTCTGTATAATCATACTCTATAATTGTTTAAGTACAATGCTTATGTTATTAAAGATGAAAATAAACACAAATCAATTGTGGTTGTCTAGTTACATTTAGAGTCTGAACTGATAATACAGAAGAGGTTCAACCTCAATACTTTACAGTTAGGCAAAAGGCAAGGTAATTCTATTAATGTTATATTGTGGAATTCTAGAATTTCACAACTGGGATTTTACTTCCTTTGGTCCAGGAATGTTTCTTACCTACCCAAATATCTCCCATGTGCCCCATATAAGGACACATGCTAGTGTCCTTATATACTTACCTAGCCCACAGTTACAAAATAGTAAGCCATCTTTACAATGACTAGCCTTTACTGAGAACTTACTATGTGCTAGTTATAGTGTTAAGTGCTTCAACTGTATTAACTCATGTAATCTTCACAGTGTCCTACAGGAGTGCTAAAATCATTACTCTTCCTATTGTTCCAATAAGCTACAGACGCAAGGACATTTTTCCAAGGTAACAAAGCTCGTAGGTGGGAGAACTAGGGTTCTTAGTCCAGACTCTGTACTCTCAACCACCAAGGAATAATTTTTGTTGTTGTTCAAAATATGTACACGTGTAGGAAAAAGTCATGAAGAGTCATATTAGCATTTACCAGTGATGGGATTTCACATGGTTTTAATTGTATTTTTAATTTTTTTAATTTTGAGTTAAGTCTGAATTTACAGAAATGTTGTAGAAAGACTACTACTATGTAGACTTCCCATATAGTCTTTGCCATGTTTCCCCTAATGTTAATATCCTACATAAACAGAGTACAATTTTTGAAACCAGGAAATTAAAACCGGTATGTACTATAAGCTAAAGTACAGACCTTATTCAAATTTTGCCAATTTTTCCACCAATATCCTTTTTCTGTTCCAGGACCCAAACGAGGATCCCATGTTGCATTTAATAGTCATATTTTCTTAGTTTTCTCCAACCTGTGACAGTTCCCTAGTCTTATCTTTCCTGACTTTGACACTTTTGAAGACTGCTGGTCAATGGTTTGGCAAAGTGTTCATCAATTTGGGTTTAACTAATATTTTCTCATAATTAAATTGAAGTTATGCATTTTTGGCAAGACTATCACAAAATTGGTATCCTCTGCATCATAATATAGTATACCTGATGTTGATCTTAATTATGATGACACTAATATTAATAATTTTAAGTTGGTGTTTTCTAAGTTTCTCCCTGTTTTCCCTTTGTATTTAATAAATATATTGCGTAAGACCTTCTGAGATTATGCACATGCCCTGTTTCTCTTAAAACTTTTACCCACTAATTTAGCAACCATCCATGGATTGTGTCTACAATTATTACTGGAGGGTTTACCTAATAAAGTTTGTATTTCCTTGCATCTTCTACATTGATGAATTAGAATTCATCTGTAAGAAAGAATTATCTCTCTTCTCCCTCATTTTTCTATTTGTCTGATTATTTATTTATATTTCAATGGGCTTGTAAATAATTCATTTTAGTCTGCTTCCTTCTTTTCTGGTACAAAAAGATATTCTAAGCTCTTTTCTTTTCCCTAACCCAGTGTGGGAATCAACTATTTCTCCAGAGACCTGGTTTCTTTTATTGGAGAATGGTCTTTAGAAACCAAGATCTGGGCCGTAGGCATGCCCATTGCTACTGGGTTCACTTTTTTCTAGGCACACTCAATGCACAGATTAAAAAATAATATGTATGTACAGTCAACCACATATACACACACTCATCCGTATTTAGAGATGTCACTATAATGTAACTCTGTTGCTATCTGTAGAAATATATTAAAAACCCCAGGTTCATATTGATGGCTCCAATTTCAACACCACAGTGTTCATTTTAGCCTTTTCCTATTCCTTATTTGTAATATTTTTCTCTGACCATAAGAAATGTGGTTTTAATAATCTACAATTTGTTTTACTTATTTGGGCAATCCTAGTATACCCAAAAAGCAGTCTCAGAATTGCTAACCCACGTTGCTATAAAAAATAATAATTACTAATGAGAAGACAGCATGTGTATACAACTCTTTTGGTCTTTGCTTTAAAAATACTATTTTCCAAAATAGGTTAGTTCTTTTCTTCCCCACCCCATTATTTTTTAATTAATTATATTTCCTCATATTTAACAACAAACATGTATTATTTAATACATTTTAAGACAATATTCTCTGGGGTCTGTATATTGGCTAGAGGATAGAAATTGCTATGAACAAAATAAAGTATGAAGATGAAAACAAATACAAGTTTCCTAAGCGATGTTATTATCTTCACCGCTTTGGTAACACGGGTTTATAAATATTCTTGTTGGGTTCTGTCTCTGGGTTTGTAGACCTTTGTCTCAAGATGGTCTGAAGCTCCAGCCCCAGCCCCTCCCGCAGCTGCTCAGTTGTCAGGTAGCTTGTGTCATCCCTCTTTACCAGCACTTAAGATAGTCACATCATTCCAAGTCCCAGAAAAGGTTCAGGACATTTAAGAATCCTTAAAAAAGAAATAAAGAGAGTACAATCACTGATGTTGGTCGTAAAGAAATCAAGTCAACATCATCTTTTGTGTCCTTCATAAAAGTAGATTCCAGGAAGCTTTGGGAAACACCGTGAACCTTTGGGTTTATGTTGATAAATTTACACTCTTGGAAACATAATGACATATATATATTTGATTACTCATAATGCAGATGTGACATTGTCGTAGCAAAGAAACGAGGGAACTTCCAATAAATGAACCATTTCCTTTGCATGGAGATGAATCGCACTCCATCACTCATTCTGGCAGTAAAACGTATCAGTGCTAGGCTTGCAGCTCAAAACCGTCTTCCCAATAAAATCAATCACTCATTAAAATATGAAAATAACAAGTCTTCCTCCGAAGTTATTGGTCATTAATAATGGCAATTAATATCACAAGGCCAATTGGATTTTCAGATCAGGAAGTCATTAATAGAGAGAGAGAATGATCATTTTGTTTTAATCACTACTCACTTGCCTCCAAACCAAAAAAAAAAAAAAATCTGTCCTCCTCTTGACAAGCTCACTCTTTCTCCTGCCTCCCAACTGCTCAGAGAGGCAGCCCCTGCACTTCCGGCATCGACACATGGGTGCCCAGCGCCTCTCCTTCTGGAACATGAAGTCTGGTCTTCAGGAACTCCCTGAATCTAAAAGCGGGGGGCTTGCCTGCCCTTCAATTTATTCCAATTTCATGTTCATTTCATTGGCATCTCAATTCCTACCGATGCATTCCTGGAAATCAGGTTAAAAGCAAATCAGATTTTCCTTTAGTTGTCTGAGGCTTTATTTCTTATGCGGAATCCAAAGAAATCATATATATGTCCCATAGTATGTCACAGAAGCAAAAATAAAATAAGAATAATACTTTTATCAAAATATACTTGTCAAATAACATTCTAAGTCTTAAAAAAATGGTCTTGTGTGTTATACAATGTTTATGCATAGGCCCCTGTGTACTATGAAAACTTCACTTGTACTGTTAAAAAGGAATAAAACTAAAATCAGTATGTTGGCTTTAACACTAGTCATATTTATAATTAATACACCTCTTGTTGATTTAGAATTTAGAACATCTGGAATTAAAAGAAAGCATGTGGGGGGCAATTTGGACCGCTCACTTTATGTTAAATACCTGTTCAGAAAGTTTGAGGTTTGGGCGCCTGGGTGGCTCAGTGGGTTAAAGCCTCTGCTTTCGGCTCAGGTCATGATCTCAGGGTCCTGGGATCGAGGCCCGCATCGGGCTCTCTGCTCAGCAGGGAGCCTGCTTCCTCCTCTCCTTGTCTCTCTGCCTGCCTCTCTGCCTACTTGTGATCTCTCTCTGTGTCAAATAAATAAATAAAATCTTAAAAAAAAAAAAAAAAGAAAGAAAGTTTGAGGTTTTTCTCTCCCCCTCCCTTTCTTTCCTCTCCCCTTACTCCCTTGTCCTCTCCCCTCCCCTCTCCCCCTTCCCTCTTTCTCTGGCCCCTTACCCTCTCCGTTAACGTGTCCACAACAAACAGAATCAACCCCCTCTCTCACTAACTTCTTTTCTTGGGGAAAAATGAGGATGACATTTAATGTCATCTTTTTGACATTTCCATAATGGGTTTTTCCCCAGCTTTATTAAGCTACAATTGACAAGTAAAATTGTTAAGATTTTTAAAGTGTACGTTGTGGTGGCTTGCTATACATGTAAATATACATTGTGAAAGCAGTCACCCCATCTGGTTAATTTTAACACATTTATCAACTCACTTATCTTTTTTTTTTTATGAAAACTCTTACCACACTTCAGTTTTACTCTCTTAGCACATTTCAGTTATACAATACAGTGTTATCAACTCTTGCAACTATGTTGTACATCAGATCCTCAGATTCCATTCATCTTACAGCTGAAAGATTGTATCTTTTCACCAGCCTCTTTCTGTTCCCCCATCCCCTAGTCCCTGACAACACTTTTGCACTCTGTTTCTATGGCTTTGACTTTTTTTAGATTCCACATATAAGTAATACCATGCAGTATTGGTCTGTCTCTCTTGGCCTATGTCACTTAGCACAATGCCCATATTGTCACAGATAGCAGGATTTCCTTCATTTTCATCGCTGAATAATATTTTGTTATATGTATTATATATGTAATATTACATATATTATGTAATTATATATACATATTATATTATATATATGCATATACACACACACACATTACATCTTCTTTATCCATTCGACCCCATGGACACTGTTCAGGGACACTTAGCTGTTTCCAGAAGAAAATTTTTTAAGGGCGCCTGGGTGGCTCAGTGGGTTAAAGCCTCTGCCTTCGGCTCAGGTCATGATCTCAGCATCCTGGGATCAAGGCCCGCATCGGGTTCCCTGCTCAGTGGGGGGCCTGCTTCCTCCTCTCTCTCTGTCTGCCTCTCTGCCTACTTGTAATCTCTCTCTTGCTCTGTGTCAAATAAATAAATAAAATCTTAAAAAAAAAAAAAGAAAATCTTTTATATCTGATTTTGTGTTTTGAATTTCCTACTTCACCATCCAAGAACAAAAGGAAATAAAATGAAAACTTGATTTGTCAATAGAACACACTGCTTATCATAATTTTTAAAATTTTACACATTTCTTCATACAAGAAAATCTATAGGAATCAAATTGCTGATATTTGATTCCTATATTTCATATGTTTTACACAGACTGTTTCAACACAGAATATTTGAAACCAGTAGTTTCTTATTGAGGTTTTGATGATTATTTTCATATTGAGTCATTATTTTATATTGAGAAAACTAGAGCTTATGAAGATTGAAGAACTAATCCAAAGTCATATATTTCCAGATAGTAATAAATAATTTTAGAATATTAAATATTAGATTTACAAAAATGTAAAGATATTGCATATTCAGAAAATAAACAAGTTCTATATTATTTTTCTTAGACAATATTTTAATTGAGATATAATTCACATACCATATAATTTACTAATTTAAATTATACAATTCAGTGGGTTTTCATATATTCACAGAGTTATGCAACCATTGCTACTATTTAATTCCAGAAAAATACCATCCCCCCCAAAATGCTGTATCCATTAGCAATCACTCTCCATTCTTCTCTGGCAACCATTAATCTATTTTTTCTCTGTGGATTTGCTTATTTTGGATATTTCATGTAAAAGGAATCATAATATGGTCTTTTGTGACTGGTTTCTTTCACTTAGCATGTTTTTAAATTTCATCCATGCTGTAACGTACACCAGATTTTTTTCCATTTTTTTAAAGATTTTATTTATTTAATTTTTTTTTTATTCTTTGCCCCAGGGGTACAGGCCTGTGAATCATCAGGCTTACATCTTTCACAGCATTTACCAAAGCACAAACCCTCCCCAATGTCCATAACCCATCCACCCTATCCCTACCCTCCCACCCCCCACTAACCCTCAGTTTGTTTTGTGAGATTAGGAGTCTCTTATGGTTTGTCTCCTTCCCCATCCCATCTTGTTTCATTATTTTTCCCTCCCTACCACCCACGACCCCCCACCCTGACTCTCAAGTTCCTCATATCAGAGAAATCATATGATAATTATCTTTCTCTGATTGACTTATTTCGCTCAGCATAATACCCTCCAGTTCCATCCACGTCTTTGCAAACGGCAAGATTTCGTTTCTTTTGATAGCTGCATAGTATTCCATTGTATATATATACCACATCTTCTTTATCCATTAAGATTTTATTTATTTATTTGAGAGAGAGAGAGCACAAGATGGGAGAGGGTCAGAGAGAGAAGGAGACTCCCTGCTGAGCAGGGAGCCCAACGCACAGCTTGATCCCAGGACCCTGGGATCATGACCTGAGCCTAAATCAGAAGCTTAACCAACTGAGCCCCCAGGTGCCCCTTTTTGTCCATTTTTATGACTGAATAATATTCTATTGCATGGATATACCATTTTTTGTATTCATTCATCAACTGATAGACATTTGGTTTATACTTTTTGGCTATTATGAATATAAATATCCTGTGTAAGTTTTTGTATGGATAGATGCTCAGTTGTCTTGGGTATATACCTAGGAATGAAATTGCTGGGTCATAGAGAAATTCTACATTTAACTTTTTTTTTTCCTAAGCAGCTATATCACTTTACATTCCCATTGGTAATGTGTGAGAAGGTTCTTATTTCTCTACATTCTTGCCAATGCTTGCTATTATTAGGTTTTTTAGTTCTAGGTATGTATATATAATTGTTCTATGTAATAGGTATGAAATAGTATCTCACTGTGATTTTGATTTGTAGTTCTTTAATAACTAATGATGTTGATTATCCTTTCATTTGCTCATTGGCCATCTGTATATCTTCTTTGGAAAATGTCTATTCAGATCATTTATCCATTGTTAAAAATTAGGTTATTTATATTTTAGTCACTGAGCTGAATCATTATACATTTTGGATACTATTCCTTTGTAGATATATATGTTTGCAAATATTTTTTCCCATTCTGTGGGTTGTCTTCCACTTTTTTATAGAGTCTTTTGAACAAAAGTTTTCAAGTTTGATGATGTCCAACTTATCTATTTTTATTTTAGTTGCCTGTGCTTTTTGTGTCAAATCCAAGAAATCATTGTACAAGTCCGAGTCACAGAGATTTACAGCTATGTTGTATTCTAAGAGCTTTATAATTTTAGCTCTTACACTTAGGTCTTTGATCCTTTTTCAGTTCATTTTCGAATATGTTGTAAAGTAGGAGTCCAACTGCATCCTTTTGCATGTGTATACCCAGTTGTCCACATTTATTGAAAAGATTATTCTTTCCCCATTGAATTGTCTTGGTACTTATTGGCTATATTACACTGCTGTGTTGGACCTCATCAACACCACATACTGCTGAAGCACTTTCCTTTTGTGTGTCAGTGATTCCCTTTCTTCTCTGGCCTCAGCATTTGGGTTCAACCACAGACAGAAGTCATCCTGACAATTGTTAAGGAGGTTTTAAAAGCCACTTGAAAGTATTCCATTGTCTTTCACTCATTGTCCCATTGCTCCTCCATACTCAGTATTTGTTCTTCAAAAGAAGTTGTCAGAAGACTTGAACAAAGAAACTGCAGAACTGCCTGAACTGAGATGTGGTCCTCTTCCTTCAAGTCTTGTTTGCCTCTAATCCAACCCAGAAATCTTGATTTCCAAATACCACTCATTAAAATTGAGGTTGCAGTGTCTCAGGACTTGTCAGCCCATACTCTGACACCCAGGAAAAAAGGTAAGCTGGAAAAGGCTCAAAAAAAGACCCAGTGGAGACTAAAGAACAGTCTTTTCCCAAAATCAATTAATACGGAAAAACACCTCCTCATTTGACTTTTCCATTATGGCACATAGACAAATTTTCTAAATGAAATTATTTGAAAAAAGCTAATGACCCAAGAGTATATGATTACCAAAAAAAAAAAAAAAAAGTACCAAAATGCTGAAGCAGCTTCTCAGAAAAAAATTATCTTGTTGAGTTTGAGGGTTCTGTTCTCAGAGTAAATGCTCGGGGCTCTAAAGACTGTGGGATTCATTAAAGAAGTATATTGAGGGGCACCTGAGTGGCTCAGTCATTAAGCGCCTGCTTTCAGCTCAGGCCGTGATCTCAGGGTCCTGGGATCGAGCCCTGCGTCTGGCTCGCCGCTCTGCAGGAAGCCTGCCTCTCTCTCTCCCACTATTCCCACTTGTGTTCCCTCTCTCTGTGTCAAATAAATAAATAAATATTTAAAAAAAAAAAGAAGTATATTTAGATTAGGTGAGGACATCTGGATTACATTAGTGACTAAAAGCAGCCCGAACTGTGACATGTTTAGAAACAATGCTACTACTATATCACAGTCACAACAATAAATACTTCAGCAAATTATTTGTTACCTAGCATGCATTTAATAACAATAATTATTATTATTTCTTGTGTGAATCTCAGCTTACCAGTTGTCACTGAACTGAGTAGTTAATAACTGTGTAGATGTCTCTCATGGCTTTAAAATATTGACAGCTGATTAAACTGACATTTTCTAAACAACCTTAAGAATTATTTTTCATTTAATCTAGAAGTTTCATTAATTGAAAAAAGAAAACTAGGTTAGCAATGAGATACTAATACATGCCCACAAAAATAGTTAACATTTTGAAAACTTACAATACCAAACACTGATGAAAATGTGGAGCAATTGGAACTCTGAAACATTGCTGGAGGAAGTATAAATTAGTTAAATAATTCAGAATATGGCCATTACAAATTAGAGCTAATCATATGCTGATTCCATGATTCAAGAATAATTAGTTCATGTGATCACCAAGTAACATGTATAAAAATATTGATAGTAGCTTTTGTCATAATAGCCCAAACTGGAAACAACCCATATCCAATAATAAGAAAATGGGTAAATGAATTATGTGCACTCATAAAATAGAATACTACACAGAAATATAGAATAGATTACAACCACAGACAGGCAACCATATATGCTCCCAGATATTATAGTGATCAGAAGAAACCAGACACAAAAAATGCACTATGTGGTGCTATTTATATTAAGTTCAAGAGTGTGTAAATCTAATTCAAGATGTTAAAACATAGAAATCAGAGTAGTGGGGGGGTTTACTTTTGGGGGGTATTGAATGAAAAATGGGGAAAATTCTTTGGTATGAGAATATTCTGTCTTGAGTCAGGTATTATATTGGTGTATGGACAGGAAAAATAGATCAACCCATGCATTTCTAATTAATGCACTTTATGTACCTCATTCAAGGTGGGAGAAGTGGCGCACGAAAGTAGAGAAACTTTCAAACCCTGTTTAACATGAAACAAAGCACCACCTCTTATCCACCTGTAACAGAAAAACAGAATGGAGAATTTAAAGCTAAGAAGCCTGAACACATTTGTCTGAAAAAAAGTTGTGAAGACATCAGACATCATTCCCACTCCCCTACTGCCAATTTGAGTCCCTGAATCCTACTATTCCAACTCCAAGAAATAAAATGATAAACACAATTTACCTGCTGCAGATGCAACTGAGTTCTTACTTAAAATTATGGGATGTGACAGAAAATTAGAGCCTAAAATTTCTAGGTTTCATTTCTTTTGCTCTCCCACAAATTCACTTCTCATCCAAATAATCAATCAATATTCAAGTTCAGCCACTCTAAACTAAGTCATTTGTTAATTCAATTCTACTTGAATGGCTTTTACATAATCCCTAGGCAGGGACCTTGTCAAAATTTTTGCTCAGTGCAATTCCTGGGACACTGCTGACATTCAGTTGAGTGTAGAGTATAATTAATATCATAATAACTATAAGACACAAGGAAAATGCATACCTCCTGCAGTTTGCAGAAATACCGGGCTGTAGCTAACACAGAATTTTAATTCAGAAGCAACAAAGAGAGATTGGAAGGCAGCAAGAGTTATTGGATTCGATAAATTCACAGGCTCAGCCTAAACTGCCAGAAAAACCATACTTATTAGGCAGGATATCCTATAGGAGACAAGTAAATTAAGCAAGATAATTTCGTGTTCCAAATGCATTTACCTTACTGCAGTGAAAGTTGATGTCTTAGTAGCTACATGAAGTCAAATTTCCTTCTGAAGGTAGAAGGGACTCAAAGTGTGTGTGTGGGGGGGTTTATATCTATGTATGTATGTCTGTGTATATTCAAAATGTTCAGCAGTATTGATGGGTAGGGTGAGAAAGAAAGAGTGATAAAATACTTTTGTGACTGAAAAAGATTGTCTAATTAATGAAATGAGTTACACCTTTAGTTCCTTATTCCCACTACAAGAAGAACTGCTGGTATAATGAGGATTAATAAACGTTCCCTCAAGGAGCAAAGTTGTTTTTTCCTCTGGAGAGCAGCCAACAATTCTTCTCCAACCCTCAAGTCGGGAGCACACACCTGATTTTGCCAGCAAAAAGAAAACTACTCTGGTCTGCATTTCACATGAACACCTGTCAAAAATCCCCAGGGTAAGGAGGATTTTCCCCAAATCCAGGTGTCATCTGAAAGGCTCCTTTTATAATCCTTAATGGGTGAGGCTCCCTGAACAGCAACAGCAACATCACCGGAGAACTTAGAAAATGCCCTGTTCTACCCCAGATTTACTGAATCAGAAACTCCAGGGCTGGGGCTAGGGAATCTGTCTTTCAAGAAGTCCTCTCAACGACCTTGATATATGCTCGTCTTTAACTTATTTGCCTCAGGTCCACATCCTCTTCCATCCTTCCAAAAAAAAAAAAAAAAAAAAGGTGATCTGGTCTCTTCTTCAGCCACTGCAAGTCTCTCCTCTTGCCCCATTACTTTTTTTTTAATTATTCTTCATGGTGGAGTCATCGTTCCCACCTGCCACTTTACACAACATTATTCAAACAAGATACACTCACCCACTAGTGATCATCACTATGCAAAAAAAGTTTTTTTCGTCCCCAAATCTTGCTTGTATCTGTTGAATTGTATTAGGGACATGCCGCAGCACACAGATCTTCTGGAACCAGTCCTCAGTATCGCGTTTCAGAGCGTCTCACCACAGCCATACCTCAGCCCCCAAAGCCCAATTCTCCTACATGACATGTGAGCTTGCATTTAAGATTCCATAGAAGAGATTCTGTGGCTATATTATTATTTTATTTCTAGACAATAAAATCTGGAGGAAGTAACTCATGTGTGATATTTCTGGGTCAAGACTTTTATGAAGCAGGTGTTTCTTTTTCCCCTCCACCTACTAGAGGGACACAGTGTGGGGCTCCACACCAGGGGCAGTGGTTCTCAAATTTTACCATGGATCAGAATCATCCAGAGGGCTTTCAAAAATGCTAATCACTAGACCTCACCCCTACAGTTTGTATTCAGTTGCACTAGGTCATGTCTGAGAATTTGCATTTCTAATAAGGTCCTAGATGATGCCAGTCTCCCTGGTCCTGGGACCACACTTGGAGAGCCACCGGTCTGAACTATTGTTCTAAAGAATGGTGAAGCCATTATGGACATTGGGGAGGGTTTGTGCTTTGGTGAATGCTGTGAAAGGTTTAAGCCTGATGATTCACAGATCTGTACCCCTGGGGCATAATAATAATAATAATAATAATAATAATAATAAATAAAAATAAAGAATAGTGAAGCCAAAAGAAAGAAGCTGCTTCCCTGCATGACCTTGGAGAGGAGAAATGTTAGCTGATTAAGGACATCAACCTCATTCCATTTTTTAGCAAAACAAACTTCTATTGGTTTTGAGCCAATGTGCCCTTACCCTCTATTTTTAGTCATCATTCATTCTATTCTTAAATAATAAAATTACCTAGAAAAGTAAATTTTGACCTCTTTGAGATCTTATACAAACGTATATTTATAATATCCATTAATAACAAAACAAAAGACACTAAGAAACCCCAAAACACAGACAAAAATGAAATGGTACATCTCTTAAATTAGAAATAAGCAATTTGTAGTCTTTCTTTTTTGTTATAGATTTTTTTCAGTGTTTATCTTCCCCAGGGTTTCAACAAGATTCTTATGAACTGCTTTTCCTTAGTGCAATATTACATCTTTTTCTGTCTAGTTTTCTGTCAATCAATGTCTTTTTGTGAGGCCACCAGGACAAAGCTGTGTCTGATTTATCTTTACTTTCCTGGTGCCTCACACAGTGCCTGGCATGAAGTCAAGATTCAAAAAATACATTTGTGAGATGAACAAAATAATAATAGTATGGCAATAATAAATAATAATTATTATTTTATTGATTTTATTTTAATAATAAAAGCATGGCAAAGGGACAAATGCATATTTTTAAAACTTGGTTTTGTCAAGTGCCAGATCCTAGGTTCCATTTAATTCCCCAGATGCATTCAACAGACACTATTGAGATGCTTGGTAAAAAGCAGGAGACAGAGTCAAAGTCCTTCCTCTTAGATTCTATCCCTATGAAAAGAGACATAAATAAGCAAATGTTTTAAAAAAATATAATACAACCAAATAGAAATAAAACTAAAGCGAGACACCTAATCGTGAATGTAGATTCATTAGGAAAATTAAAATAGGCTGCTGCTTTCTAAGATGCTTGACATAGACAAAAGCACTTGGCAAACTTTATTCTCATAAAAAAAGGGGAAATCTGCATTGTTCCAGTAACAGCTATCAATAGGTCCCTGTATCAATAGCTTTCACATCACCAGTGATTAGTTTGACGAAGCACAGGAGATGCAGCAGACACACTCACTTGACTTTGTCTGCCTTCTGTACAAGCGCTCACCTCCCGGAACTACCAGAAATGAAGTAAGAGGGATATAAGTTCAGTTAATATTGTCAGAGCTTTTTTTAAATCTCAGAAGGCTAGGGGAATGTGGGTGGCTCAGTCAGTGAAGCAGCCAGCTCTTGATTTTGGCTCAGGTCATCATCTCAGGGTTCTGGGATCAAACCCCACTTCAGGGCTCCACACTCAGCAGGGAGTCTGCTTAAACTTCTCTCTCCCTCTCCCTCTGCCCTAATCCCAAAATAAATAAATCTTTAAAAAATTTAATCAAATCTTAGAAGGCTATACTGTGACTATATTGCCCCTGTTTTGCAATCTGCTATACTTCATCCTCATCAGTTTATTTTAAAAATACCCAAACTGAAATGATAATTGATTTATAAGTACCCAAACAGAAATGATCATTGGTTTAGAATGTCATATGAGCTACAAGCCCCAGCTCTTGGGTCAAATAGACCTATTTCAAGTCACTCAATGACCTAGATGGCCTTGGGTAAGACTAAATTCTCTAACATTTCTATATTCATTGAATGAGATCACAGTAGTGACCCTTTCATAGGATTTGGGGGAAGATTACATGAGACAATTGCATGTAAAACACTTACTTGCTTTCTAAATAATCATTCAAATTGTGCAATTCTAAGAAGGATAAGAGTATGTTCAGTAGGGGTGAGAAAATGAGGCAGTCATAGTGAAAGAGTATCAGAATTTAAAAACACAGTGGTAAAACCATTCTGGAGTTTGAAGTTTTACAACGAGGCTATTGTGATGAGTTGCTGAAAATAATTTTGTTGGAATAGAGGAGGATAGAAGTCAAGAAACTGTGAGTCAGGGTTTTAGGCATTGAACACAACAAGGAAAATGATAGAAGGTAGGAGTCAAGTACTAAAGTTATTAAAAATCTGGAAAAGGGAAGTCAGTAGATGACTGTCAAAGAAGTGTTCGTCAGTTAGATTTCTCTATTATATGCTCTTATAGCACCTAGTATTTTTCCTTTGTGTCACTTATCTAGGCTATAATTAATTAACTAATTTATTAATACCCATCTGTAAGATAATAAACTTCTTGAAGGTTAAGTCCAAGTATGTCTTATTCCCAAATGATTACATTTATTTGTAAAATACCAAAAAAAAAGCATAATTAATGCTGGATGCGTGGATGGATGGATGGATGGTTGGATGGATGAACGGACGGATGGATGGACTACTTGGCAAATAAACAAATAAGAGATACTACTAAAAACAAGTGGCATCAAGATCGAAAGAAGAGAGATTTCAGAGTAAGGTCAACAGGAAGATTACCTGTAAAGCAAAATTATACCTAAGAACCCAGGATGTCTTGGTGAGGATTTACTTATTTACCACCTCCTTCTGTAATCTCCTCCTTTTTCCCAGGTTAATAAACCACATCTTTAGAAACTTATTTGGTAATTAATAATTAAAATAAGTGTCCCGAATGCTCCATCAAGCATACTACTAGAATCTCTCAGCATCATTTATCACCTTGGCAATACACATAACATTTTAAAATGCGCATGACTTTGAGCCAACAATTCCATTTCTAGAAATTTATCCTACAGATACACTCACTCAAATATGTGCACTGCACATACAAAGATTTTCTCTGCAATATTATTTAAGATATTAAAAAAATGACACTGGGTATCCCAAAATAGGAGATTTGTTAAATAAATAAGTGATAAGATTCATACAGTTGAATTTTGTACACCATCAAAAATATCCTGACCTTTAAATATTCTCCGTGATATACTGTTAAATAAAAAATATGGATAAAACATGGAAAAATCTATATAGGATGATTCCATTTTTAAAATACATAAATGTGTGGCAGGGGGTAGGGGCGCAACTATTTCTGGATAGCACTTGGGCCCTCTTCTCTCCTTTCTTTTCCTCTCTTGACACTCCCTGCTCTTGTCATGTCTTATTAAGGAAGAGTGGTCCTTGGTGAGACATAATGAAAAGATTTTGGAGTATAACACACAAATATTGGCCAGGGGAAACCATCACTACTAGCCAGAAAAGTACTGGTTTGGCTTGTGGATATTTCACTGTGAAGACTGGAAGGCACTCCATGTTTCTCCAGGTCTGTAGAGCTCAGAAACAAAGGGGCGGGCCCTGTCCTCTGTCTCTAGGTGACATCCAGGCACTTGAGCATCACAGTTTTCAGTGAGAATCATAGGTTTGACCACGCATGTGGAGGGGGAGAAGGAGTAAACCACGGTGAGAGGGATGGGATCTCTGTGATTAAGTCCCCCAACTGGGATCTGGCTGAACTGACAGGTGACATGAATTAAAGGAAATGATTTGCTCCACCCTTGGGACTCCAGAGGTAAGTGTGTCAGTACTGCTTCTCCTGGTATAATGAAGTGGTAAAATATGTATGTTTACATATAAAATAGCATATGTAAAAAAAAATCTTAAGATACAAACCAAGGTGTTAACAGCGATTGTTCTTGTGGAGTAGATGGTTGCACTTTGGTAGAAGAGAGGTGCTAGTGAGATGCTGATCAGAAGGAAATGGAGATACAAAGGGAGGGAACCATTTATGGCAATTATGTCCCATCATTTAAAAATGAAGAGGGATTTTTAAAGAGAGTTCAACCAAACCATAGCTTGATTGTACATTAATTAGGGGTGAGCTGAAGAAAGTAAGTTGGACTTTTCTACGGATGGTGCATCTGTCACTGGGGTTGCCCCCAAAGTTGGAATAAAACTGTTCTGAAATCTTCCTTCCTAGAAAATCATTGTTCTACCTTCTTGGAAATGACTATTTAGCTGTGCAAACAAATGAAATAGGCAAATCATAAGTTTTCACAATCGCTTACACAAAGAGCAAAAGGAAATCTCACACAGCACACCTCCCACATCCAACATGCTATAGATTAGCTCTATTCATCCACACAGCACAAGAATTCATACTATTACCATCTAATTTAAATAATTTGAGTTCTTTCTAAATAAATTCTGTGATTATCTGTGGTATTCAAAGACTCCCAGCTTATAGTCTTATAGCACAAATTACTCCTTTTACATAAGTGGTCTCCCAAGGCTGTAGACATGAAAGTCACAAAGATTACCACTTAATAACTAGCTACAAAACTCTGTATTCCTATTTCCTACTAGGAATACTAGGAATATTCTATATTCCTACTAGATTGCAAGTGCTCAGAAGGCCAGATGGAGTCTTTTTTTTTTTTTAATCTAATTTCCTATAGCACAAAGTAGAGTGCACTACCAAGAACAGACGCTTCAGTCAGTGAAGACTAAAGCCATCACACAGAAATGACAGGTAACTGGTCTTCTTTGGGCTTTCTGGCCATAATTTTTTTTTTTTTAAGATTTTATTTATTTATTTCACAGAGGGAGAGAGATCACAAGGAGGCAGAGAGGCAGGCAGAGAGAGAGAGGGGGAAGCAGGCTCCCCGCCGAGCAGGGAGCCCGATGCGGGCCTCGATCCCAGGACCCTGAGATCGTGACCTGAGCAGAAAGCAGAGGCATTAACCCACTGAGCCACCCAGGCGCCCACTGGCCATAATTTTGTTACTTCTTCACTGATAAAGTATATTATTTCAATTCTTCTGTTCCTCTAGCACTTGTTTTTTTGGAAGCTTAATTTATCAGGACATCTACTACAATGTAGAAAAGGGAAAAGAGGTAAAAACTTAACTAATAGATTTGGTTCTTCTAAATAACTTTATAGGAAGATTGGCTGGAGATTATGTGTTTATTCATGACCCACATGATTCCTTCCCCCAGACCATGGGGCCAAGACTTGGTTAACCAAGACTTGGCTCTTGTCAGGGACTCACTAGGCCTCTTAAGTTTCTCTCACAGTTTTACCTGGAAATGCCCCTACCATTGATCCAACAAAATGAAAGAGCCTAACTACGAAACCACCAAAAAAATGGGTATAATTTGCTCTTATAAATATTGAAAGAGCTCTTATCAGACATTAAATTTTTAGAACATAGTTTTTAAAAGATTGGAATTTATACATTCTTGTTTATTTCAACATGTACTCATGTTCCATTTTTTCTATAAAACAGCTTCCCCATACTTCAGCCAGAGAGCATGACTCTAAAATGAAGAACTCGTGACTGGGTGTGGGAGGGAAAAGACTAAAATTAGAGAGACCAACAAGCTCTAATATTAGGGATTTATTTTGAAAATGCCACCTCTAATGAGAACTAACAAAGAAATTCTCTAAAAATGAATTGACTTGCCTAGCAGGTTGGAGTTCTGTCCTATCCTAACAGGAGAAATAGCCAGTCTTTCTGGATTCTTTTTGAAGTTGTACAGCCAGGTTCAAAAGAAAAAAGAAGTATTCATCCATAATCATGTAGAGAAGAAACCTTCGTATTTGGTCTGAAGACAGAAGAGATTGACCAGGACAGAGACAGGGCAAAAATAAAGAAACCTAGAGAGGTACTCTTTCTTGGTCAGTCTGTTGAGCCTCTAAGATGCTCTCCAGTTTTCAGCTAAATAGTTAACACACCAACAGAATTAGATGTCACACACTGCATTTAGATGGGGTACTGTGTCACCATGGTAACTGGTTTTGCTTAAACATAGCTCTGCATGTACGCAGTCCAAATTAGCTACAGAAGACACACACACACACACACACACACACACGCACACACAATATTCCTGGAGCTTATGTAACAGCCGCCTATCTGCTATATTTTTCTGAAATGGGGTATTTGAGTTCATGTTTGTAAATGCTCTTTCTTTAAAACTTTCCTTTCTAGGTAGCGTGCCTCTGATTCCTCAGCTGTTTTGATCTTGGAAGCAATATGACAGACACAATTTCAGGTAATAATCAACATGTGAAAAGAAGAATTTGCGCTGGCTCTTGTCAGGAATTTCTGGGTGCTTGGAATATGGATTGTAAAACCTACCACTCGAGCTTCTTACCTTTCAAATGCTATTTTATTTGGCTCATCCTTGTGGAGTATTCCAGATCATTTTTCTTGAAAGATGATCCCCAAATAGCATTCCCACCCCCACGGACTCCTCCTTGTGATAAAATTGCTAAGAAAACAACTTAAAGCAAATTGAAAGAACTTTTAAAAAGAAAGGAAGTTGCCACAACCTGGTATCCAAACCAAGAAATATCCTTAGCATTCTTCCCATGATTTTTCCTTGAAGATTTATCTAAAAGAAAGTAAAAATAATTTATTGGTTGAACTCCATTACATGGCACTGTTAAAAGCATGTGATTTTTTTACTTGTCAAGTCTCTATTTCTGTTTTTTTTTCTTCTTCTCTCTCTCTCTTATTTTCTGAGAAGAGAACTAAATATGATACACTTTGGGGGAAATTACATCATTGGCTGTTTTACAGTTTTCAAGACCACTCTGGTTTCTGTACTAAAATGGCATAATGTCTGCAATGTTAGTGAATATTTGTCTGAAAAGAGGGTAAATTAATCTTATTTCCCCTACTGAACACCACTGAAATTATCTTTCTGCTTTTGGCTGCAGGATGTATTCACAGTTTGTCCAGTGACCCTTTCATTTAAAGGAAAATAGCTACCATTTAATTGAGCCCCAAGTATGTACCAGGCACTTGGTGGGAAATCTAGCACACCATGTCATTTAATTCTCACAAAACCTTGCAAGGTGGGTGTTATTATCTCTACTGAAGAAAAGGAAATTAATGCTCAGAGGGGGTCTGTTATTTTCCCTATTTTACACAGCTTATAATTTGGCAAAGCTGATATACAAATGCAGATTCCAGAACACATTTGCTCAGAAGATACTCAGCCCATTTCTAACGTTGCTACTACTAAATACAGCAGGAAAGGGCCCTTCTTCTTTGGATTAAGTTGGATCTGCTGTATTTTTTCATTAGAACTCTCTTTCTCTGTTGGAGCATCATTACTGCGATCCCCCGGGGGACCACTGGGAGGCAGTAGGAGTCTGAACCCGGCATTCCACCTTCAAGTCATCACCGTTGGCTTGCTTTCTCTACAAAGGGTCTCTATCTCTACAAGGAGGTGAATATATAACCCTTTTTTTTTCCTTCCCAAGATATCCAGAGTCGAATGTGCTGAAATATTTCTTGAAAACTGTTTAAGAACGTGAAATGTCCTGACCTTCGTATACAACGAGAAGCAGCAAGATAGCTGTTCCGCGCAAGTTTCTGACGAGTCAGTAATAGCCGTGCCTGGGGAAATGGAGGCAGTGGGACAGGCCCATGCTCCGAACTCACAGGGTCCAGAGGCGCGGGAGTAGGAGAGAAGCTAACATCATCCTTCCAGAATCGTAGGAGCATCACTAACATGGGCTGAGGGATCAATGGCTGCAGGAGGGGACAAGAACAACTGTCCGTGCCACTGATGTGACAGACGCGAGGAGGAAGGGAATCCACAGTTGGCTGTCACCTGCTAACCCTAGCACTCATTCAACCATGCAGCTTTCATGCAGCAGGTTGGAGTCTTCCTAGGGTCATTGTGAACTCCTGGAATAACCTTCGTGTTGGACAAAGTTCTTTTGAAATTAAGCTATCCAGGAAAATATGATCTGAGCTAATTTTTTTCAAGAAATCCCAGAGGCCTAGAGTTAGTGGATTCAAAGTAGCCAAGAGCCTAGCTGACTAGCACTAAGGTTTAGATGCTCCAGAATTATTTCTGGGTCAAGGAAGCCGATTACAAGATGGCCTCTTACAGAAAAAGAACAAGAAAGAGAAAAGACTTAGAAAACCTTCCTAAAGTGACTGTGGTCATAAGAACATGGAATTAGAGATCTTGTGCACTTTGAGATTTTTCTAGAACGACAGGCAAGATAATACAGAAAAATAATATCTCCTGTGGGTGTGACTTTTTCTATAGAGATTGTTGGAGGACAGTTCCTTCGCTCCCCATGTTAAGAATCTATCGGGCTGGTCATCCATTCCTCCATGAGCAGAAATTACAGTTTTGAAAATCTAAGCCATGTTGATCTCAGCGTGTGGGCTGGCACTGTGGGCCATACAGATTGAGGGCTACAACTGGGCACCTTGCTCAAAACATGTCAGCCAGGCTCCTGGGTTCTCCCAGGACTGGTTGCTAATAGAATCTTCAGTATTTCTTTTATAAAGCCTTGTTTCCTAGTTGTGGCTTTTGGAGCTATAATTACTTGCTAAAGATGACATTTTTCTTTTGCAAGTAAGAGGTCTAGGATGGGTATATGAAACCACCCTATTTGAATAAGTGCATCAATTTAGTATCTTGAAGTAAACAAGGTTAATGAATTGATGCATTCTGTGTAGCCCCTGAACGTAATTAAATTCAAACATTACCCAGGAGGGAGTCGTGTTGCTGACCGCCTTCCACAAGGACAGCACCAGGGAAAATAGCAGCCTACAGACTAATTATTAAATCTTACCTCTTCATCAGGGAGAAACAATGGATTAACCATTTTACATCACATTGGAAGTCAGGGTTGCTATGCATTTCTGTTATAAATACTTACCCAATACTCTGATTTCACCATGCTCTTTACAGAGTTAGAGTTTGTCCTGGGTCTTACATACCTAGTTTCCTCAGGCTACATCATTGTCCGGGGATTTTTTTTTTTTTAATTTATAAATGGTGTGTTTTCTTATCTTGGGTTCCTTAGTTAGTTGTGGAATCTCCATTCCTTTTCCAATCTCTCAATCTTGGAAGCTCCCAGGGAGGGTCTCATCAATAGCACGTTGAACTATCTGACAGATGCCACCATCTTTCTACTCTTCCACTCTGCTTTGAGAGCCCTATCTATATATCTGCTGCCTCAGCCATTAAAACCTTAAAGGCCCCATAAAGACAACTCACCATTTCTCCTACAGGCTTGGGCACTGTCTGTAGCAGTTTTCCACGAAAGTCAGGCTATACCAGCCCCATCGAGAGTACAAGTTCCATGTCTACACACCCTCTAAGACTAGGGTGGTCAGATTGAGCAAATAAAAATACAGAGAAGCAACCAATAAATGTTTCCTGGAAATATGTCCTAAATATTGCATACAATATACTTAAAAAATTGTTTATCTGAAATTCAAATTTAATTCAGTGTTATATAATTTCCCTGGCCACCTTGTCTAAGACATATAGAAAATGTCTGTTTCAGGGTGCCTGGGTGGCTCAGTGGGTTAAAGCCTCTGCCTTCGGCTCAGGTCATGATCTCAGGGTCCTGGTATTGAGGCCCACATCGGGCTCTCTGCTTGGCAGAGAGCCTGCTTCCTCCTCTCTCTCTGCCTGCCTCTCTGCCTACTTGTGATCTCTCTCTCTCTGTGTCAAATAAATAAATAAAATCTTAAAAAAAAAAAAAAAGAAAATGTCTGTTTCATTCATACTACAGTATCATAGAGGAGTCTTTATTATTTTTAGTAGCCCCACTTTATTAAAGAGGACACTGAAGCTTCCAGTATCAATGCACAAGTTGTACCTGGATGTCTGATTTCAGTCCTGGGCTCCTAAATCCTCCCTATGCTGCTCAGTCTCTCTTCTGTACCGCTGCATATATCATACCTCTGCTAAATAGCGATCATCCGCACTATCAAACGGGGGACATTAAATATAAAACATATTGATGAGTGGAATTTTGAGTTAAGAGTGACAAGACCTTGGTATAATCCAAGAGTAGCTTACATTTGCTATAGATAGAGCACCTAAATGAGATGGGCTCCAGTTGTCAAGAAACCAGCTGACCTGAGTATCAAAAATGTGATAAGGCCTTCATATTCTTAAAAAATATACATCCATTTTGGAACCATTCCTCCCTTACCCTTTTAATCAATGTGCCACTAATCCTAAAGCCCAAATTCCATGCCTTCCTACATTGTCTCATCTGGCTGGGAAATTGCTTAATCAATAAAGCACTTCACCTGCTATTTCCACCTACTTCCTGGCTACCTGCTCTCTATTCACTTGTAATGCTATCCAAACAGAATTTTTTACCCTGTCTTTTTCGATAACTAATAGATAAATGAGTCCAGTATCTTTCCTGACCAGCCATTGGTTGTGGCCTCTTTGAATAAACCAATAGAAACCATGCTCCACACTAAAGAGACTATTAAAATAACCCCACCACTTTAAAGTCATTTACTTGGAAAAAAAAGTTTATATGCCCCTCAATGAACAGGGACCCACTTCTTTTCATTTGGTTGTATTCTGAGACATACACACATGTATGTTGGATCCAAGAACAGAGCCTTCTTCTAGGAAGAATCAAAGAAAGAAAGAGCAGAAAAGCTTTGTATTTATATCTTTACTGTATTCAACATATTTTATTGTTCTGAATCTCTTTTATTTGATATGTTTTTGAAAACCAAAACTTTTGAAAACCAAAGGTGAGCTGACATATCTACTTGGCAACCACAGGCTAAAGAAGCTTTCGGCATTTCAAGTGCTTCAAAATATAGTCTGAACACTCGGGCTAGGACCTTTCAATTTTCTTAGATGGGGACTTCTGGCTCAGGAAAGCCTCTTCCTCTTGCAAGGATTCCCTGTTTATCAATAGTAACTGCCCTAAACATGTCATTTGTGGGAATAGAGCATACCCTGCACTTTCCTTCCCAATAACGAAGCTTATGATCCCAGGAACTTACCATATTTTTGTTCCAAAACATATTAGAATAGGGATTGCAAACTAGTTTCTAGTCACTTCCTGGAGTACTGTGTTTAGGATACTACTCAGGCCACATTTGGGCTCTAGAAAATAGTTTTATGGTTGCTCAGCCATGTTTCCCACGGTTGTATGCTTGGAGAAAAAAAGCACACATGCTTTGCACTTAATATGCCTGTATTAGAAGCATAAATTGACTAGATGAGACTGGAAATCAACTTCAGATTCCTCGGATGAGGAGCTAACTAACTTTGTTAGTTAACTAACAAAGGCAGCTTCATCTCTTCCTCAAACTGACCAGGACGCCTGCCAAGCAGAGAAGCACTGATGCCTTTCTCTATTACCTTACCATCTTCATCTAAAAGGACTTGTTAAGCACTTAATTGTGCATATGGGTGCTCATGGTTCTGAAAAGAAGCAGAACCTCATCTTTGAGCTTCATCTTAGCCTAGAGAAACATTAATATTAAAGCATGGGAGAACTCAATGCCTTTTCCCCTCCATATCATATTTTATCAAAAGAACCCCTTCTTTAAGTTGCTTGAACCAACATCCCAAAAGTATAAAGTTCTTAGTGGAATACTCTTTTAGTTTTACTTGTCATTCCATTTCTACCTGGGAATCAAACACTTTTTCAGAAGCTAGCCCAAGACTGATCAGCTCACAGCCAACAAATCAAACTCAGATCACCACCACCATCCAGGCGACACATTCTTTCCTGCTAAACAAAGGACCCAAGCTTCTGCTTGGGTCTTTTTTCTCTTGAGATAAATTTTCCTGAGAAGTTCCTTTGTCCTCATGCAGACAAACTTCTCACAGCTGTTCAGAGAAACCCAGATAGGTATTAATTCCATACCGATCCATATGGGGATCCCTGGGCAGAATTTCCATAATCAACTGGGTGAGGCTCAATTGAGGTAATCAGTTGGTTATTTATGACTCCCTTAGGCATCCAGAAAACAGCAGTATGATTATAATAGCCAGGTAACTTCCAAGCCATTTCTTTGATATCCGTGAAGATTCCTAAAAATGGGCCTGGCTACTTCCAGTTCACATGACTCCATGGATAGGACAGCTCCCACACTTCAGCAATGGTGTATATGATGAAAATATTAAGTCTACTCTTGGATCTAATAGCCCTAAGTTCTCAGGGAGCAACCTAGCCTGATGAGTGCACCTTTTCCCTCCTTTAAAGTTGCCTAAAGGTAGACCCAGTATTTCTCAGTTGAATTGGAGAAAGTCTGTACAATGGCATTGAGAGAGAGGGTGGGTTGGAGCTGATCACCTCCCAGATCTTACTCACCAAGCCCTGTTCAACCCAACTCTTTATTGGTCCAAAAGAAGAAAGGTGCCACATGGGCTAGAGGTAGCTCAGGTTAATCATTAGTTCTGTGAATTCTCTGGGTAGATAAGGATCTTTTGAGTAGACCCACACCAAATTAAAAAAAAAAAACTTTTTTTCTGAAGAGCTTCACCAAGTTGGAAACCAAAGGGAAATGAGATGGAAAATTAGACCCATATATTTGACAATCTGTATATTTCTACATTTTTATTCTCCTTGTACGTATAACAGAGACCTTCAAAATGACAAAAGGACTCAGAACTAAAAGAACTATTCACAGGATTATACTTTGTGGAGAGCTGTTGTTGTACAGTATAAAAACAATAAGGACAGAGGACCTGGCCCACCTGCAACCCCTCTGAGCTTCAGGGTCTTTACCTATAAAATAAGAAAAGAGAGCCTGTATGGGCACTTTAAGAGATATCCAAAAATAACTTTTGCGTGTCAGTGTTTTGTACATTGTAAAGTTTTAAAAAATCTGAAGGACTATGATGATCACACTCGAAATATATATGGTAGGTTAAACTTTTTCAATAATGTTTATTTTATTTCAACTAAGAAAAGTGACAACTTTTAAATAGGACAAACTGTTTCCAAATTTTTAATCATCAGGTGACACCATGTGGAGAGGCATTGTCTCACTCTGACCCCATCAGCAAACAAAACAGCTTGTTTCCTGTTTCTTAGAATGATCCAATTATCAAAATGTGTGCAGGATACCAGGTCATACCAAAGTGAGATCCATTAGGTTTAAAACCTAGAAACAAAAAATAGACCATAAAACAAAGAACAATATGTTCAATTCATAGAGTAAGAAAAGAATTTTCTCCTCAATCATGGGCCATAATGAAAGTAAACACTGAAATAAGAGAAAAGCTCTCAAAAAAAATCACAGTACAACAAACCAAGGATAATCAACTAATAGTCTCTCTGCAATGTACACTATTAATGTCGTAGATCTTGTTAGTGATATGTTTTAAGAAATGTCATGATAGAAACAATAATAAGCCTGAGTGTCTTTCTCAAGATCATATAAACCGTATCATAACCCCAGCCTCATTTTTGCTTCTTTTAATTAGAAGTTAGTCGCCAGTACAATGAGACAAATTCTTTATTAATAACATTCCCACTTACATTATCCATGCAGAGAAGGTAAGACTAAAAATGAAGGGAGGGAGGGGCTTGAAGTTGGGAGGCTTTCATTTTCTTTTCAAAGGAATGGAAGGCCACTGATGAGATGTGACTTGAGATATGTTTTAATAACCTTAATCTGGAAATGGTATAAGGGAGACTGAAGGAAGAGAAATTGGAGACAGTTAATTATCACAAAGTAACTTCCCAGTGTGATGGCAAGCCAATAAACGAAAAAGAGAGACTACTGCAATGGTTCAGGGGCTCATTTATTTATTTGTCAGATATTTTGAGCTCTTAAATGTGCTGATTATGAGCAAAACACAGATGACACCATAATGTTGACCAAAACTAAGTATGGAGCCTGACGCGGAGCTCAATCTCATGACCCTGAGGTCACAACCTGAGCTGAAATCAAAAGTTGGACAACAGATTGAATTACCCACACGCTCCCTCACTGTTCTTTTCTAGGGCTTTCCTTTTCCCTTCAATTCTAAACCTTCACCCATTAGCGTTCAGTCTTTTGTTTTCCTATTTTCTCTCCCTGGCATTCTTTCCTTCAGTTCCAAAGACTTAAAGAATATCTACTCCTGTGGTTTTCAAGCCTAAATTTCCAACCCATCCTTCACTCCAGAAACTTCTAGTCAGGCTTTTAACAAATCCATTTCAATTTCCACTGGCCCCCCAAACTTAGGAAATTAAAAACACAACTTTACATTTTCTCCCTAAAATATGCTTTTCTTCCATCTTTCTTTGTTTTGAAATGGTACCTGCTCACACCAAAAACTGCATATTTATTATCGCTATCAATTCCCAAATCCGATCTACCATTTGGATGGCTTAGATGTGTCTCTCATGATCATGAGAAAAATCTCCTAATGTCAGGTGCTGCAGATCTCATTTCCTAGCCAAATTCTTCACTTCTTGAAAAGGTAACACCAATTTGCTTGGGATGAAAAACAAATTGCTTAGAGATGGAAAAATTATTTAATCAGTGGGTAATAATGTCTCACTCTGGGAAGACTGAGGATTAAGTTTAGAAATAATGAACTAAATTAAATCCATAGTATTAATACTTTTGCATTAAACTAAGAAATAATATTTGTACATTATTTATTTGATATATTTGTAATGTTTAAGAGAACTTGGCATATTAGAGTTACGGCTATAATTTAAAACGTCTAATTACTAATTTTCACCTGTGATTTTAAAATCAATGTTTAAAATGTTTTATCACATACTTACGAGAAACTATTTGCAACATTAGTCAAGTTGCAGTAAAGAACTTCATAGGCCCTTTGTAGGTTTCGATTGGTCATATTATTGAAATAGTTAAAAGAGTTAAATATCTTCAAAATATAAATGATAAAAATATTAATGCTCCTTAAAAGTGGTTGCTTCAAATTATCAGACTTTGAATAGAAAAATGAGATTTTAATGAAAGAAATTAATATTTTCAGTCTTATTAGTTTAAAGGGGGAAAAGGCATGCACACACACGCGCACACACACACACACACACCCATGGGAAATACTGATATGTGCCTGCAATAAAGTAATTTTTCAACTAATAAGTATTGAATGAAAAATGACACCAGATCTATCTTAAATTTTTAATCCACTGGAGATCTAGGTGCACAATGTGACCATTTACTTAATGAAGAAGAGAACGAAGCTTTTGGAGGGAAACCATAAAGGATTCAATGTACTCTATCAGTCTTATCAGCAACCATATACCTAATAACTTCCTGATATAGCTAGACTCAATCCACCAGTCCCTGTCCACACTCCCATGTGCTTGCTGGACTTCCCTCTTCTCAGAAGGCAAATAGATAAGAACCTTATTTAAAGTAATTAAATGCTGCTAATAGAGCTAGTAAATATTGCCAGTCTTAAGCCTGCTCTAGGAAAGAAACTCATTCACCTAGATACTTAAGTCCACAGGCCAAAACTGAGACCTCATTTCAGTAACTGTACCATAGAGTCTGCAGCTTGCATAATAAATTCTGGACTCCAGAAACTATTTTTAAAAGTCTCATTTTCATTTTAGCAGCCAATTCAGATTACCATATTGTTGATTTGATCAACTGCCAGAAAAATTCAACTTTTAAGCTTGGTGTAATTTCAGACTAGACCATGCTACCACTATTTAGAAAATCTTGCAGAAACCACCTTTGAGTTCTCTCTGGGTCAATTTAAAAATAAACATAGTTGTGCTTAAGATTGTAGACCTAAAGCTGAAATGTTCTGTAGTCAGATGCTCATCTCGTGCTATTTTACAGAAATCTTCCCAGAACCCACCCATTGGAACCAAGTACCTAGTACCAATTTTATACATTGGAAACATTTGTAGGGTAAAAATACCAAAATCTTCTCCTAGCCAGACCTGACTCTTTTTCTTCAGTAATCTCTGCTTCTATGTGTAAACTTTGTAGATGCATCTGTTTTGAGTTACATAAATACACCAAAAACGTATTTTATACCAGGAAAATTTATGCATTCCATATTCTCACAGTTTGAAAATGGCCAAATTTATTCTCTTGAATAAATGCTCTGGGGATAAAATCAAAAGAACAGCTCAACAGCAATATTTTGAGAGTTTTTTCCAGAATCAGAGAAAAAGAAGGTACATAAAAGTACACACATGTTTATAATACATATATCCAAATACCTATTTATCCTGAGAAAAGGGATATACTGCAGATAATTCAAAGTGATTTGGCTGTTCAAAATTTCTTTATTTTTGGCTTGAAATACATTTCCATGCAAATATTTCTATTTGAATATAGGTGTTTTTAATATTCTTGTGTTCAGTTTAAAACAAATAAGCGAGTTAAGAGGGTATTAGTGGGACCATATAGAAGAAAGGATTTTATGCAGCACTTGTATGACTACTAGTAGGTTTTTACCATTAAGATAGTATCAACATTGAGACTGCCACCTCCCAGAGCTGCTGGCAGGCAAAAAGAAGAGGATCTCTATGCCACTACCCTTCCTTACTTCCTTCTGTAGGAAAATATGTCTGGGGTGCAACCTCATCATAGATGGTCTATTTCTCCACCCTACTCCACATAACTGCAGCAGAAAAAGAATTCTAATCAAGGTTCAAGAACAGTAACAAGCAAGTAGTGGATGTGGAAGATGGGATTCTTGGAAGGGGTAGTGGAAACGTTAGACAAGAACCTCATATAGAGGTACCGTGTGCTTCAGGGACAAGAAATCCCTGACAATTTCCCAACCCAAGCCCATAATCCTAGCATTAACTAGTTTCCATTCATGCTTCATAATGGTTGGTGCTCTCTCTTAGCTCCAGCCCCATGGCCATATATACTATAATCTGTAGCATAGGGTCAACTCTGTCCACCCCCCACCCTTCATCTCTATGGGTATGCCCCACCCAGCACCAATTATTATTACAAGGAGAACATCAGCTACAGAAGTTGGAAAGCTGTTCAACTCCCTGATTTTGTCTTTTTAGAGGATAACCTAATTCAAGCTAATAATTTATTTACTTAGAGCTATTACGGATTTGTATCTCGAACTTAAAAAAAAAGGGAAGTGTTTCAAAGATTTTCTTCGCATAACACATTAAAAAACTTTAAAATGTCAATGAAGGAGAAAAAAATTACAGGCAACATCAGTAGGGACATTTATCATCGAGCAGCTGGGCAGAAAAGGTAAGGCTAATACATTTAAAATCAAGATGTGTCAGGAGTTGATCACAACTGAGATACTCTTTTTGAGACTAACAAGAAGATTCTGTAAATGGCCATTTACTTTCTGGATTACAAGCATGAAATTTTCATGGAAACAGCTCCTTCTTTCTTGTCTCCAATTCTGGTAAGATTTTGTACATTCTGGGCTCCTGGTCCTATCTGTACATCCTATCTTTGACTAATTCTTCACTAATCTCTTTCTGAAATCTTTTATCATTTTCTATGCTGGCTACTTTTGAAATTTTTACTTTTCTTATTTGTTTTTATTTCTTTTCCATTAGGGAACCAAATAACCCAAATATCAAAACTGTCTGGTATAAACATGAACTTCTTCATGTTTAGATGATAGATGGATCTCTATCAAGAAAAATTCCCAGAAAATTTTCACACAAAATGGGAAGCAATAAAGAACTGACACTCTCAAAATATAAATTCTCTTAACAGTTCCAGAAGTTCCTTAGCAAATCCCCACAAAGCTTTGCACTTCTGTTACTGTGGGTTTCTTATTTTCTCAAGAACCTATTTTTAATAATAAAAATGAACTAAATTTTAAAATTAATTTAACTTTGTTTAACTCCTAGTGTAGCAGTTAGATTTTGTGTACTATCTTTCATTATAAATGTGTAATTTTTCAGGCATGTTGTGAATTAAATAGGTTTTCAAATGCTGATCTGGCCAAGCAATAGCTGTTTATAATATTATACATATAAAAAGAATATTATAAATAACTAATGTCAAAAAGACTTTTCAAACACAATCTATTTTACATTGAGTTTTGACTAAGTAGATGTTTGCAGAACATACAATCATCTGTATGTCAAAGTTTCTCATTATAATTCAAGTTTGGTTAAGTTTTTCCTTTTATTATGTCAGCTGTGAGATCAAAAAAAAATCCTGTGAACTCAGCAATTATCTTCATACAGAAAGTCAAGTGGAGAGTGTGAGTGTGGTCTGGTCGGTCTAATCTATGTATTTCAACTTTCTTGCGCAGCAGAGATTAAAAAGGATTTGAAGCAGCCAACCCGCTGCCCTGATTTCTGTACCTGGAAAGAAGCAACTACAAGCTTCACTAGCAAAAAAAGCAATCTTTTACATTTGCCTGAGTTTAAAAACTCACAGAATCTTCTGGTAAAATACAATTTAACCAGAAGATTCTGTAATAAAAACTCACAATTATTTATCTCTGAAACTCATTTTTATGTGCATAAAAATATGTTGCAGAAGTTCTGCCAATGGTTTTTCATCAACTGAGCAAAACTTGCTCCTTTAAATCCCTCAGGATTAAGTGTCCATATATAGCCCCATGGCAGTTGAGCCTTGCTGTCACAGTTTGAAGTTTTCATACAGTGTAGGAGAACCGTGAAATAGATATGGTGTTCTCTAATTTTTAAACGTTTGCAGAATATGGTTTTCATGGCTCACCAGTCAAAAATCTAAGATAAATTATGTATAGTGACATTTGACATATTTTTCTTAAGACCTATAGCTAATTGATTTTTTTCTCAAATTATCAATACCTCAATTATTTTATCCTTAATTAATCTTGGTTTTATGAAAAAGAATTTAGGTTTAATTTCCAGAGAAATGATTCAGAAGTATTTTCCCTAAATATCAGCCTCTAAACTCTTATCCAAACTTCTTATTCTTTCAAAATTCTTTTTATTAAAAAAAACCCACATCTTGAGAATCAAGTACCACTTCTTCCCAATAACTAATATGATTCATCAATTGAACAAATATTAACTGGATACCTCTTCTTTGCCAGATATCACATCCTGATAAAGGGAATAACTTGTTGCTGAGCTGATTCAATAATATTGAAAACTTTATTCTTCTAGCTAATATTTATTGAGTTCCTCTTATGTTCTAAATACTGTGTTGGTCATGAGTTTTCAAAGAAATGATTTGAAAACCTGTCCTTGAAAAGCTTACATTCTTATCAGGAAGACAGTAATAAGAAAATAATAACAAAAGGATAAATGACCTAGTAAAGGTACTGTGCAAAATATGAAAACAGAGAAGGGAGAGGATCTAATTTTAATGTAGGGCAAAGATGGTTCAAGCAATCTTTCTAGAAGAGGCAGCACTTGACCTGGTTCATGAATGGTAAAAAGGGATTTTCCAGAGAGAAAAGTGGAGAAAGGTACTCCAGAAACAATATATATGTGAATCTACAATAGATATGATTTTATTGAAATGGGAAGAAAGGTTAAGTATTTTGGTGAAGCAGAGTGTAGAGTATAAGGGAGCAATAAGATGTGAAGACATAGTCCTGATACCTGGACCTGCTAAGAGATGTTATCCTTGGAAAAGTGTCCTTTGATTCACATAGTCTCAGAGTAAACACTGAGAATTGATTGATATTATTTTTTATATCTGTTATTTGCAGTTGATGAAAAGGCAGGCCTGGAGCCAGCATACCTGTAAGTTAGGGGTTGAGAGTAGGTCTACACAGAATTATGAAAAAAAAATTTTAAAATCCTAAAGAGAATTTTTCACCCGGTCTGCATCTTCACTTATCAGTAGAATCAGCATCAGTTATACATTTCTACAGGGCACTTTGGTAGACCTAAAAAGCCTGAGCCAACCTCTGGGAGAACACTGGTTTATCCCCTGTTTTGTGCAATTATCTTATTCAGTTCTTTCTTCTTGGTCCATTCAAAAATGTTGTAACTTTCAATTGTGTACTAGCATCTATCTACTGCAATGACCATGTACCTCCTAGACAAAGTGGATTTTTATTTTATAGGTTTTATAAATATCAAGATAGCTTCAGTTTGGTGAGTTATCTGTGGTTCATCCTGGAAGTAATATCTAAGGTGAATGCAAAATGATTGAGTCAGACATATTTATTACCTGGTCCTCAGCAATAATTCAGGTAATAGAAGATTAGGTCTGAACTCAAGTGTATGGTACTCAGAATGAAGGGAAAGGGTTAGATTTTAGAGATCACATGTACAGCTTCAGAACTTGGTAACTGAATAGATCAAAGGAATGAGAGAGGAAATGATGATCTCTGGGGACTTTACTTCTAGATTAGCTAAACTCACACCAAACGTCAGAAGAAAATCTGTATTTAAAAAAAAAAAAAACCAGAATCATTTTATTTGAAGACATATGACAGCAACCCAGCAGCCAGGACTTGAAGTGTTCAAGGTCTCAGAGAAAAGGTAAATGTATTAAGGTGAGTCAAGTATTCTAAGTACTCTGCCCCTAGATGCATTTGCCATTCATAAATACACTGAAGCCAAGAGCCTCAAAAGCCAAACAGAAAGAGATAGAAAACAGAAAGAGTAAACAGGTTTACTGACACTCTCATAAATACTAGAGAGACATCATCCACACAGATGAAACAGACCTAGGAAGCATCATAAACTTTCTATGGTGACTCCTGGAAAACTATGCAATAGAGGTAAAGGTGAACTGGAAATAGGTCAAACCTCCCAGAATTAAATTCATATTTGATCAGCTTAATCCCAGATTAAAAAAATTTTACTATCTGAAGGAAAGACATTCAGAATCTCTCCAATTATTTATACACCATATGTAGCAGTCCATAAAATTTTACCATGCATACCAGAACACAGGATCAATTGATCAAAACCCAAAAGGAAAAGAGATAACTAAAACAGATATATAGGTAATAAAGATATTTGTTTTGTCAAACATAAACTTTAAAATTGATTACAAAGACCTATCACATTCATAGGAACAGCAGTAAGACTGAGAGCTGATGTCACAGAAACTCTAGAGGTCAGATGACAATAGAATGATATCTTCAAAATGCTGATAAGAAATAACCAGCAACCTAGAATTCCATACCCAGGAACAATATTCTTCAAGAACAAAGTCAAAATAAAGTCATGCCAAACCAACTAAAACTGAGAGATCATTGTCGGCAGACCAACACTAAAAGGAATAAATGCAGAGTTACTGAGGCATAAGGAAAACACTTCCAGAAGTAAATGAAGTTGCAAGGGAGAATACAAGGTAACAAAGAGAGTAAATATATAAGTAAATATAAATACTGACTATTACTACAATAGTCATGTTTGTTGAGTTTAAAATACCTGTAAAATTAAAGTATGTGATAAAAATATAGCAGCAAGTGAGAGGCTTACATTCTAAGAGAATAGATAAAATAAATTTTCATTAGATTCTGATAAGTCAAAGATTAATGTTGTAATATCTAAGGTAGCAAAGAAGTAATGCATAGAAGGGAAAATGAAATAATAAAAAACCAGTTAATCAAAAGAGATAAGAAATGAGAGAAAAAGAAATATGGAGGAAGCTGAAAAAATCATAAATAGTAAGATTATGGATATAAATGGAAAATATAAGAATAATTACATTAAGTGTAAATGGACTAAGCATTCAAGTTAGAAGTCAAAGTTTTCAGACAGTTTGCAAAAAAATAAAATCAAAACATACATTGCTTATAAAAGAAACATTTCTTGGGGTGCCTGGGTGGCTCAGTTGTTAAGCATCTGCCTTCACCTCAGGTCATGATCCCAGGGTCCTGGGATCGAGCCCCACGTTGGACTCTTTCCTCAGCAGGGAGACTGCTTCTCCCTCTCCTGTTTCCCCTCTCCTTGTGTTCCCTCTCTCACTGTGTCACTCTCTGTCAGATAAGTAAAATCTTTAAAAAAGAGAATTCTTAAAAAGAATCTTTAAAAGAAAGAAAGAAAGAAAGAAAGAAAGAAAGAAAGAAAGAAAGAAAGAGGAAGGAAGGAAGGGAGGAAAGAAGGAAGAAAGAAAGAAACGTTTATTAGGACACAGAAATACTAAAAAAGAATTTTAAAAAGATATCATGAAAACACTTACAAAAAGTGAACACTTAGAATTATATTAATGCCAGATGAAGGACACTTTAAGACAAAAATCTGTAATAAAGGTAGAGAGGGCTATTTCATAATGATTTCACTAGGAAGATAAAGTAATTCTAATGTAAAATACAAAAGCAAATCTGAAACTAAAAGGAGAAATTTTATCAAAACTAAAAGGAGAAATATACAACTCCACAACTCAATGGAAAATTTTAACACAAATCTCCTATTAACTGATAGTATAATCAGAAACGACTGGCGTTGTTTTACATTTTTGCAAATCCCTTTAAAGCTTTGTGTAATAGAAAACAGCTAGCCTTTCAGATCTACTTCTGCATTCAATTTGATGTATTATCACACATAAAGTACCTCTGGAAAACTCCACTGTTCAGTCATAAAAGAATGAGAGTATAAAAGTGTCATCTGAATGGAATTTAGGAATCCTTAGGGCTCCTTGGACCACACCTTGAAAACTACTACTTTAGAGATTTGATTTTTTTTATGCTATTATAAATAGTATAATTTTCTAAAATTTCATTTTCTAATTATTTTCTACATGGATATGGAAATACAGTTGATTTATGCGTATAGATCCTGTGTTCTGTGACCTTCTTAAATTTGCTTAATTTTACTTTTTTTGTAGGTAACTTCATGTTTTCTACATATATAATAGTATCACGATGAAAAATGATGACTTTATTTCCTTATTTTCAAAACTATTTCCATTTTGTTTGTTTTTCTTCCTTTATTGCAAAGTTGGTACCTCCAACTCCAAGTTCCAATGTTCTGGAAATGTTCTATTTCTTTTCTGGGTGGCACGCACATGTGTCTTCATTTTATGGTAATTCAGCAAGCAGTAAACTTTGTGTGAAGTCACCGATTAAACTTTTTCTACTGGCCAAAGAAAACTCAGTGATGGTGAAAAAAATGAGCATGCAAAAAAAATTCATACTGCATTCAATTTTCTTTTGTGATTTTGTGAGCCAATCTACCTCTGGAGATGCATGTGAAGGGGTTAAAATTTGGATAATAAAATAATCATTGCTTCCAGAGAAAGCATTAGGCATGCTCATGAATTATTTACTTTTATAATTTCAGCTTACTTTGCCTGCACATATGTGCCAGAAAAAACACCCATTTAGGTTGATGCCAACTAGATTTCTTTTTCAATTCCCTCTTGAGAATGCTGACTACTTCAACAGGATTTAGATCAATTTACTTTGCCATGTAATTCGAGTGGTGCTGCTGACTAATCCATTAACCTGGTTGGGCAAGGTTCAAGATAGAAGAGAGTTAAAGTAACAGATTTCCTTTTGCTGGGTGCCGGGGCCCTCTCATGATTCTCTCTTTTTCCCAATCCCCAGAATCGCTTCTGATGCCATAGGAGGAATATCTGGACCTTCCCTGTTACATTGGAGATCAGCGGGTTTTATGGAGTTCATCACTACCTAATTAAAAAAATTGCAATGATATCATCAGAGCAGTAAGAATACATTAAAAAAAGGGGGGGATAATGGAGATTGTCAGGTATGCTGCTTATTATTATTTGAGACTGGAAATATTTCTAAACATCTTCATTCAAAATATATTCAAGAAATTCTTCTGTTCATGTGGCCCAAATTACCTGTAGTAATATAAATATTTTATGTTATTTTACCCCAAACATTCCCTTAGGCAATAGAGTTATTTAGGGGAAACTTGTATTGTGGAGGACAATTTAGAAGTGACCTCCCAGGCCTCTCAGTGTAAGGGAGGTGGTGGGAGAGAGACCACAAAGCAGACCTGCTTGGCTCTTTTGGGGTGGGGACAGTGTTTTTTTCATACTACTCTTAAGAGTTCTCCCCACTGTCTTTGTCTCAATTCCTCAGAGAAATTAAGATGAAAGAAGGCTTAATTTCCTCTCTGAAGAGAACAGTATTTGTAAATTTTGAAGTGTATTTCTTACATAATATGTAAGATTTCCCCTTTGATTTAAAGTCCATGTTCAAGAACACTCATAGGTATGCTAAAGGTAAATAAGGAAGCTCTGTTTTTTATCCATCGTCGGTACTGGCAAGGGCAAAATAAATCCTGGCAGGAGTGATGAACGTAAAGAGGAGATACTAAGTTCTGGAAAATGGGATCTGCTTACCCCTTTCTGCGCTCCATCAGGAAACATTATACCTCTTTTCCAGCAGCTGGCTACAACCAGGTGATGAGTGGCAGGAGGGACAGAAGGCAACGCCTAACGAATCCACCACACCAGAGAGCCAGGCTGCTTTCCTCTCTGTTGACAATCCTCAAATCCTCCTTGCAAATTATAAAGTGTCCTTAAAATCTGTAACATCGAACTCCCTCTCTATGGGTCTGACTGACACGTGGGATTAAGGTCAGATACATCAGGGGACCTCTCTGTGTAAAGGTAAAATGACTTTTTGAACTGAAATAATGGATTTAAGGCACTGAGGCAGAACACAGCTCCATCCAAACCCCCAGTGACATATTTACAGAACCAGGTCTGGCTGGAAACAAGGTGAAAGAAACAGTAACTCTAATTGCAGCCAGCAAAATGAACAAGCTGATTGGCTGAACACTGGCCAAGCTCTTACCATTAAAAATACCACAGCGTTGCTGCCAAAAGGGGTGTTGGGACAAATTGCCAGAGGTAACCATTACGTAAGCCAGAGCTCACCCTGCCAATTAGCCAGAAACTATTGCTACATCTCTTCTGGCCACAGTGATTCTGATAGGGCGCTTGCAAGCTCTTCAGCTGCTCAAGGATGGTATCAGAAGAAAGCAGTTCCGGGGGACCAGAGAAATCACCTGTAGGCCAAAGTAGCTGGCGGGGTACTCGTGAATCCACCCTATCAGTTGTAGTATTTTCATCAAGAAGCTCAGACAATCTCCGCAAACTCAGGCAAATGACCTTTTTAAAACTGCTGCAGCTTTTTCAGAGAAGTGATGATAGTAAAAGTGAAGAAACGTGCCTTGGCTTGCGAAAAAGGAAGGAAGGAAAGAAAGGCCTGTCCAATTACCTCATTTTCTTTATTAAAAGATGCTTCCCACTCTGATTAGCTTTGAGCTCAGCAGCAGTTCCCTGAGGATTGTTCTCCCCAAGCAAAATGGAGGCAAGCACAGAGGACAGTTATCCAGGGAAACCAGAAAAAGTCTTCCTCTTATCTTGAAGTCCAGGAAAATGTGGGTGTACAGATGGAATTACCCGGGTAAGAACTCCATGCCCATGTGTCACTGCTCCATTAGGTTGCAATGGTTGTGGGGCCCTGCAACCACCTTAGTGCCACCTGTCATCAAGTCCTTCCTGACTCCCAGCCCTAGACTCCCCCTGAGGAGTCTATCTTTCCCCCCCAGGATTATCCCTTTTCCCACCCACCCATAATATACTCACAATGTCATGTCCACAGTCCATTCAACTGCCACCTACCTAAGGTCTTGGTCTAATCCACAGACTTGATTTTGCTATTCACCTGCATAAAATCCCTGAGGACTATTCTATGACCTTTATTTTAAGTCTGAGCTTCCTACAGTGAACCCCATCTACTTTATAAGTCTCTTCTCTACTCATCCCCTGCAGGCTCTACAGTCCAGATAGAGGATAATTTCCAACGGTTGTTCTCAATAGGAGCAGCACATTCTAATACCCAACGGAGTTTCTCAAAGCTCAATCCCAAAGCCCGGACAGAATCCTGTACCAATTCGATTAGAATTTCTAAGGATGAAACTCAAACATAAGTATCTTTTGAAATTTGTCCTGTGGTTGCAAGTTTGAGAACCAGTGCATTCTTATGACAGTTATGGACTGAATGCTTCTGTTTGTTTCCCCAGAATTCATTTATTGAAATCCTAATGCCTCATGGGATAGTACTAGGAGGTGGGGCCTATGGGAGGTGACTAGGTGATGAAGGTAAAGACCTCATGGGTGGGATTAGTATCTTGTAAGAGACTCCAGAGAGCTCCCTAGCTCTCTTTCCATCACAGCAGGTCAGTGAGACGCCAGCCGTCTCTAGCCCAGGAGAGGGCTCTCACAGGCACCAACCCTGCTGGTACCCTGATCTCAGACTTCCAGCCTCCCAAACTGAGGAATACGTTTCTGCTGCTTATGAGCCTCCCCATTTATGAGATTTTTCTTACAACAACCCAGACTAAAATACCCACTGCTTATGACTTCACATTTACTTTTTCCTAGGCTGGAAATGTGTTATTTTACTTTTTTTTTTTTTTTTATCCACCCCGTTCTTGTAGGGCACAGGTAACATATCTTCTCCCGCAACCCTTCGGTCACCTCCCTTTGTTTTCCCCATGGGAACCCTCACGTGCCTGCATCCTGATTCTTGATGTCTCTCATTTCCTCACTAACTGGATGACAAATCCTTCCGGACAGGAACAGTTTCATTTGTCTTTGTATCCTCAGTGTCTACGGAGGAAGGAGAACAGATGCACACCAATACCAAGCTTAGACTCAATTCTCCAATATCTCCTTCCAACTGCCAGAAACCAAACACTCTTCTGTTTACAAAAATTTCACAGGCGTCCTAATTTTAGGACACAATAAACTGAATGAAGAGGAAAGACATCTGGAATACCAGGGCATCACAACTACTTCAGGACATCGGTAACGCTAGGATTTTGTTACTCTCTGGTGCTCGAGACTGGGTGAGAGTCTCTTGATGGCTTCCATATTGAAAGATTTAAAAAATGGAATTCTGAAACATTCAATCAAGAACATGAAGGCTCATAAACAGTCTGATTGCATGGCCTCTCCTCAAATGGATTCGCTTTTTAATACATTTTGGCAAGGCGTGCTCCGCAGTGTAGGAGGCTGGAAGGACATTTCCATCAGGGCAAACTGGGGCGTTGGTTTCCATGAAGAGAAAACTCAGAACCCTTCCAAACAAAAAAGGGCTCCTGAACACAATGCAAGAAGGACATTGTGAGAAGAGGTCCAGATTTAGCAAGAAGGATACAAACATGAAAGCAGTTCTGTGCTGGAAAGACATTTAAAAATCCTGAGATCTGCAGGCCAGAGCCTGCCACTGGAATTGGCAAAAGAAGAAGAGACAACAGACTTTCATTTTGGCTTTTGCCGCAAGTTCGATCGCTTTGTGATTCTTGCCCAAAGTCTCTAAATGAGATGCTTGGTGTGTATTCCAAATTTCTTGCCTTCTGACGCTAACGTGAAAGACACAGCACACTCGTTTTCCTTTCTTCCCAATGGAAAGAGTCTGAGAAAATAAGCTGCCTTGAACAATATGTTGAAAATAAAATTATTTTCCAATATACGTGGTGACCTGATCATTCCTGCTTAGGAAAACCACAGGGACATATAAAGGCAAAGCAAAACACAAGTAAAGAGCAACATTTTTCCTTTCCTTTCCCTTTGTCCTTTGCAGAATTCTCTTAAGAATTCTCCTGAGAGAAATTTTATGCTTTATATGATTTTGAGCTTTTTATGGTAAGGAGGCTTCATTTCCAGGAACAAATACAGAGAGGCACAGGAACTGTCTTGAAAAGAGCTTACATGCTAATGCAGACATAGCTTTCAGGAATCACCTCCATCTCAAGTCGGGTAGAGAAGCAGTTGAGACATAAGGGGGTAGGGGAGCATAGTAAATATTCTTCACAGAATCACCTTCCTGCAAAATTCTTAATCATCACATTTATCCTTTGTCTGTACTTCCTCTTTGGACACAATGACATTAGATCAAGCATCTACAACTGCCATTTCGATAGGTCAAAACCTGTCAGATGCCAAAGATTACACTGAATTCACTCCAACACCGAACTGATTTCAAAGCAATGGAGACATGGGGCCTGGGGAAATGAGTGAGCCCCCTTGGTATTTCATCTTGAAGTTTCAAGCCCCTTCTTAACATTTTGAAAAATATATATTTAGTTAGCATTTATAGAGTGTTTCTCATGTATTCAGCTCTGTGTGAAATGGCTTGTGCAAGAAATCTCGCTTCTGGTGTACAACAATTCCATTAGGTAGTATTATGACTAGCCTCAATTTACAGAAAAGAAAACTGGGGCCAGTAAAAGTTAAGTAAATGGTTCAATGGCACATACTTGTAAGCAGCAGAGAGCTGAGACTCAGAACTGTGTTCTGACGAACACCGGCTTCAAACCCTACGCAGAGTCCAGTTGGACCATTTCCAAGGGCCCATGTATTGGAGGCATTCAACATTACAACAAATACAAGAAAATGAAATCAATGATCATAATTCTTCTCAGGGTGAGTGTTGTGTGTCGGTGAGGAGAAACGCTTTGATAGGGTGCATGGCCGGGGTGGGGATGGCAGTGAGAGGTGACAGTCTCCAAGAGCTGTGTGTGTTCATATGGTGGCAGCCACTCTGTCATCACTCTCACAGTGTGACTGTTTCAGGGTACCGTATGCTAGTCACCATGGTTGTGGATTCAGAGGGTTTGAAGTGACTGTGGTGGCACTAGGTTATTCCCCTGAATTCCCAAGTTTGCACAAGTTTTCCCACATGGATCTCTCGATTCCTGGTCTCACAAAGGTTTTTGAATCAATAGTAAACGTTGGAGTGTGACAAATGGCCTGGTCAGTTCTTTGCTCGGTGTGTTCACAGTTGACTACTCCCTGCTTTTTCTATCCTGCAGACTATCCCACTCATAAGTCCAGTCAAACAGATACTCTAGGCAAATCTTTCAATGGAAAAAATTTAAAAAGCACATTTTAGAAGGGTACATATTTGGTGATCAAGTAACTGAGCGCATATCGTGGCAAAAGATCCAAAAGCATTAAAAACATCCCCAAATATTTCTCAGCCAGTTTTATTTTTCCACTGCTTGTAAGCCACTAACTCTGCCTTTCGGTTGCGTGAGGGCTTAAGCAACTTTCCAAATCAGAACTACCGCTGTTCCACGGAGCACAAACATCCAGACTTTTAACAGGAAATTGCATGCAAGAAGACAGGCTTGTCTTTAAAATCATCCATGACGGACAATGCTCAGAACCTTTGATCTTAATTAGCTGAACAAGCTCCTAGGGCTTCATTGCCAGTTCAGTTAATTTGATTTAATCACATTTTGCCTTGTCGGTATGCAGTTTGGATCACAGTAACTTAAGATGGCCAAGATATGCAAAGATACTTTTTATCTGAGGGGAAATAATGCTATAAAATATAAACATCATTTCCTGTGACCAGTAATATAAAGTACCAAATATGTTGTACATACATTAACTTCTGCATCTCATTTGATTCCTACAAATACAATAACCACACATAAGCACCAAACCATCAAAACAGACTTTGTAATGACTGGTCTCTGCTTACCTCTTTGTACCATCTAAAGAATAGTTTGGATATTTAAGGATTGACTTAATGCTGAGTCGGAAACGTGTAAACCCTGTAAATAAGAGAACTTTAGAATTTACTTTTTTTCTGTTATTAACTCCCAGTGATTTGATAGGTAACTTCAGAAAACAAAACAAGGGCACCTAGGTGGCTCAATGGGTTAAAGCCTCTGCCTTCGGCTCAGGTCATGATCCCAGGGTCCTGGGATCGAGGCCCACATCGGGCTCTCTGCTCAGCGGGGAGCCTGCTTCCTCCTCTCTCCTCTCTCTCTGCCTGCCTCTCTGCCTACTTGTAATCTCTCTCTCTGTGTCAAATGAATAAATAAAATCTTTTAAAAAAAAGAAAAATAAAAAGAAAAGAAAAGAATACAAAAAAATGGATTGAAAGCCCAGACATCTGCACCTAGCTTTTTCTTCGGTTCTTGCCTTTATTCAAATTCTGGATTTGCAAAGAAATTGCTGTATAGGGTTGTGTGAGTGTACACTCAACGTACTCCATATGTTGATTTAAAGGATTTACAATGGTAACTATTTCCACACTTTGTTTTCACTTTCTACATTGATTTTAGAGGTTGGTCCCTGTGATTCCTCTGAAGAAATGAGCTAATGGGTCCTCGAGGGAATTAAAAAGCATTCAGACTGAACCGTGGTGTTAGGCCACGAGCAACTTTTCTGTATAATTAGTCTTTGTTTAGAATGTGAAGTTGTAGCTTCAGATATTTTTATGACAACCACTTGGAATATTTACTCCTCTGAATACAGGGAAGAAAATTATGGGTTTGTTTTTATTTATTTATTTTTTTTTACAGCAACTCCTACCCAACATCTCTTCATGTTGCGATAGCCTTTATGTGGTGAGTGGCAGAGAAGGTTCTAAGACTTCTCAGCCCATCTTGGGTCGGGAGGCCAGGGTGCTCCTCCCTTTATCTTTTACCAAAGTGTGGATCAAATGAGGCCAACTGATCCCTGAGGACAGGATAAACCAGCAGGCTCCTCATTCTCTTTCTCCTCCTCAGTCACATACCTAGCCCAATTTGAGTAGGATGTACACATGCTAACAACTAGACCAGTGGAAAAGATCCCCATCAACTTCAAGGGAAAGTCAGCTCAGTGATGGACAATGTTCCTCAAACTTTCCTATCAAGTGCTCTTGAGAAGAGGAGAATGAATTAATATCCTCAAAGAGTAGGGATGTCACTTCTACACGGGCTGCTAGAAGCTAGAGAGGTTTTCAATGTTCTATACTTTAATATTAATAATGTCACAGGACTTCTTTTTATCTTACTCCAATTATATGTTTAAATACAAAAGTATCGGGGCACCTGGGTGGCTCAGTCAGTTAAGCGTCTGCTTTTGGCTCAGGTCAAGATGCCAGCATCCTGGGATTGACCCCCCGCCTTCGGGTTCCCTGATCAGTGGAGCACCTGCTTCTCCCTCTCTTCATTGTCCATGCTCTCTCTCTTGCTCTCTCTCAAGTAAGTAAATAAAATCTTTTTAAAAAATAAATGCAAAAATATTTTATATTACTTACCATGGAATAAAATTGACTTAGCATGGAATCAAATTATTTGTTAGAATCAAATTCCAAAAAAATATACCATGTTTTTATAAATATTTAAAATATATTTAAAATATATTTAAAATATATTTAAAATATATTTAAAAATATACCATGATTCTTATGGAATCATGTATCTTTTGACATACTGGTTTGAGAATCTCAGATGTAGATGAAAGAGTCTTGAGCACATACAGTGAAGCCTGGATTCTAATCCTGCTTCTACCAATAATATACACTTTAGTATCATTTTGTTTAATATCTATACCTCTCCATTTTTAATAAAGGAAAAATATTTTTAATGTCAATATCAACTTAAAAATTGTATAAATTGTATACAATTGTATAAAGCTTATATTTTTGTGTTATAATTTATACACATTTTTAGGATAAATTAAGTCATGTTAAAAATTCTTGAAAACATTTGATGCTTCTAGAAAAGAGAATGTAGTTGTCATAAAAAATAAAATAAAATGAAGATTTCTTAGAGCAGTACCAAGAGTTTACTGAAGTCAGGGAGACTGACTTAAAACTCAGAAACCAGTACCAGTGATCAGTGAACTTGAGCTTCAAGATTTCTAATATTGTCTGCCTTTTGCACTGAAAGATAGTCAGTAATTGAGAAAAAAAATACTTAGCAAAATTATGTACACATTTATTTTTTCACCTAGCAAAGCCACTTCAAAGAATCTATCCCCAAGATATGATAGCAAAAATACAGACATAACAGGGTGCCTGGGTGAGTCAGTCCATTAAGTGTCTAACTTTTGATCTCAACTCAGGTCTTGATCACAGAGTAATGAGTTTAAGTCCTGCATTGGGGTCCATGCTGGGCATGGAGCTTACTTAAAAAAAAAGAAAATAAAATATAGACATAACATATCTGTAATAAAAAGACTAGAAACAATCTAAAACTTCCTCACCAAGGCACTGGTTGAATAAACAATAATTTGTCCATATAATGGGGTATTGTAAAGTTGTAAACAAAGCATAAGAAGCATTTCCATGTAGTGCAATGGATTGATCTCTGTAACATAAAGTTTAAAAAATATGGAGAAAAAAATGAGCATTGTACATAGTTCATGTAAGAAGGGGATGAATGTATACACATATTTATATTTTTAAATGGAAAGATAAACCAAAAACCATTTTATTAAAAATACCATCTACAGTAGGATAGAGGAGAAGTAGGGTGGAGGAACAGAGATAGATCTAGACTTCTTTAAATATATTTTGCTTTATAAATTTGACTTTGGAATTTTTGCATAATTGTAACATAAAATTAAATTTTAGAAAAGCAATGCCTGAAAGTCAAAAACAATATTGAAACACACTTAGGTATTTATCAAATGGGTGGCATAACTGCATGGAAGGAATTAGTTCAATCAATTTTACAACGGACCAAAGTGTTCATATGTTCCTAATGGCATATGTCATAACACAAAAAGAACTAAAGGGAAAAAAAAATAACAAATCTTAAAATATTTTCAGTAACCACATTGTTGAAGATAGTATTGGTATTGTTATCCTAAGATGATAGTGCATGAATTGTGGGATAAATCCAATGAGTAATTGTGTTCGTTCATTGGGAACTGGGATTTTCTGTGTGGGAGAAAAGAGGAGCGAATAAAAGATAACTTTTACTAAAAACACTGTAGTCCTGAATTGAAATGGAAATTATTAGTAGAACCCTATAAGTAGGTTATCTTTTGAAAAGAAGCAATTTTTCTAGCCATATTCACAGGGTAGGTCTAGAAACAGTGGCTTATCCCATGTTTCCAATGTTCCCTTATCCCACTAAAAAGGAAACAGGGCTGCTTAGAGAAAAGGTCTATTCCAGGCCTGGGGCAGGACATGTACAAGACAAATCTGAAGTAGCTTGTCATACAGGCAGCAAAGACACACTCCCAGGCTGCAGTGGTTATACCAATGGGTACCCAGAGCAGGGGTAGACTGGAACGAGGATATATGTAAGATCATTAGAGCTGATTGTGAAATATCCAGAATTTTCTGCCTGTGTTGCTAAAATAGTGGTAGCTTGCAATCAGCCATGTTGAGAGAATTTATACCAAAGAAATTGGTACCATGCTACATAATGTAGCTTTTTTTTTTTTTTTTTAGGTCCTCTTACCCAGCACAACACTGTACAGGAGTCAACTCAAGGAGGTTACTTTGGACAAGGGAAGAACATTGGAGCATTACTAAGAATAATAACTGCAATGGAGTGAAATATATCAAATATAATTAAATGTGTGTGTTTATAATGGTATCACCCCCAGACACACAAATAAAAGTTTAGTTGATCACTTCAAAGCAATTAGGTTATCAAGTTTCTTTTTTGAAAGCTGGTCAAGAAGGAGAAAGGACAAAGCATTTATCTTATCTTTTTTTACACAAAATATACAGGGTAAACACAGTTGATAGGGAAAGATTTTTTTCTGAATATCTATTCCAGATGATATATGATAGAAGAATGGTAGACCATCACCATTTATAATCCCTAATTAAAGAATGAATCGTGGCAATGAACAATAATGTCTACTAATATGACCAAATGGAAGAGAACCACACATTTGCTTCGCTACAAAAGTCATCCATGAAATACTCTTGCCTTCTTCACCCTCTATCCCCTCATCCTCCAATTTAACCTCTATAGCCATAACTACCATTTTACCAAGAAAAACAAGGTAAAAAGGAATCCAGTAATCTCTGCTTATCCTCAGGGATATGTTCCAGTGGATGCCTGAAATGGTGGGTATAACCCTATGGATATGTTTTTCCTATGCATACATACATACCTGTGATAAAGTTTATAAATTAGGCACAGTAAGAGATTAACAACAGTAACTAAAAATAAACTAGAGCAGTTACAACAAAAAACTGTAATAAAAATAATGTATGGTTTTTCTCTCTCTCTCAAAATATCTTATTGTACGATGTACACACCCTTCTTCTTGAGATGATGTGAGATGATAGAATGCCTACATGATGAGGTGAAAGAAGGTGAATGATGGTGATATAATGATGCAGCGTTAGGCTACTAGTGACCTTCTGAAGATATGTCAGAAGAAAGATCATCTGCTTCCGGCCTGCAGTTGATCAGGGCATAAGTGAAACTGTGGAATGTGAAACCATGGATGGGGGGGGCTACTGAATGTTAATGAAAACCATGCAATCAACAAAACTTAGGCCATTGGAAACTCTACAGAACAAACTCTGCAAAAAAAAAAATGCTGCAAAGAAATATAAATAGGAGGTGGGAAAAGGGGAAGATAAGGGAGAGAAAGAAGATCTATAGATTAAAAGAAACCTAAGAAAAATCAATAGGCATGCCTGGGTGACTCAGTCTGTTGGGCCTCTGGTTCTTGATTTCACCTCAGGTCTTGGTCTCAGGGCTGTTGGGTTGGGCCCTGCATCAGGCTCTGCACTGGGCGTGGAGCCTGCTTGAGATTCTCTCTCCCTCTCTCTTTCCCCAGCCCCCTTCATGTGCTCTCTCTCTCTCAAAAAAAAAAAAAAAAAAGCGCGGGGGGGGGTGGGAAAAAGAGAAAAATCAATCAATTACAATGTACAGACCTTATTTCAATTCTGATTCCAATAAACTGTGAAGGAAAAAAAAATAAAACAACGATTAGACAATCAGAGAAATTTGAATAGTGATTGAACATTTAATGTTATTGAGGAATTATTAAATTTTAAAGTACAGTAATGGCATCATGGCTATGGTTTTAAAATGAACTCGTATTTTCAGGATATTTGCTGAAATATTTGTGGATGAAAAGACAGGATATCTGGAAAATAAGTAGATAAGGACCAAGGTAGGTAAGGGGATTGAACTCTGCTACTCCAAGAGTAATTCACTGTCTAGCAAAATCCACATCATCTAGGAACTTATTAGAAATGGACAATCTCAGGCCCAAGTACAACACAATAAAAAACTGCATTGTAATATTTCGGTTAATCCTTATATTCACTGAATTTTGAGAAGCTCCGGTTTAATAAAATATGATTGGCTGTCGTTTAAGCTGGTGTAAGTTACCTTAGGGTACAGTCCTCTCTATATTGGTATGTATCTGAAATGTTCCGTTATGAAAATTTCTCTCAACAAGAAAGCCAAATCAGAGAGAAGGGTGAATAGGGTGTGAATAACCCAAAAGCAGACCTTTCATTTCTTTTCCTCCTCACTTCACTTTCCCTCATGTAGCCCCCCGGGGTCTGGGATTTACTTGATCAGTAGCACATCCCCAATCTGACCCTGAAGGTCCTCACGAGGTACACTTCAAACCTCTCAGATTATAGGGCCATTTCTACTGTGTTTCCATTCCTCCTCCCGCCCCCCCCCAGGATCTGCAAGTAGTTTTCATAGACGGAACAATTTCTCTGCTCCCGAAGTCTTAATAGCTTCTCCACGAACTGCATGGTGAGGGTTTCCAGAGGAGTTGAGCAGACTGTGATGCCTCCTGCCAGGAATGACTGGCAAAACTCTTGAGGAGAGGATGTTTTCCAGCTGGAGCCATGCCATGGCCCAGCTGCACTTATTACAAAGGTCATTGTTCTTTCTTCAGTGATTTTCAAAAATATTTTAACACTCTTATAAGTGCCACAAAGAAGAGGTGAAGGGAGAGCTCCATACATGTGGATGGAGCATTGTATTTCTGTGGTGCAAGTGTGACATAGGAGTGAAGTTCAGATAGTCCAGATTAGAGGAGAAATAGGAAAACAAGGATCACATTATTTGTGTTTTCCCTCTTCTGTTAGACAAGGTCCTTTTAATACACAAGTGCATTGACACAGAGGGTCCCAAACAAAATCTGCTCAACTTGCATTTATACATTGTGTCATATCACTGTCAGTCTTCCTTCCTTCCCCTCCCCCTAAATTTACACAAAGATCTGCCAAATAATTCAGAATCCAAGATCTTCTGGGAATCACCCTGCCCAGAAATGTAATGACTAAAGCCAGTTAGTACTGGGTAAATTCCATCCTCTGTGAAAGCAACAATACCATTCTTTTAAATACTTGAAAAAGAGTCAACTTACTAGTAATCAAATAAACACAAAGGAAAATAATGAGGTGCCCCTTCACCTCTTAGGTGGGCAAGGGTTATGCTGTGATGAGGGAAAGCCAGCTCTCTTCCATAGTGCTGATAGGAAAGCAATGGGGGGAGCCTTGCTAGACAATCAATCAATCAATCAATCAATTAGCATTATGTATCAATAGGCTTTTTAAAAAACCACTTTATTGAAATACAGCTGACAAACAATAAACTGCCCATATTTAAGGTGTACAATAAGATAAGTTTTGACATATGTTGACACCGGTAGAACCCATCACCATTAGCAAAATAATGAGCATATTCTTCGACCCCAAATTTCCACTTAGTCATCTCACGATCATCCCTGACATTTACTCTTGTCCACAAATATGACACAGAATATGACTGAGGTGAAACCATACAGAATGTATCCTGTCGTCTGGCCTCCTGCACTCAGCATATTCGGTATTTATGCTGTAGCACATATTGGTAGTGTATTCTGTTGTAACGATGACTAGTTGCTATGGACTGAATGTGTGTGCCCCTCTCCCCTTCCACCTGTCGCAGTTTTAACGTGATGGTCTTTGAAGGTGGGGCACTTGGAAAGTAATTGGGTCTAGTGGGTGGAGCCTCCATGATGGGATTAGTGTCCTTTTGAGAGCGCTACCTCTCTTTCTCTCCACTGTGTGAGGATGCCACAGGAAGGTGACTGTCTGTAAACCAGAAATTGGAGGTCCACCAAAAAGCCAGCTCAGCTGGGACCCTAAAGCCTCCAAAACTGTGAAATATAAGTGTTGTTTAAGAACACCCAGTGTTCTGCTCTAGCTCCCCTAACTCAGATACTAGTATTCCATTGTATGGACATGGCACAGCACGTTTATCCATTTACCTGCAGATAGAAATTTGGGTGGTTTCCAGTGTTCTGTTACTACAAACACAGCTCTGTGAACATGTGATTTCTTCAATACATGGGACTCAAGTGGCATAGTCACCGGGCACGAACGTAAAACTCATGCAGCTTGCTCTGTCATTAGTGATAAAGTTCTTTGTCATTGATGCAGGAGTCTTGTAGCTTCTGCCAACACTCATGACACTGTGCAAAGCTAACTTACTAGCTTGCCGATAGGGTAGAATTTCACACCATTTATAGTTCTTGGTAGTTCTATTTCTGGGGCTCTTCATTGCTTTATGGAGATTCAGATTTTCATCTGGTATCATTTTCCTTCTGCTTCAAGGATTTCCTTTAATATTTCTTAGAGTGTGGGGCTACACGTAATGAATTCTTTCAGCTTTTGTATATTTGCCATTTAAACAATTTATTCTGCTTCATTTCTGAAATATATACTTGCCGATTATGGGGTCCTAGGGAGACAATTTTCTTTCTTTACATGTCGGCACTTTAAAAACCTTCTTCCACTCTCTTGGTGCCTGTGTTGTTTCCTATGAGACCTTTGTTTTTATCTTTTTCTCTATGCATCATGTGTCTTTTGTCCCTCTGGCTGCTTTTAAGATTTTCACTTTATCATTGGTTATGAGCAATTTGCTTATGATGTACCTCTGTGTAGTTTTCTTTATGATTTTTATGCTTTGGATTAAGCTTCCTACATATACATGTTTGTAACTGTAATCACATTTTGAAGTTTTTAGACTATTCTTTTTCAAATATTTTTGCTGTTATCTTTTCCTTTGTAAACTCTAATTACATGTATGTTGAGTCTCTTGAGTTATCCCACAGTTCACAAATTATTTTTGCGTTTTCTTTTTCAAGTTATTTAATTTGGGGTAGTTTCTATTATTATGACTTCAATATGACTAATCTTTTCTTCTGTAATATGTCATCTGCTATTAATCCTATTCAGCATATTTTTTCACCTCACACATTGTCGTTGCCATTCCTAGAGCTTTGGTTTGAGTCTTTTTTCTATGTCTTTGATGTCTGTTCTTCACTTTCGAACATCTGGGACCAGGACCAGGACGGAGTCAGGTGTGAGACATGTCTGGGCACAAAGTTTAAGAAGGCATTCACTTTCAAGGATGCACACGTGCAGACCTCACTGTTTGAAATACAGTTATAACAATTCTGTTAATGACTTCGTCGCTAATAGTAATACCTGTGCCAGTCCTGTATTTGTTTCAATTGATTGATTTCCTCTTTGTGGGTCATAAGAAAATCTAGAAGATTATATAGCAGATACATAATTAAATATATTTTTATAATATAAATATAATATAAATATATTCATTAATAATAAAATAAAGTACATATTTTTATTATTATGTATGTTTGTTATTATATAATAACACTACTACTAATAAATATTATCATATATCATAATGCATATTACATATATAATAAAATCATTACATATAATATATAAAATTAATATATAAATTATAGATTTATTGTATATTATATATACATATATAATTGTATATGATTATAAAATTATGCTTTTATTTATTTATATAATAAATGTATATTAAATATAAATATATAATATATAATAAAAAAGCAGATTATAAGATATGTTTATCTCTTTGGGGCTTTAGTATTTATTTAATTTTTAAATCACACTTACTTACACTTTCGAACCTATTTCATCAATCACATATTCCCATGTAACTATATATCATGTAATGTTTGCTAACTTTCAAACTGGGAAAAAAGTATCTTAAACTTACAGAAAAGTTATAAAAACAATAGACTCCCAAATAGCCTCCACCTTAATTTACAAATTCATAACATTCTGTTAAGCTGCAAACATTGTGAAATACTTTAATCACACTGGCACTTATAAATAATATGTCCTCTATCTATGAACTTGGTCCCAGATGTATGAAGGTGAATACCACCCTCATCTACACCACTCAATGACAAATACTTGCTCCTGGCTAGAAAAGAGCCAAGGTAACTATGGAGTGATGAAAGTAAACCCATCAATATTATTCAGGGGGAAAACAGCATTATTCTGTGCCAGTGAGGAGTTAGAATGCTCTGCTCAAACACAAATGAGAACATAACTCCTGTAGATAAAAATAGTCCCTGCATATTCCTTTGGCAAAGCCAGTCTGTTTGCCTCTACCTGAAGATCATGCCTATGTGTTTTCTTTATCATAGTGTCAATTCCTCTTCAAACAACATAAGGCGTGGGACCATGGGGCTAAAGCAGGGAGAAAAGAAAGCCATAAGGACCAGAATATTTGATTTGGATGTTACTAGGGTATTTTCCAAGTAAGGAATGACTAACGGAGAGAAATGATTTGGGGGTTGGAACTCATCTCCGACAAATTTTATAAGATTGGTCGAGCAGATTTACATTCTGCTAATTTTTTTGTCTCTTGGAGTCTTGAATCCTGATGCTTTTTTTCGGCATCGAGAAAAGAAGTCTTAGAATGCCATTTGTAGTTGATGCCCCTGGCCCTCAGCCACAGCACCTCAAACTGCTTTTCTGCTTCCAGCTGTTGCAGTGGACAGTTCCCTTTGCTCACAGATTCACCTGAGTGTCAGCTCCCCAGCAAACATGCCTCCACATTCCACTCGAATCCTTCTTAGACACAGCAGGAACTTCTTTGGCCCACATGCAAACCCACAGCAAGTATATGGGAGAGTCCATGCCCCCGGAGGCAGCCCTCACCCAGTGGGAGTGGTGGATAAGTACTTCCATCTCTGGACTTTCGGCGACAACGCAGCCCTTGGACGCATTGTGCACTTCTCAGTGTGGGTCCTGTGGAATCAAGCCAGCATGGCCCATGTTTGTGACCTTTCAGTCTCAGCCTCTCTCCTCCCTCATTCCTGCGTCCTAGGCGAAACCACCAGCACCCGAAGCTTTGTCTCCCTCTCTACTTTTGGGAAACCCAAACTAAAACCCCATTTACTCCTTTGAAAATTTATTGAAGGCAACAAGATTCAACTCTTCTTCTTTTACTAAGTACCCTTAAGAGCAAAGAGAATGCCTATTTTACTCACCACTTTATTCCTAGAGTCCAGCATAATCACTTGAGTCAAGAAATCCCTAATTAAAAAAAATTAATTAGTTAAGATGAGGCAGAAGAGCATTCACTCCTTATTCATCATTTTGAAAAATAACATACTGGTTTTGGAATTGCATAAATACCACTCAAGAATCATTTATTCTCCTGGCTTAGTTTTATAACAACTATCCATAAGGCTAAAAAATAAAATAAAATAAAATCAATAGCCAGAAGCAATTTGTCAAATTATCCATTAAATATCCATTCAATCTCATTAAAATCTAATAGTTCCTTTACACTTAGAGTCTTTAAAGAAATTTAGTAAGATCATGTTCCCCTATGTCTGCATTGAAATAGCATGGAGGCACTAGGGCCGAGGTGAAGGGCTCTTACTCTGGGATCCCTTAATGGCTTGTATTATGAGAATACCAATCATGACACACAACACACATTTTGTCTCACTTGGTTGTCTGCCTCCCTGTAAAGCGATGTGTCCTCTGAGGGTGAGCACTATGGTTAAATTCTTTACTCCATAACCAAGAGAGCTTAGATCCAGTCCTGGAATTTGGTGGATCTCAATAGTTATTCATTAAATGAATGAAAGCCTTTTTTTTCTTTCTTTCTTCAACTTTATTTTTTCTTTCTCTGCTCATCATGAAGGACAGGATGAGATAGGAGAATGAAGTGGGAGAAGACCAGAGAGGAAGGGAGGGGATGAAAGGGAAAGAGAAGGTCGTAAAAGGGTGGGAGAGGAGAGGAGTGGAGGGAAAGGAGGGGAGCGGAGGGCGAGGAAAGGAGAGGTGGGGAGAGAAAGGGGACAAGGGAGTGAAGGACGACAAAGAGAGTAGCCTGTCATTGAGCAGCCTCTGGGCATCACTCCTGAACATGAACGTGGCATAAAAAGATTTTCTGAGCTAAGGAAATTATTCTCAAAACTGAACAAAATAATTATTTTTAAGAATAGGTAGACTATATGTATGAAGATCTCTTTATAAACCTTTAACTGCCTCCTCATTTTTCCTATGGCCTGAATATTTAGCTAGTATGCTTAGTATGTTTACATAGTCATCTCTTATATGCCTATTACCACTTATAAATATATCTGTAGAGATATTTCTATTCTGTTCTCCATTTTACACCATAAGAATATAAAACAGTGTATTTCCATTTTGGTTCAGAGAAGATATTTTTGCTAAACCAATTAGTTGGCGGGTTCATCAGGCAATTCCCAAACCTAACCCAGAAATCACCTTGAGCTAGTTAATGCATGGACCATATCATCTTCCACGTCTAACCTAGTTTCTTCCTAAACTCTGATGAAGACATTCTCTCCTCTATCATCTTCCATTCCCTTCCATTTAAAATGTCCTTAGGGCTCCTGACTTTTGCTTCCGGTTTGGTCCAAGAACCATAGACATAGTACAAATTATTTTCTCAAACATCAGCAGGTTAGAGATTCAGGTGGGCTTATTTTTCATTGAACCCAGCAGGTAAAAACCTCTGGATAACATTTCCTGTAAAATGACAGGGACCTTCCTAATTGGCCCAAATCTCAACAAGTTATTTAAGTTCAGCCTCTCTGGTTCAAGAACTTCTTCTCCAGCCCTATCAGGTGACTTAACGAATGATTATTACGTTTCTTTGCCCATTGAAATGTATTACAAATAGCTTTCTTAAGTATAGGCATTGTACATCCTTTCCCTTTTTGGATGACTCATACTATGGACACCCATGTGTGTGTACCTGTGTGTGTATGTGTGTGTGTATGTGTTTGGGTGGGGGATAAAAGGTTAGAGGAGTGCTGGCCTCCAAGTTAAGAATGTCTTTCAGAGTCCAACGCTCCATCCCTTTGATCACTTCCAGAAACTGATAATTGCTTTCCAAGTTGTACATAGTTTACAATAGAAACTTCTCATGATCTGGGTTTTTCGGCTGTTCCCAGGCAACTGGTTGCCATTTTGACCTTCAGGTAAACTCAGTGTATTTTGGGTTTATTATCTATTTTTACGCCTTCTTTTTTTAAAATTCAGATTCCATACTTCTCCCATAATTCCCAGCCTGCTATTAACTTTGGACAGTTCTTCTCTTTAACGTTATGATTTCTTACAGTTTTTGATAAGCGAGGCACAAGATATCACCATTGCCTTCTTTCAAAGAGAATGCTCATCCTCTAGAAAAGCCCCTTTCGTTTATTATGTTATGGATTCCATCACTCGCTACAGGTTATATCCAAACTCAGATTTCTAAGCAATAAATTTTAAGTTGTTTTAGTATGTGGTATATCTCCCAGATAATAGTAAAGATTACTTGCCATTCATTATTTCATTTACTTAAGCAGTATATATTGAGCACCTCTTCCAGGAATAGGTGGGTATCTTTAATGAGTTTGGAAGTCAACATGCATATTGAACTGTGGGGACCACCTCAATGTTGTATGACATCAGACTGATTAAAATGAAATTTGATTTGGAAACATAGAGGTCTGGCAGGAGAACAGTTAGCAGCTAAATTTTAAAAATCACTTTTTAAACACCCTGGGCCAGTTGAATAAAGGTACTTTGAGGGAGTGGCACTGAGCAATCATGAGAAGGCTAGAAGAAGGACTATGATGTAGGATATAGGCAAGAGTGAGAGAAGATGGTGGAGAGCTCTAATAGCAATGGACAAAATGTCATATTTGAATAGAATGGAAACTTGAAGGCATAGATAAACGCTGAAGGGGCAGCCAAGAGAAATGCTCCAAACTAGTTGTGTTTGGAAATTGCAATGACCTGTTCCTTCAAGGTTCAGATTAAACCACATTCATCTAAGATAAAGAACTGCATGGTGCCTGGGTGGCCATGTCAGTTAAGCAACCAGTTCTTGGTTTTCCCTCAGGTCATGGTTATAGGGTCATGAGATCAAGCCCCAGGTTAGACTTCACACTCAGCACAGAGTCTGCTTAAGATTCTCCCACTCCCTCTGCCCCTGCTCCCAGTTGGGCACACAGAGACACATGCTCTCTCTTGCTCTCTCAAATAAATAAATAAATAAATAAAATCTTTAAGAGAAAGAACTGTGGCTTCTGACTTTGCTAGAAATCTGCTAAGAATTCACCACTCTTCCCATTTGGGTTTCCAAGGAAGCACTCTACTTTGCTTCCAGAATCTGCTTGCCCCAGTCTTGTCCTCAGCATCGTGAGATTAAAAGACAAAGTCTTCAACCCGAGTCCTATTTTCATTATTGCTCTGAGCATCTTCAGATAATGGAGGTCGCAAACTTTTCTTATAATTAGAATGGGACCCAGTCATAGTTGGTCATGTGAGCAATCTGCCTTCCAAGTTATTTGTGTTTGTGATTGTACCTGAAATTGTTGTAGGTGAAAATGTTGTGCTGTGTTTAATAAGAAAAATATGAGTATAAATATATAAATGTTATAAAGAACTCCAAAAATGGAATGACAAAAGAACACAATATTATGTCAGCTTAAGGCTGCAAACAGGTAACATATAGAAAGTATGAGTCTGGAGGGTACCTGACCTGTAAAGACGAAATGTGGCAGAATTGTAGGAAGGATCATTTGGAAACAGCCCAAGGAAGCTGATCTCAGTGAAGAAACTAGGGGAAAATAAAAAATGTTAGATCTGGAAGAAGCATCTAGGAACAAGAACAATTAACACTGTTTTCAAGTGACTTCCTAAGTGCAGTCAGGGAATTAATTTTATTCATTCCTTCTTTTAAGAACCAACAAGCTTGAGGAAATGGCTGTAATTTTTGGCTGTAAAACAAGTCACAGATGAGAAGTTAGATTTCTGTGCTAAATTAAACACATTTTTTTTTCAGTTAGTATATCTGTTGACCTAAGTGGTTTAATTTACGCCCAATATCCACTCCTTGCAAAAAGTCTTGGTAATAGGAGGCTAAAAACATTTGTTTTGAATATAATTCACTACCTTCTAAGCAGGTTCCCCAAAGCATCAATTTCGCCTTAGGGCTTGAGAGGGTTTGCCTTAGGGTCTGAGAGGGTTTAAAGTGGTCATGTTACTTACAAGAGGAAAAGGATATTGGAAGAAGAATTAAGACCGAGGAAAAGACGAGTTTCAGCACAGATGGCCTGGTTTGTAATGGGAAAAGAGGTCAGGAGTAATATAGCATTCCATTTCATTTCTAAGATGAAAAATACCTACATATTGGCAGAAAAAGTCTGTGCTTCTGATTCAGCCAAGGAGGTCAGGTCAAAACTTTATCTTTTAAAGAAATAGATCATGTAATTGGTTGTTGAAAGTAATTGAAAGTTGGCACAATTGGAGAACCATTTCCCCGAAAGACTCACTCCTTTTAAATTGAGCAAATGTCAGAACCAGACATTAAAAAGCTAATGTTTGCCTTCTAATTCTCAAAGACTTTATTGTGTGTGTTTCCGGTGGACTTGTGTACACGAACTTTCCTAGGTTTATGTAAACGGTTCATACCAGGCTGCCTCTGACCACTGATCCTTTAAATGGAAGCAGCATTTCGGAAATTATTAATGGACTTGAAATAGGAGGAATGGTTAGAAAAGTGATTTGTAACTCTTTCAGAACCAACACACTTTTTTTTATAATAAGTACCCCTTGTGTATTCATATTTGACTTTTGTGAATTTTTTTTCAAAAACCCAGAAAATACAGCAAAAATAAGGGCATTAATCTCTTTCAGTCCCACTTGTTCCCTAGGTTAAAAAAAAATTATATCTACCTATAGGTGATTGAATGGATCAAATTTCTTCTTTTAAGAATATTTGCATAGACACCATTTTGAGCTTTTCAGAAAAATATCTCTCATTTTGACATTACCAACGTCTTGGGGGAATAAAAGGGTTTTTTGTTATTTTGGGGTTTTGATCATTCTCTTTTAATTACCTAATTAAGCCATATACAGGGCTTTAAAAATTCAAGTACTGCTAAATGGCTTTCAACTTAAGTAACACTGCCATTCAGTATATCTTTCTGCCCTCAATACCTACTCCTTACAGATAATTATTTTCAACTCATAGCTGTTTATTCTGATCTATATCTCCATAATAATAAATAATATATTTGTACTATAATTTCTTTTTTTGCTCTATTGAGGTATAACTGATAAATAAAATTACAGTGTATTTAAAGTGTACATCTTGATGAATTATATCATGAAGTGATTCCATCTAGCTAATTAACACAACCATCATCTCACATGTTTATCTTGTGTGTTTAAGTCCTACTTTCTTACAAATTTCAATTTTACAATACATTGTTATCAACCACAGTTACCATGTTGTACATTAAATCCTCAGATTTTATTCATCTTAAAATATTATTCATCTTATTTATAAAAAAAATTGTAACTATGTGTGGTGGTGGATGTTAACTTACTGTGGTGATCATTTTGCATATATAATACCTACATCAAATCATTATGTTATACACATAAAAGTAATGCAATGTTATATGTCAATTATATCTCAATAAAAAAGATGAAAAAGGTTTTGTTAATTAAAAAAATTTTTACATACAGTAAAATTAGCTTCTGTTTTGGTGTACAGTTCTGAGTAGATGTATAGATTCACATAAGTACCACCACAATCAAGTCAAAGAACGGCTCTAACAAACCAAAAAATCCCCTCATCTTGAGCCCGTCCTCACCCAACCGTAACCTCTGAGAACCATTGACCTACCTGTCACAGCAGCTTTGCCTTTACCAGAATGTCACATGAATAGAATCACACAGCGTGTAATCTTTTGAGACTGGCTTCTGTGGGGGGTCAATTCTTCACTGCATTTTTGCACATCTTGTGACAGCTTTTATTCCAGACTATCTTTGAGGTCCTTTGTTATGATAATTTCAAGGCTGTTTGCTAAAATGGAGGTAGCTACTTCCTCTGAGGTAGAGGACAGGTTTATTTACTCAACAGGCTTGTAACAATTATAAGGCAAACTTGGGTAGGACGGCTTGAGCCTCCTTTTTAAGACTGGGGTTTTCTAAGACGGTGTTCCTCAGCTGCAAAAAAATCCCACAGTCCTTTTTTTTTTAAATCTGGACCTGCCTGTGTATCCATGGGTTAAGGCCTAGGGCAACTGACTTGAACATGCAGCCTATGTTGGCTGCTGCGCCTTGGGTAATAAAGACCTTTTGTCTCTCACGTAGGAATCTCCTGTCTTCTGTCCCCACCTATGACATGGTGGCAGATGCAGTTAGCTTGCGTGTGGGGTAAGACATCAGACCCTTCACAATTCTTGATGTTCCCTCCATTTGGCATGACACATTGGCTTCCCAGGGCTGCCATAACAAAGTACCACCTGCGGGGCGGCTTGAAACAATAGAAATTTATTGTCTCCCAGTTCTCAAGGTTCGAAGTCTCAAGTCAAGGTGTCAGCAAAGCCATGCTCCCTCTGAAACTTGGAGAGGAATTCTTCCTTACTTCTTCCCAGCTTCTGATGGTTTGCCAGCAATCTTTAGAGTTCCTGGCTTGCAGCGTCATGCTTCAATCTCTGTCTTTGGCATCATGCGGCCTCCTCCCGGTGTGCTTCTGTCTTCACATGGCTGTCCTATACAGGCATCAGTCATAGTGGGTTAGGGGTCCATCCCACTTTAATGTGACTTCCTCTTAATTAATTACATCTGCAACACTCCTATTTCTAAATAGGGTCACATCCTTAGGCACTAGGGGTGAGGACTTTAACATATCCTTTGGGCGAGGGGACACAATTCAACCCATAACAAATAGTTCATCTCTTTTAACTGCTAAGTACTATTCCGTTGAGATTGGATTTACCACAGTTTGTTTATCTATCTGCCTGCTGCAGGACATTTGTGTTGTTTCTACATTTTGCTAATTAATGAGTGATGCTATTACAAACATTTGTGTACAGAGCTTTGTATGAGCATAACATCTGGTTTCTCAAAGGTAAGTATCTAGGAGTGGAATTGCTAGATCAACTGGTAACTTTATCTGAAACTGTTTAACTTTTTAAGAAACTGTTTTCCAAAGTGGCTGTAGAGAGTTCCGGTTGCTCCTCATCCTCACAAGAAGTTGATATTATGATTTTAAAAACTTTTGCTCTGTGTGTGTGTGTATGTGTTACCAATCAAATAGCCATGCAGTGCTATTGCGTTGTGACTTTATTTTTCCTTAGTGACTAATGATGTCAAGCACCTTTCATGTGTGTAGTTGCCACCCATTTATCTTGTTTGGTGTGATTATTCACAACTTTTGCTCATCTTTTAGTTAGTTAGTTTGTTGTTGTATTTGGAGAGATTTGTGTATATTCTGTATACAACTCACCTGATAGAGATGTGATTTGAACACACTTTCTCCCAGACTGGGAGATGGGTTATGTTGTGTTTCATTTTCTTAACAATGCCTTTTGCAAAGCAAAAACACTAATTTTGATGAGGTTCAATATATCATTTTTCTTTTTTTGTATAACTTGTGCTTTTTGGTGCCATACATGTGAAATTTTTACCAAACCCAATGTCACAAAAATATTCTCCTGTGCTCTCATGTAAAGATTTTATATCATGTGTTTTAAATTTGAGTCTATGATCCACTTTGAATTAACTTTGCATAAGGTGTGAAGTTGAATTTATTTTATTTATTCTGCCAGTGGAACTCCAATTATTCCAGCATCATTTGCTGAAAAGGTTACCCTTTCTCTATTGAATTGTCTTTGTATATTTCTTGATTGACTATGCAGGTCTATTTCTGGACTCTATTTTGTTTCATATATTTATGTTTCTATGCTTTCATCAATACCATACTATTTTGAGGTTTAGACCATATTTACTTTATTATTTTTTAACTTTATTTTATTTTGTCAGTGATCCAAGATTCACTGTTTATGCACCACACCCAGTGTTCCTTGCAATCTGTGCCCTCCTTCCAGGCTCCCATCCCCGCACCTCCCTCCCCTCCAACACCCTCAGTTTGATTCTTAGAGTCTGGTCTCTCTTGGTTTGTCTCCCACTCCGATTTCCCCCAGTTCACTTTTCCTTTCCTTCTCCTAATGTCCTCCATGTATATTTAAAAATTGAGTAAAGTAAGCCCTCCAACTTTGACTTTGCCAAAACCGTTTTGGCTATTCTAGATCATTCTCCTTTCAATATAGATTTTAAAATCAACTTGTCTATAGCTACAAGAAACCCTTGCTATGGTTTGATTGGGATTGCATTAAATCTATAGATTCATTTGAAAAGGATTGACAACTTCAATGTACTGAGTTTTCTAATCCATGAACGCAGCACGTCTCTTCATTTATTTAGATCTTCTTTGATTTATTTCATAGCATCTTATAGTTTTATAATCTTTGCTTTTAATTGTCTTGCATATCTTAAATAAGTTATGATACAAAAAAGTCTATTACTTTAACCCAAATATTCATTGCTACTCTTTAAAATTCATTTAATAATTTTCCCTTTGCTGTGTCTTTCAATCTTAAAATACTATATCTTACACTGTGCCCAATCCTTATTATGTTCCTGCATAGAAAGATACATGATAGCTAAAAAAAACCTTCATAAGTATTACACCTTGTCCTTGCTCCTTTAGATTTATTATGGCTCTGCAAATGTAGGGGTTACAGGAGCTTGGAAAGAAAGAAATTCAGCTTTGCTTTATTTATAGGTTATTTTGGTAGTATTTTCCAGTAGGCATGTGGTGTTGTGTTAGGAAGTCACTCCGGGAAATGTGACGATCCTTTGCAACCATGAAGACTGAAGCCAAAAGAATAGTGTGAGGATCGTGGAAAGAACCTAGGTCATTGATGATAATGTTAAACCACCAAATGAATCCTAGGACCCCATAGTCCCAGATGTCCTTGTCAGAACTGTACATGTCATTATGGTTTGCACTCAGTTAATCAGGTATTTGGTTACTTGCAGCTGAAAGACCTCCTGCTATGAGAGTAACTGCCATAGCCTACCATTCTCCTTGTATATCCCACCCCTCTTATGCTTTAACTGCAGCAGTTGACATATCACTCTTCTTCTGGATCTTCTCCTTTGCTCTTACTTTTTCTCCCAAGCTGGAGTGCCTTCTGCTCCCCTCCCCAACTTCCTTTCTCTACCAACCCACCCTCATAGGAAAGTTCCAACCAAATGCCATTTCTTCTAGAAGAATTTTCTGATTGCACATACCTGTCCAACCCTGACCACATTCACACAGACATGATCACACACAGTCTTCATCTCCAGAATATTGATTGTAAGTACTCACGCAATGCAGCATGGTGCCAAAAGCCACAACCAAATCAGAAGTTCATTGAGGGCTTATGTTATGCCAGCCACCATGATAAGTACTTTATTTGCTCTGTCCTTTTTACTCTCAATGTAAAGTTAACAGATTAATTATTCTTACTGTCTTCATTTTTACCAAAGAACAAATCAGGTTTAGTCGGTTTCTCAGTTTAAAGAAGCTTAGTCAGTTTCTCAAGGTCACACAGACAGCCACTAAGTAGCAGAGCTATAAAAATTCCAACCTGGGTCTAACTCCAGACTGGAACTGGTGTAGAGAACAGTGCACAGAAGTGAATGTGTGTGGCAGGAAACATTGCTTTATTCTCACTGCTACTGCATATCAGAAGAAGAGACACTGTCGAATTTCACTGCATTCCCCTCTCTGCTGGCATGTGCCCAGCACAGAAACATGATGAACGCACCCATTGATCAACAGGCAGTCATCCTCTCAGAGGGCCAAACCTCCTATATGCTTGTTTCCACCACTACCTCAGGCTCCAGCTGTGGCCAGCTGTGGCCAGCTGTGGCCTTCCCTTCTCTATAAACACACCTATCCTTATGAGCCTTTGACCAGCCCTGGCAGAACTGTGACTAAGTTAATTCTCACTAAGATGTTAGCAACTGACAATGATTGTGGTTTCCCTTCTCTAAAGTGTATTTCTTAATAATGGACTTTTGGAGAAAGTGCTGTTGGAACCTGAAGAAATGTCTCTTTCACAGTAAAATCTCAAGTACATCATGAGATTCTTGAAGGTAAACTGTGTCGAATACACACTCAGGAAACATTTCTTTAACAAATTTTGGTAAGATGGTTGTTATAGTGGGAGGAATGGTGAGAAAAAAGCACTCTCTTCAATATGAAAGCATTTCATTCTCTTCAACACACATGAGGTTTTTTTGTTGATTCTCTGCAGAGAAGCATCCAGATACTTAACCATCCTAATCTCCTCTTCTGGGTGAAGTATTAATAGATTTAAAAATTCCACTGTCTTCTCCCCATAACCTGGCTAGTAGTAAATGTTAAGGTTTACATAAATACTTAAATAATGCCCACATTTTCATCTAAATTCTTAGTCATTAAGCAACTATAAATGAAAATCAAATTCATTAGGCACAGTTCTGTGTAGCAACAATGGTAAGCAGGAAAATATTTGTCCATGTAGGATCATCTGTTGAATTGGAAATAAGGACTGAATTTTAATTTTGCTATAGAAATAAACTAGGACATGGCTTCTTAAACTTTTCTGATGATAAAAATTTTGATAGATACTTATTAAAATGCAGACTTTACTCCAGGCCTTCAGTCTCCAGAAGATACTTATTGAGAACGAGTGGAACACACTGAACTAGGACAAGAGTTTCCACTGTTCTTCACTAAAGATTTGACACCTGGGCTCTGGGATGACCCATTTTGTGAGATCATGCTGGAAAACATTTTTCGTCTCTTTCCCAGCCTGCCCTTTTCCCAAAGAACATTATGCCAGGTACTCTTGGATGCTGATTTAAAAAAAAAAGATGGCAACAATTCTCACTGAAGAGTCAGACAAAGACAATAAACGATTATACATAGTATGTTAAGTGCTAAAATAGAGATAGTGCAGGATACTGTGTATTTAGAGAGGGGGGAAGGGGGGAAGTGCCTTGTCTGAGTATTTAAGGCAAATTTGACCACTACAAAGGTGAGGTGATTTGACATAGAAGACATATGAATAAAGACTCAAGGGCTTAAAGAAACCTGGTGTTGTCTGAGCACTGTGAAATGTCTGGTGTGGCTGAAGCCCAGGGTCAAGTTGGGGAAAGTGAGGGTACATAAGGTGGATTGTGAACAGCCTTACACATCACCTCAAAGAGGTTGGACTCAATCTTGTAGACTTGACAAGGTCTTGTCAGGAAGAAACCCAGATATCCCCAGCACTGGCTATAGAATGACTTCAAAATATAACTTGACAAGAATGCCTTAGGACTGGAGTTTAAGGGGACTTTGTTCTGAGCTAATATTCTATAATAGTCAGTTTCAAGCTTTGCTAATCTAGGCGAGACACTTCTCAGCTGACAGCTTATATAGAAGCTCAATGTGCAAGATAGATAAAAGGGCTGCTTTGGTTGATGTAGGATGATCAGCCCCATGGCAGTATTTGTATAAACATGGGATTCTAGAGAACAGTCTGCAAATCAGAGTTCTATGCTTTCAGGAGACTGAATGCTTGAATATTGGATATTTAGGATTCTATTGTTGAAGGGTCACTTTGATGTTCTATTTAAGGAGAACCCCTTCAGCTATGTCTAGTATAGCTCCCTCCATGCAGCATCCTCCAGGAAATGCTTGGGACCCTGAATCAGGTCTGACTAGATTTTAACTTTTTTGGGAAGGGGAGGCACCCGCATTCTCCTGTAGTTTACTCTGTTAAACTACTTCTACTTTATGACAAGTAGGCATTTTTCTGATTTAACCAAGCTTTATTGGAATAACCAACTCAATATTATAGCTACCATGTAAACTTCTGTTCACTTTTTAGGTTTCTTCAATCTTTGATTCAAACAACTCTCTTTCCCTGCTAGGTTTCCACTCTCCCACACACGCATTCCAATTTGTCAATGTTGCCTCTTGAAAATGTGATCATGGGTCCAACATTTCTTTCCCCATTTCTTGCCTCCCATTACTACATATGCATTTATAAAAAAGTGAATTTATCATGAAAGGGCCTCATCTGGCTTTTCTGGTTAACATTACTATAATATACACTGAAAAGGAATATCCATGAAACAGAGTACAAATGACATTAAAAAGTAATGTTAAGCCAGACACTGACTCACCACGTTAACATTTAACATCATAGTGAAAACTGGTATATTGTCATGATTGCCACGTGAGTGTGTGTGTGTGTAAAACAAGAACCTAGAAGAACAGTGAGAAAACATAGCAGAGGCTCAATGTTTGTTGAATGGATTAAGTGGAAAGCCACATACCAAGGTAAACGGACATATCTTTAATTTGGGGATCTCAGATTTGTCCAACTCGAGGGGTTTCCAGTCTTGAAAAACATAGGCACTCAACCAGAGCAAGCTGAAAAGTCCCTGCTTTTTAACTGAGTGTAACAAGGGGCATCTAGTGATCAGGGGCATGATTGGGACATGAAGTAGTCAAGGAAAAGTGTTAGACATTTTAGGAAGGACAGTCCCACCATCCCGCCTGTGATGCTGACTTCATGTTGGGGCCCTGGTTTCTAGGCAGAAAGACGGATGTGTACTCAAGTTTATTACTTCACATGAATATGATGGGGTAGGAGGGAAAGCAATGTTTCGGGACAAGAGCACTCTGGGGGCTTTAGCATCACCATGATGCATTCTGGCCTGACAGGACAAGATGCTTCCACTTTGATGTTCTAGGCTAAGGCATGCCATTGTCGATGTGCAGAGATGTCCCCCACCACTCCACTTTGCTCCCTTCATCATACACGTTTAGTGTTTGAAGCTTTTTCTTTCTTTTCTTCAAAAATATTTTAAAAGAATAGAAGTAGAGGGTACTTTGGATAAGAAATATTGCTAACTGAGGGTTGGTCGAATCTAGCTCTGATTCTTTAAAAAGCTAGATGACCACTCAGCATAGACTTTAACCTCTCAGGAGGTAAATCACCTTAAGAGTGGGTGAAGGAAGAGACAGGAGGCTGTTTCTGTGTGTATGTGTGTGTGTGTGTGTGTGTGTGTGTGCACGCACGCATGTGGTTGTGTACACAGACACAGGTTTGCTGGCATAAAAAACTCAATAATTTAGCAGGTTCTTTAAAAGTGAAGGAGAAAGCTCTAATAACTGGTGATCTGGTGGTATTATCCCTTCTGGGGAATAACTTCAGTTCTACGTTGATTTCTTTGATAGACTGAACAATTATGCAAAAATATACTGTATTACTTTCCTATCTACTGACCGGAAAGACCAAGCCATACTCACATTAATTGCTTATTTTAATGTCAAATGTTTATTTCTAAGCCACAGTTGCCTCAGCACAATTTGTAAAAGAAAGGAAACCCCCAAAAATGAATTTTTTTTGGTCAGGATATTTTCTCCACAGTTATAAGAACGAAAAGAAACACCTTGGTATCAAGAATTACCATTTCTTCCACATCATTCTAATAAGTTGCAACTAAATATTTTCCTTGGACGTCATTTCTTTTAAGGGTGGAAAAATATCAAAGGGAGAAAAATGATTGTATTCATGAAAATAAATTTGGGATAGTCTTTGCCAGAAAATATATCTAGAACATCTTTGTTTTGGGTTACTCTATCACGAATTGCCATATTCTTATTATTTGATATATAACAGGCATACTTTATTACATAAAACAAAATGCACTGAAAATGAACAATTTTAGAAACAAACTGGAATTTGGTGTATCTTAAATCTTCGGGTGATTAGTTATGAGCCGGAGCACCGGTATACAAATTTCATATTGGTACAAATGCAACTTCTTCCATGATGAAAATGCACTCAGTAGCTTAGTTCTTTTTGCTTGAGCAGATAGGGCATCCAATACAACTGAAACAACCTGATAACAAATTTTTTTTTTCAATAGAAAGGAATGCTCTGGTTTCTTAACTGACTCCCACATTCGAGGGAGCCAGAAGATGACACTTGCTCTTTAAATATATTTCTCTTGCTGATCTGAGACACAAATCCACCAAGATTCTTCCAGCGGAAGTAGGCGCCACACCTCAGATCACCAGGCCCTCGGGGAAGGAAGCCTGTTAAATAAGTAAATCTGTGTTGTGCGGTCACCAGCACCTCGAAGACAGCATGGTGGTTGTGCACAGAAATCCCTTCAGCAGACTCAGTGAAAGGATGAGAGTTCTTTAAGTTCATGCACATTTTATTGAGTAGTAATATAAAATGCTTTTTCTTTGTCATTGTTACAAGTGCATGCTTTGATTGCCAACATTTCAGAAGTCAAATTACAAAGGCAAGGCTTTAGGCTGTAGTGAATTACTTGGGCACTTATACAATTGTTAAAAAATATGAATGGACTTTTGTTGTTGTTGTTTTCAGAATGAACCAGTTGTAACCCGTAACTGAGATACAAAGGGAAAAAAGTGAAAAAAGTACATATTTTGTGGCACATGACAGAACAGAACAAAATAACTAAACCGTTATGACATTAACAGTTACCATGCATTTAGAGTTTCACATGTAACTACAAACTTATTTAAATTTCACAAGGTTTGCTAAACATGCTAACCGTCTATATGTGCACTGACAAGCTTATGTTAAAAACTTTTAAGAATACTCTCCCCTTTAGATTTTTTCAAAGCTTTTTTGATTACAAAATTTCAAAGGCATTAAGCATTTTAGAGAATATAAAGTACGCCAGTATACATACATTTCCAGTATATGTCAGACCACTAAGCGCATTACAGTCCCATACAGGCCGATACAGCCATTTTTTTTTCTTAAAAAACATGCATAGGCAGATTTTTTTTTACAGAATATAGATGCTTTATCACTGTACTTAATATGGTGTCTTGTTCACTATACTTAAAAATGCACCACTCATAAATATTTAATTCAGCAAGCCACAACCAAGACTTGATTTATCAACAAAAAAAACCCTAAATATAAACAGCAAAAAAAGATAGATGTAATTATTCCAGTTTTTTTAAAACTTAAAGAAAAGAAAAGATACTCATTGCTAAATTAATAAGATAAGTGTTATATGGAAAGAAGGGCATTCAAGCACACTAAAGAAACCTGAGGTAAGCATAATCTGTACAAAATTAAACTGTCTTTTTTGGCATTTTTAACAAATTTGCAACATTCTTTTTTTTTTCTTTTTCTGTTTTTTTTTAAGACTGCCTAATTCATTTTATAGCCATTGTCTGACAAGAGTAGCAAAACATTATCAATAAATAGTCCTTATTTAGTTTGTACATCATTTTGTTAAAAATGTTTGATGTCATCCATTTTTAGTGCTGCGACTGTAAACGTACAATAGAGTAAGAAATTAGACAAAGTTTTCGTGTCCAGTAACATAATAAAAGACCTTTCATTAACCTATCTAGAAGTCCCCAATGCAGTAGGAAAACATGTTCATTCCCCTAACATTGCAGTATATACTAGCATTAGCTTTCTTTTTAAATTTTTTTTCCTATAAGCATTTTTAAAAGGAATACCCAAAAGAGGTGTTTAATCACCACCCCCACCAAAATATAGTTTATTATCTCTATCCCTCTTTTTTAATGATAGTGTAAACTGAATCCAATTCCTGGCCCCCAGAGCAAATAAGCTACCGTCAGAGGCAAGAACATCCAACTGCTGATACACAGCAATCCCCATCATGCCCTGCAGCTCAAAAAAAAAAAAAAAAAAGTGAACAGGAAGTGGTCACTGGATATTGCTGCTATTACTGCCATTGCTGTCCGTGCCGTTAGTCTCTGAGGCGAGAGCCTTGTTGATGGAGTTAAGGTTGGCGTCAGAGGGCATGGCATCTCTGCGAGGTGGCATCCTCTCGTTAATTCGGTCTAAGCCCTTGGCCTCCTCGAAGCTAGTGATCTTGTGCTGTGGTGAAAATCCTTTGATAGCTAAACAGAAAATCATTAAAAAAAAAAAAAAGAAAGAAAAATTAGGTTATTCAGAGGAGAGCAAAGGGCCCAGCTCTTGCATCAGGTGAGGTTAGAGATTTCGCAGTGAGTGAGGGAATCCTTTAGTAGAGAACAAAATGACGGGACCTGAAGACAACACAACACTCCTTACCATACCCGAAGATAACCAAAAGGTTTGAAAACAGCCAATGTCTCTTGCCAACCAAAATGTCCTCTTCAAGTTAGTAAGATGTAAACATTGCTCTGGTTCTTCATGAGAGTTTAGATCAATGAAATCCGAAGTGGATATGTCAAGAGGAAAGTTGCTACCAGGGACAGGTATCCAGACTTAGCATCAACTGGCCACATCATTAGCATGGTTACTGCATCAGACACCCTAACCTAGACAGACCATAACATAGCCTTCCTTTGGCTATTCCACTGTGCTAGTAATGGCAAATTCCGTAGAATCAGGCAAGCTATGCCTAAAAGTCTAGTAGAGAGCTTTACAGCAGAAGCTAAAAGGATCTCTAAGGGGAATTAACTTTAGGGGCATTTCCATGCTATCTCAGAATCCCAGAAAGGCTTTCTTGGCAAACAACTCAATGGTTGCATGAAGAAAAAAAAGAAATTACAAACTCCCATTCCTCTAACTGAACTTTGGAAGCATGTGGAGTGGGCGACAAGGTAAAAGAAACTCAGAAAAATCAAGATCAGATCACTAAGTAGAAAAATGCTGTCCGCCCTTCAGTGCAAAACAGGTCAAACTGATGTTCATCTGGTATCCATTACTGCCTAAATCAAAGCAAAACTCTTTCTTAGTAGATCAATGCAGATGTAAGTGATGCTTTACGAACAAGGGGAAAATGCTTTTTGCAACTTTCAGCAAAAATGACAGGATTGGTTTGGGCCCTATTCAGTGAAAACATGGCATTCTCAAGGGGGCATATGGATATTTGATTTTTTCATTAACCCTTAGTGTGCTGCAGAGATAGGTCAGCCATTTGTGCAAGAAACTTAATGACTTCTTCAGTGGGTGCACCAACCAGTGAGCTGAAAACAAAGTACATACGGGGAACCAATGACATCAGTTTGCTTTACTTCCTGTGATGTGTAAGCCAGATACTGAACGGCCAGTCGCCAGTGCTGAACTGGGCTGCATCTCCATGGCTGATCAGGGACACTTTCCTGGAACCTTTATCCTCCCCACCTTATTTTGGGGGAAAAAAAGGAAAGCAGTTTCAAGCTGAAACTTTGCCAGCCAGTCCTACACAAATGTGCAGTGCCTTCCACTTGTATGGATGAGATTCTTAAAAGATCTACACCGTTGCTTCCAAACTCACGAAAGGATGAGAAATAGTTTGTTACCCCTCTGCATTTTAAAGGTTAGCAAAATGGTGATTAGTCGACTAGTGAGAGGAAGAAGATGGGGAAATGAGGAAAGACCAAGGCCCAAAGCAAAGCTTCTTAATTCTTCTCTAATTTGGTAATAAATTGCAAAATAATAGAGCTGTCTAATGAGCACCCACCCTGAACACTCAATTATTTTGAGGGACAAAATAATAGCACAAAGTGGTATTCTATTCTTTTTCTAAACCACTGTGAATATCATTTCATCATAATGAATAAATACAGAAGTTTGTCAACATGATAATTTATGAAGAGATTTTATTAATTTAAATGGTAAAAGAGGCATCTCAGGGTTTTAAAAGCCAATAGGGTGACAGGGTAGAAATTCAAACTCCAGCTGGAACAATGGATATGTCCCAAATGGGGCTCCATCTCTAATCAGATATCTAACCCTGGTCTGGAAGAATGTGCTCTGCTGTAGTTGCTGGTCAGACAATGGGTATTAGCAATTTACATTGGTAGTATACTTAACACAACACAGAGTCACAGAAACCACAGAAAACAGCCAAACTATCAACAAGAATGCACACTGCAGATTAGAATTTGCCAAGAGGAATAGAGAATTCCCACATAAATAGCAGTTTATTCACTGCTATTTAGGAAGCAGTTGTATTTTCTCTTACAGTGCTATCATTTCCCCTACCATAACCAAATCATATGCAAATTCGACAGTCTAAAGTGGCACTTTTTACATCGTATCGAAGGACCATATGCACACAATTTTGGGAAAAAATTAAAAAAAAGTGATCTTGCAAGAACAAAATACAACTGAAGAATTTTGTTTTAAAGGGGAACTTCAAATTATTCTTTTTAAAATTTCCAGAGGGTATGGTATGGATAATATTAAAACTATTTTGATAGGTAGTCTTCTCAGAACAATATATGGCTCAAGCACTTGATTCAAAAGTAATTTCTAGAGGGCCAACGCAGTTGTCCTTTCACCGTGCTAGGCCACAGTGGGTGAGGTACAATTCTTGAGTCTCTGTACAGTGCCTAGCACAGTGCCCGGCACCAAGCGGACAAGCCATCGATTGAGTGAGGACTGGATACTCACTGTTCTTGTCATGGCCACTGCCACAGCCACTGGGGAATTTTGAACTCTTTATAATATCTTAACAATACTAACCGTCCTACAAATACCAATAGGTTAAAATTTGTAAGACTAGCATGACTTTATCTCATACACAGCTGTCTCACATTGGAATATTTTTTAGAGACATAAATTAATGTTGAACTACAACAAAGCACTATTCAAATGAACACTTTTTTTTTTTTGCCTAGAAACTTCTGAAGACTAGATTTAATAAAGCTATCTTTCTTCTCTTCTCTTCAGTGCTGACTGAAAATGATTTGAGGGAGGGACATGGTTCAGCTCAAAGAATATTATTTTATGCAATATTTGTCAAAACAGCTGCCATAACCCCCACCCCACATCGTTCAAGATATATAATCCTTTGGTTTTCTGTGACTATACTAGGTTCGTTGTGTACAAAGTCAAACATAGCTTTAAGGGAAAAAAAACAAACAAACAAACCATAAAAGGACATTTTCCCCTTTAAAGCAAGAACATTTTGGTTAATACTGAGCCACAACTGTTAGCCCAACACCCACACACTCTGTACAAGCTACAGCAAAAAAATAAAAGATAAAAAAATAAAAAAATGAATACACCCAGCAGAGCCCTTATCTGTTGCAGGTACAACAGAAAGGGGACTGGCCAATTTACCTTCATCAGCCTCAATAGCCTCAACAGTAGCTGAAGAGAAGAAAGGGGGTGCAAAATGAATGAGAAAAATGAGCAGAGGATTTTTAACTCTAAGAACAAATCAGTGACGATCAAGGGAGCTCAGAGAATTAATGTTCCTGTAAGTGCTGGATTCTGGCACAGACAACAAAACAGAAATGGTAAAAAGAAAGGAAAAAAACACAACAAAAATGAGAAGTTTATTTTATAGGCTGGATATACCTATCTGAGTGAACTGGTTTTTGTTCATGAAATAAATGACAAAATGGTTAACCATTTTGAAAAACAAGACCGTTTTCTTTTATTTAGATTCAATCAGTAAGAGACTAGGTCAATGTTAGTCTGACACAGAAAGTATAAAAAAACTACTACTGTGCTTGGCAACTTATGACTTGAAAATGCCAGACAAAATGGCAGACCCCGAAGGAGTGTCATAATATCAGTGGGATAATCCACACTATTTAATATTAAATGGCACGGTTCAAAGTGCAGTGGAAAAGTGGAGTGTGTGTATGTGTGTGTGAATCTGGAGAAAGAATAAAATCAATGAGTCTGAGTTGCTAGTAACTCCTTTAAAGACAAACACAGAGCTTGTCTGGAGCAGTGAGTGAGAAGGCGAAAAGGTGGGCAATGATATGTATAGTCTGGACTTCCTTTGCCAAGCAACCCAATTTAAAGTCAGTCTTCCTTACTGGAATACCATCTATGGAAAGGAAATTCTTGAAATGTTACCATCAAATGGTAACATGTCAGTTGCAGTAATAATTTTATCAGCATTTTAAAGAAGAGGCAGTCCAAATACTGAAACCTCAGCATATTTTCAATGCAACACTTTAAAAGCCCATTGCATTCTCAGCAGTTCTTATAATAAGGTTAGGGTTTATATTCTCACTAACACAGGTATATGAGTCTTTTCATGTTATTAAGGCTAGCTGCTATCTCGCTAATTAAGGGCTAAAATGTAAAACTTCCCTGTAACTCCAAAATGTTTAATATTAAAATTCCACCCTTTGACTTTAATTTGCATATTTCTTATAATTTAGGGTTTTAAAACTAGAGCAACTGCCAAATGTGCACTGTAATTTCCTTACAGTGCATTCTAAATGCCTTCCGATAAAAATGTAAAATGTTTACCATCATGGAGAAAAACTAAACACCAAAGCTTTAAGCAGTTTCTTCTTTTTGACAATTTGAAATCCAGACAGTGGATTTTGAAATTGTTTCAATGGATGTGGTTTAAAATATATATACTGAGTTTTCAAGTTCTCAGGACTAATGAGGTTCCAGCCCTAATGTCTGTTATACGTGGATGCATTTGTGCTTGTGAGAGTTCAACACAGAATAACACAAACCAATGGATTCAACATAAAGTAACAGAAAAGGAAACTGAATAACCTAAGTTAAAATACAGATGAAAATCTAGGAACAAAAGAAAGAAATTTAAGAACTTAAATAACTTAGGCTCAAAAGTAAAGCACAAATCTGGAACCACACCAGCACCAACGTATCAGAAATATGCACTGTCCATTATTAAATGTCTCCTTCCAAAGCAAATGTGGCCCATAGTCTCTGATGATACACTTGCTGTACCTTAAAATGTGCTCATCAGAAACTATGCAGATTTCAGTTATTTAGATAGTTGTGTATTTTGTGCATACAAATGATCCATTTATGCTAATTTTTCTTAGAGAACATGTTTATTTTGATGGGAGAAATTTTGTTCTTTTGAAGTTATTAGAATAATTTTTAGTTAGAAATTCAAGGGGAAATGTACTTCTATGCATTTTCCTATCTTCATTTACAAATTTGTGTCTTTTTGTGGAAACCAGAGACACAATTTTGGAATAAATTCACATGAAAATAAAGAAAATTATCGTGATGTTGAGCATGCTTCTCTACGTAGAAGAGGTGCATCTAACTCATGTAACCATAGGAATACTTGAATCTTCTAGATCGAAGGATAGAGATAGGGGGAAAAAAACACAAAAAAAGATTCAGGGAAAGATATGGGAAAATAAGCAAGAGGCTGAGATTAGTTTTTAAAACGTTATAGTAGATTTTTGTTTTACTGATTTTTACTCATTGACTTAAAGTATAATCTAATAGCAAATTTTCATCATGTATTATTAAAATTGGACTCTAATTTTAATGATAGTATTAGTTAAAATAGATAGCAAGACAAAATTCACAATGTAAAAGAATATACAGTGCTGTTTTGTCTGATGTGGTGGCCATTAGTCACGTGGGGCTATTTAAAGCCAATTAATACAAATTAACTAAAATAAAAAAATCCCGTTTTGGTCTCTCAGTTGTACTAGCTGTAATTCAGGTGCTCCATAGCCGGACGTTGCCAGTGGCCTCTGGACTGACACAGAAATTTCCATCATCACAAAAAGTTCTCTAGACAGCACTCATCCAGAAAGCTACACATTTTAATTGAAAAAAAAAAATCTCTATCTTATCTCTATCTTAAAAGAAATGTTTTCATTCTTCTTCAAAAATAAAATGTGGTTCTCCTCAGTCTCTTCCGTTTTGGATGGATGGAGAAATCAGAGAAAAGACACATGTGACTCCCAACTTCTGTTCAAGGAGATAATGAAGTCACCCTTTTGATGGCCTTCCCTTCTCCACTACGGATGTGTCTTTAGGTGTGTGTTTATTTTTTCAGTCAAATAGAACATCTAGCAGAAACGTCACTTAAAAAGTTGTTTTTGGCCGCGGAATGGCTCAAGGTTGCTAAAGCCGTCCCGCGTGGGGCCAGCCTAAGTGGGTTGTCGCGGGCCCGTGGGGCGCTGACTGTGTGTGCGCGTCGGGGGGGGGGGGCGCGGGGGGCGGGCGAAGAGCGCAGTCCGGGGCCGAGGGAGCTATTCTGTCGGACAGGACTGGCCAGACTGGCGGGGGGTTTCAGCCCTTCTTCCCGCTGAGAAGCGCTGAAGACCGAGGCCACGCTGATGTGGGTGAATAATTCAGGGCTCCGATGACCCCGCGGCCTGAGCCGTCCCCCACACCCTCGTACCCCTGGGCCTGCTTACCGCTTTGCAGTGTCTGCTTCCCTCCAGAAAGCACTCCGCTGGGGAGCATGCCCGTGGGGGTCAAGCCTTTCAGCGTCAGCACACTCTCGCTCTCTTCTCTGCAAAGGCACGAGGGGAGGGAGGACGTTAACTTGGATTTTCTTTCAAAAGAAAGGCGGGGGGGATGCATAGTAGAACTCACATTTCCCTCCGTCTAGGCCCCCTGGATTTTATTTTATTTCAAACATACTGCGTTTTTATACATTCCTATTGAAGTCCTGTCACGTCCATGGACAGCGGCCATGCTAGTGTACGATTATACACTGGCGCAGGCTCAGCCTCTTCCGAGGCCCGAAGATACAGAGAACAATTCACATTTTGGAAGCAGGCATCGCCATACAGAGTGTTTGCTGGGCAGCCACCATGACACCCACAAAAATGTTGAAAACGGGCCCCAGAGAATGCTGATGTAAGTTTTCCAGCCAAGGCTCAGCAGAAATGAGTGCAACTTACTTCTCTTGGGAGAGAAAATCAAGGAGTGTATATGAGAGGTTAAAAACAAAGAACAAAATAAAAAAAAAAAACACACAAAACACAAAACACAAAACAAAACAACTCTGTGGTTTATAGATTAGGGAACTAGAAATTACATTCAAGGGGCTATTAAGTAATTTTGACATCACATGGTAAGTAGATCAATAATGACAACCAGACAGGAAAGCAACTGGTAACATTTCCCACCTTTAGTTTTCAGCAGTGTTGCCCCCCACTGATTTGCTAATAGGACATTATTATATTACTCATTGTGACAATTGTCTTACAGTCTTCTGTACATCATCGTTTCAATGCTGTTTATTAGTCACAGCACTATTAATCACTTTGATTTATTAATAAATCATCATGATTAAATCACCATGAGATAGGAATACTCTCATCTCTTTCCACGTAGCTGGCACCGTAATTCTACATAATCAGAAAGTGTTTATAATACAAATATATATAACATATACAATATGTAGAACTACGCAAGCCACGTTTTAATGAAGCTATCTAACATGACCCAAACATAATTCTTAAACTATCCCCCCAAACAAGCTACTTCCACAAACTTTCTTCCACTTCATCTTTTCATTAAGCTTCAAGAATCACCCCGTTCACTCCCATCCTCTCTTTCTCCACCTCTGCTCACCTCCACTCAACTGGCAAACCTTGAGGGCTCTACCATCAAAATATTTCCAGCATCTTGCCATTCTCACAATCCTACCACTTCTCTTTTTAAAATACTTTTATGGAGTAGAAGCAACATCCCATATAATTCATCCATGTAAAGTATGTGATTTAATCAGTNTCCACAAACTTTCTTCCACTTCATCTTTTCATTAAGCTTCAAGAATCACCCCGTTCACTCCCATCCTCTCTTTCTCCACCTCTGCTCACCTCCACTCAACTGGCAAACCTTGAGGGCTCTACCATCAAAATATTTCCAGCATCTTGCCATTCTCACAATCCTACCACTTCTCTTTTTAAAATACTTTTATGGAGTAGAAGCAACATGCCATATAATTCATCCATGTAAAGTATGTGATTTAATCAGTTTTTTTTTAGTGCATTCAGAGAGTTGTAAAACAATCACCTTAATCAATTTTAAAATATTTTCATTGTCCCCAAAAGAAAACCTGTGTCCATTAGAGTGGCTCTCCATTTCTTTCACCCTTATAAAATGACTGATGTACTTTCTGTACATCTGGTTCTTCTAGAAGTTTCATATAGGTGGAATCCTACAACATGCAGCCTTTCGCAGCGGACTTCTTTTGCTTCCCATCAGCATCTCTTGCCTGGATTTTTCCAGCAGCTGCTTTACTGGTCTCCCTGCCCCATCCTCATCACACTCTCTGCCCCCATCCCTGTCTATTCTCAGTGGAGCAGACAGGCTGGGCCTTTTATTTATTTATTTATTTACTAAAGATTTTATTTATTTATTTATTTATTTATTTATTTAACAGAGAGAGAGAGAGAGAGAGAGAGAGAGAGAGAGAGAGAGAGAGAGAAAGAGAGAAGTTACAAGTAGGCAGAGAGGCAGGCAGAGAGGGAGAGGAGGAAGCAGTCTCCCCGCTGAGCAGGAAGCCCAATACGGACCTCGATCCCAGGACCCCGAGACCATGACCTGAGCCGAAGGCAGAGGCTTTAACCCACTGAGCCACCCAGGCGCCCAGGCTGGGCCTTTTAATACATATGCAGATCCTGTCACTTTCCTATTCAGTGCTCTCCAAAGGCTTCTCCTCTCATTAAGGGTGAAAGGAAAAATCTTGAGGTTTGATCACAGCCTTTGAAAACTAACTCCCAACCCATGCTCTCCTAACCTCACCCATCTGTCAGACTCCATTTCCTACCAGTGTCCACTTCCCTTAGTGTCCCACCAACACATCTGGCACCCTCACCTCAGGGCTCTACCCTTGTTTGGCACACTCTCCCTCCAGTATCTGCATGGCTCACTACCTCCCTGCCTTCGAATCTCTGCTCAAGTGCTTCCCTCGAAGTGAAGACTTCCTTTAGAAGGCTGTTTATATACTCCCTATCTCCCCTTGCTGATTTTATTTTTACCTAAAGCACTTATTACCCCTGAAAAACTATACAGTTTATTTATTGTTGTTGTTGTTTTAAGTATCTAGACCAGAACAGCACCTGGTATATAGTCCACATTCGAAACACATTTACTAAAAGAATGAGTAAAAGGAAAATAGAATGGCAGTATTATCCACATTTGAGATTTCTATATCCTTTACTGTAGTTGACTTAAAATATTAGGTTTGAGATGGTCATTAATCATTGTTTGCCCTCATACAGATGTTCTAACCTTTTCAGGCTTTGCTGTCAAACCAGTAGAGGTCACACGAAGAAGAAATCATTTTAAATGCTGATATGTGGATTTGGAAATTGGGAGTGCCACCAAAGAAACAAACATATCTTTTTCTTTGCACTCATATTTGAAATCAGGCTTCCTTCCTTCTTTTCCCTTTTGCACTCAATGCTATTCCTCATCTCCCTATATTCTGACTGATGCTCTGTTGCACATAAAACCCAAGCTCCCATAGTTTCTGGCAGCTTCCCCATTTCTCAATTCCAAGCATGTCCACTGAGTCTTCCCTCACACACCTCTGCTATACTTCCCACTGATGACCACACTCCCCTTCTGGAAAGACCCTTTGCCCAGGTCTGGAACACTTTCTTCCCTGGTTCTCCTCCTCCTCTGGCCCCCCCCTTCTCAGTCCCTTGGATGTTCTTTTTCCTCTGGCTCCACACCTGTGCTTTCTAAAATGGAAGCTTCCAACCACGTGTGGCTCTTACCCACTCGAAACCTAACTTGAGATGTGCTGTCAGTATGAAATGCTCACTGGGTTTCATAAACTTAATACAAAAATAAGAAAATAAAACATCTCCTTCAGAAGTTTTATGTGGACTACACATTGAAGGGATAAAATTCTCAATGTATGTGTTAAATAGAAGACAGTCTTAAAATTAATTTCACACATTTCTTTCTACTCCTTTACCGTGGCTTCTAGAAAATGTCAACCTACAGATGTGGCTCACATCATATTTCTAATACAAAGCACTGTATTTGTATTATCTTTCTCTCCTACGTCCACTCTCTTTCAAAGCGAGACCATCCACTTAGGCTGCTTTAGTCTTGTGTCCCCTCTCGTGACAGCATTTCCTACCCTCATCTCTCTCTAAAGTTCCAGGCCAGAATTCCTATCTGTCTTTGAATGAATATTCCACTGGCATTCCAGAGGAAAATATGCTCAATTCAATTTATTGTAGTCCTCCCCCAAAATACCCGTTAGGTGTTTAAATGGAGAAATACTTTCTCTTTCTTAGATAAAAGCACGATCATCCTACCAATTGCAGAGGCTAGAATCTCTATGGGATATTCTTAGAACATTTCCTCTCCCTCATCACCCCTTGCATAGGTCAGAATTCTGGGAGCAAATGACAGAACCTACTCTGGCTAATTCTGACAGCAGAGAGATGTACTAAAGGATCTGAGGGAGCTCACAGACCCAGAGAGTCTGCAGCCCAGAAGAGCACGGGTGCCCATCCACACTGTGGAATCTGCTGCTGCCCCTGTTCAGAGCTAACACCTAAGGTCACGCTAACGCTGTAGAGCTAGCCCCCAAAGTGCTGCGAAGGAAGTTCTTTTGCTGTCCTCTCAGGTTTCACAACTGAGACAGGAATCACCTTCCCCACTTGCTGCATCCTCACGATGCTCATTTTGAAACAGAAGTTTTCTGTGCATTCATTTGATTGGTGGGTCATGGGCAACATGCCTGCACCTTCCCTGCCAAGGTTGCTGAAAGACAGTGTTCTGATTCCCTTATAATGTGGCAAATTACCACAATGTAAGGGATAGGCTGGACAGCTGTACCTGACAGATGTATACCACCATTCACATTCATTCGTTACGTTTAAAAATTTCCAGCTTCACAAATTCCTTTTATTTGTCTCTTCCTTTGTATCTTTCCTCCTATAGCCTAATTTGCTTGGATTAGTTCAGTCACTTCCAACATGTCCTCCCTGATGTCAATGAGTCATGTTGTCATCCAGTCTTCATGCTGCCACTAACATATAATATCTAAACATGGGTTAGAGCATGCCCCTCATCCCATGACAAACATCCTATGACTCTCACTGCCTCCATGCAAAAAATTAGGTATTTTACCATGACCATGCTATTCAAGGCTATTCCAGGACAGGCATGCCCCAAAATTCACCACCTAATGGAATCCAGCCAATCCTTCACAGTGCTCCTCCAACGTCAACCTCTTTAGGAACGTTGTTTTTTGTTGTTGTTGTTGTTTGTTTTTTAGGAAATAGAAGAGCTCCATGGAGCCCTATCCTCTTCCACAGCAGAGCATCTCCTCACGTATTTAGCAACATTTCACTGTCTTACGTTAGTTTGGTGTCCACATGTCTGTCATTCCAATTTGGTATTCATTGTACCTGACTCAGTACACTGTACACATCTAACACAGTCATCCTTGCTAAGCTTCACTTTTCTCAGGCTAGACACCCCCTGAATTCTGCAGAGTTAGTATAGATGCTTTTATTATAGGAAAACAATGCAATATATATTGCTTTTACTTTCCATCAATGTGTGCAATCCCTGTCAAGTTACTGACCATCACTGGGTGTGAATAGACCATTTCTCAGCTGGGAATAATTACATCTTATGTACCTATGGGCAGGGGACTGGAGGGACTTTCCAATTTTAAGACCTACCTATGACTCTATAGCATTGTCCTTACCACCTTCATATGGTTTGAAAGCTAACATGGATGAAAACAACTTTTTAAATTAAGAAAGGCATTCCCTTTTTCCTTAAATACACTTTCACTTGGAAATTTTGGAGCTGTTTTTACTTCTCCCCACAGAGACTTCAGATAGAAAAAAAAAAATAAGAGACTTCAGATAGAAAAAAAAATCAAGAAAAAAAAAATCAGTAAATGTGAGACATGATAAACAAGCACTTGATTCTGCAGTGGTACTAGTGGACTTCTGATCTTCACGTGGTCTTTCCCTTCCACAAGATTATTTTTCTAGCCACACTGATCTTGCTGGCCCTCAAAACTGATGAACTGGTTTCTATCTAAGAATCTTTGCATCTGCTATTCTCTTTGCCTTAAACACTCTTAACTCTGCATCTTCATGAAGGTCACTCCCACACTTCCTACGCAAATGCTATTATTCAGAAAGTTCTTTGTTGGCCACCCACTAAAATAAGTGCCTCACCTCCCACTTGCTACCTGCCTTTTTCTCTTCATAGTATGTAATCAATGCTTTACGCGTATATTTATTACTGAATGAGTGAGTGATTCCTGGAAATTCAGTCAGGAATATAAAGCATTAGAGTACAGGCAGCCTCGTTCATTAGGCTGTAAAGGAGCAACAGCACTCTATTTTCAGCTTTAACATGACTTTTCAGGATTTGGCTGGTTAGTGCAGAGCTATTATTGACTTTGATTTGGTGCCTTTAAGAAAGAATGATACTGTCTTTCATCTTTATCACGGCTCCCTGCTTTGGGCAACAAGCTATTTGGTTATTCTCTAGTGACTCTATCTATCAGGAGTAGACTAGAAACAGCAAGAGGAGAAATCAAAAGAGCCCACGTAGCTACTCTAGGAGGAAGAGTTGAGATAAAAATTTGGCAAAAATTTGGTTATGAATCATACCACATGGAAATGGTCTGTTTTGCAAGGTATGCCCATTTATCCTTATTAATGAATAATTGTGAGTTGACCATATACTCCTCACATATAAATATGCCATATTTCAAGGCAATTTTTTGAGGAAAAATATGTCACTTTGTCTTACCTAATAGTAGATAAAAGAATTTAAATAAAGAAAAGTACAGTTAGTTCTCTTTAAGAAAACATTTATTTTTACAGTGCAGGATTAATAATAAGACGATTCATGATCTATTTAAAAATAACTACTGCATGGGAATTGAAACATTAAATAACTATTAAATAACTATTTTTCTCTCAATGACTTATTAGAATAATACAGAGTCACAGAACAAGCTCAAAGGTTAATGTTCATTTCCTAGAAATCGAGTGAAATGCACCTGATAAATTCATCTTTTACCACAGAACCAGAATGAAACATAAAATGAATTATAACAGCTTTCCTATTTCACTGCAAGTTCAATGTATCATGAAATAAATTTTCTAAAGTCCAGCAGCAAATAGTGATAAAATGTGAAAAAGCCCATTTAGAGGCTTTCTCTAAGGAAATAATTTAGTATATATCAATTTGACTAAGAAAGTGAGGAACAAACAATCCCATTAAAAGGAAAAAAACAACTAAGAAAAAGCAAATATTTTCTACCAAAATACTTAAATTGCCAGATTACAGTATTAAAATGTTTGTTGAAAGACACATAATCACATTCAAAACAGAAATACCAGAACAATGATCCCACCTGAGAACCGAGAACACTCGGGCCATTTTGCCTATTGCTCGGATCTTGTTTCTTATCACCTCCTTCCGGGCTGCGGCTGTTGCTCCTATATTTTAAAACAGAGGGTTAAGTAGTCAGTGACTTGTTATCTAACTTTAATTATTTTACAAGTTTAGATATATAATCGACTACAGTGAGCAAAACCACCCCCTGCCAACCGTGGATTTATCTCAGAATTAATTTTGAAAACTTATACATCTGGCCATTAATAATTGGATGTGGCCCTTGAGAGGTCTACAAAATGCCAAAGTGCAACTTTCGAGATTTCCAAGGGGAGGTGGGTAAAGAGAAAAGTCACGGAGCTGACCCGGTTGGTTCCTAGCCTTCTCTTCCGTTTATATAGAGAGAGTGTGTATTGGCAAGAAGAATCAAATGAGTCACCAGGATTTTCTACTCATTTCCGGACTCCATGCTGAGAAGACTACTTAAGGAAACTGCTTTTTTGAAAGTTCTCCCTTGAAGTGATCGAACTAGGGAGTCTCAACTCTCTAAGTTCCCTGAAACCTCCATGTATGTTATTTAATGGCCATAAAACATTTCTTTTAGGGCTTGATACTCTTCCATCTTCTGCTGGTTCACAAGTTCAAGAGGGGAAAATGGAAAAGTACTGCATTGGATTTAGTGAGAGACGGTGGCATGGTCTATATTTTAGTACTTATGTAAAAAGTTACACACAGGTCTGTCTGAGTAACTTCTACCACTTATTGTATTTTCCAAATGAAAAAAAAATCAATCTATGCAGGTTATTGTTACTGTAAACATTTTTTATCATGTTTTAAAAATAATACTATATGATCTTTAGTGAATCTATTTTATTTCTTATTAAATTCCCAAAGCATGTCTGGAGAAGTGCAAATCACAGGAAAACATCTCTCTTCTTAAGATTTTTATAATCTAAGGTAAAGGGACTAAGATATCCTTGTTATACATTGTATGGGACTTTGTAGGAAGTGTTAGCACAAGGTTCTTCTAGTTCTACTGCCACTAATAGAAATACAACAAAATATTCCTTTCAGATAATATCAGAAATGTTCTTAATCCAAACGAACAATTTATTAAGTCGGCTAATTTGTTTAGAGACTGCAGCCCACGGGTGCTAAGTAGTTTAAGTTTTGGTCTTTTAATCTGTGATAAGGACAAGCTTTCTGATCTTTTTGGATAGAAAGAGTTCTACTTTTCCTCTTAGCAGGCTTTTTTTAAAGATATTTTTTAAAAAGATTATTTATTTATTTATTTGAGAGAGAGAGAGCAAGAGGGGGTAGGATTAGAGGGAGAAGTAGACTCCACGCTGAGCAGGGAGCCCATTGCGGGGCTCCATCCTGGGACTCCAGGATCATGATCTGAGCCAAAAGCAGTTGCCCAACCAACTGAGCTACCCAGGCGCCCCTGGCTCTTAGAGGGGCTTTTAAGAATGTGATTTGGAAAACTTTCCATTGTTTGATGAGAGTCAAACAATTAATCACCACCCTAACATTCTGTAAAAAACATCAACACACACAATTTTGAACTGTCTAGAGGGGAAAAAAAAAAAAGGAAAGAAACCTCTAATATCTCTCCCCCCAAGGAAAAGGAAAACATAATGGGCCATTTTCTTCTCCCGAGGGGGTTAATGGGCCAGCAGTGCTATTAGGGCACACCCACCTCACACCCACGGGTGTGCCCCAGAAGGTGCGTACCAGCAAGCGGGCTTCTTCACCCTGGCTCTCTGACCTGAACACAGCCCATATTTTTGACCATTTCTTTCTCCCTTGTGGCAACCCCAGCATGGAAGGTATCTCCCAACATACTGACTGGCAGGACTTACTACTAACAGCTATTCTGCCTGCAGACAGTAGAGGAAGTGTCAATGCATGAAAGCAAACCACTCTCCAATCCAGTTTTTCTAATAATTAAGTGGAACCATGGATTCTCATTTGCTAGGTTCCTTGAATTACATGTTGTTGGCCAGAACATTTGAGAAGAAAACAGTGTGTGGGCTAGATCCCTGCCTCGAACTTTATCCTGGGTTTCTAACAATATTTACTACCTATGATTTGTAATTAAGATTCTTTCTACAATAAATCCTGTCCTAGAGACCATTAAAAAGTCTGATGTTTCTGCGCTTGCATTTTAGGTAATTTATAATCAAAAGACTACTAAGGAATATTTGTTAAGAAAAGAAAAAAGTGGGATGGCAATTAGTCTCCTTAAGGTGGCTTTTTTCTTATCTATGTACTTGGCGTTATTCTGTTAAATTCTGCTTTCAGTCTAACACCATGCTATTCCTACTCCATAGTTAATACTTCCAGCATGTTTGACCCAATCCGCTCTGAGGTCATGAGGTGCTAAGTGAGGGAAAAGATTCTGACCCTCTCCAACACACAGTATGGCCAGATCATAAATACATCCAATAGACACAAAGAATGTAAAATGTGGGTGAGCTTGGAAAGTGGTGACTATATTTAGAAGCACAGTAAGAAAAGCAGCAAAAAGGAGCAGCTAGAAATAAAACTGTATAAATTTAAGAGAAATGAGAAAGGGAAAACAGAAAATAAAATAAGTGAAAAATATATAAGAAGGATAATCCCCAGAAAATTTTCAATAAAGGCCTTATAAAAACCATAACCAGAGCAAAGAAAAGTAAGAAACTAAGTTGGAAAGGGAAGGAAAGAAATTACATAGAACTGTCCTTTTCAGCTCAGTATTAACTGGTTCTCAGAAAAATTCTCAAATAAATTCTGAATTTGGAATGTAAAATCAACATTCTGATAGAGCGAATCTGTCATTCCTTATTTTTTTCAGATCAAATGACTTACTGAAAAGCATGTAAAAGATTATTCTACTTTACGTACTCATAGGTGTACTCCCCCAAAATGGTGATTCACAGCATGTTACAACATTTCTTTTTTTATCAGAGAGAGAGAGCACAAACGGGGTGTGGCAGGCAGGGGAGAAGCAGACTCCCCGCTGAGCAAGGAGCCCGAAGCAGGGCTCAATCGCAGGACCTTGAGCTCATGACCTGAGCTGCAGGCAGACACTTAAATAACTGAGTCGCCCAGGCATCTCAACAACACTTTTCTTAATGAAGAACTGTTGTCTCTTTTTAAATTTCTTAATAACACAGATAGGTGAAAAGGTTTACTACTCCTTTTATAAAATTAGAAGACATTTACTCAAAAAATCAAAAATAACCTAGTCATATACTAGTGTGAAGAGATATTAAAAATGAGTATCTCTTAACATAGAAAAAGATAGAAATTATCTTCAATATTTTCCAAATATTCAAAATCAAAATGAAACTAATGCCACACTTGGGTAACTTCACAAAAATCTGAAATACTCAAATAATGTCTGTTTCATTGAAAGCCCTCACAGTCCATATTCTTTAGAGGGATCAAAGAAAAGGCATGTTTTTCAGAATTTTACTAGCTACAACATGCAAATACAATGTCACATGCAACATGCTTGCTCTCTTTATTTTTTTATTTTTTTTAAAATATTTTATTTATTTATTTGATACAGAGAGAGAGATTACAAGTAGGCAGAGAGGCAGGCAGAGAGAGAGGAGGAAGCAGGCTCCCTGCGGAGCAGAGAGCCCGATGCGGGCCTCGATCCCAGGACCCTGAGATCATGACCTGAGCCGAAGGCAGGGGCGTTAACCCACTGAGCCACCCAGGCGCCCGCCTGCTCTCTTTAAGTCCTGGAAATGACCACGGTGGCTCAAATTAAAATCGAGCAAATTAAATAATGAAGGCACATAAAATGACTTTTACATTAAAACTGAAGTAACTATTTTTCACTGGAAAGAACAGAACATTTTAACCTGCAAGTTCTTAACTGAAAGGCAACATTTCATATGTTAAAAAAAAAGTCATTTTGAGTAAAATTTCATTTTGTGTTTCCATTCGGATAATTATCACCTCTTTTTTGAGCCCCTCCCTCTCTTTAACTTTTAAGTTCTAATCTTCTTTTACGCCTGGGGTATGATGCTACTATATCCAGAATCTAGACAATCCTGCACACTCAGTTGTCCTCAAAGTGGAATAGGCTAATGTAGAGACTAAGGGAATCTTTAAAGATTTACTTTTAACATGTGTCCTTTCTGACCTTAACTTAGCCCCTCGCTGACTTCTCATGACATTTGAAAGGTATCCATGCCAAGCGGCTTGCTGAGTGAGTGTGGCATCCCCGCAGGGTGGATTTCAGCCTCTAAGGGGACCGGGAAAGTGCACCAGCCTCCCTGCACGGAGGGGCCAACTGCTATGGGGAAAAGAGATTCTCAGCACATGGGCTATCTGCCACACATCACACGTGCTCTGTCATCCAGCGCACAGCTCCAAACTGCTGAGCTACTACTGCAAATCCCTCACTGTTAACTGAATTAGAGTATGTGGGGAGTGCTAGAGAGGATACAATATCATCCAATCATTTCCTCATTAAGTGTGCTTGTGAATCTTATCCCGTATCGCCTGGCACGAGCTAACTGCCAGCAACAGAAATATGCAGGATGCATGATCTCCACTGTAGGAAATCACGTGAATGACAACAAGAGTGTGACAAATAGAGTATTGATAGCAGCGGTGTGCCCAAGCTGGCTTGAGTCCACTAGTGAGAGTGAGAGTAGACTGAGCGCATCTCTCTCTCTCTTTGTTTTTAAGAATTTATTTATTTGAGAGAGAGAGAGAGAGACAGCATGAGCGGGGGAGGGGGAGATCTAGAGGGAGAGGCAGAGAGTAAATCTCAAGCAGCCCTCCCTCTGAGCACCGAGCCCAACACGGGCTCCATCCCAGGACCCTGAGATCATGACCGGAGCTGAAATCAAGAGACAGACGCTCAACCGACTGAGCCACCAGGCGCCCCTGAGCACATCTTTTCTCAACTCCATGCTGGCAGCCTGGCATCAGAGCGGTAGGGAAGAGAATATACACTATGGAAATCTGCAAATGCCACAAACTAGGGCCATTTTCCCCTGGAGGATGAGTTGTTAAAGGTGTACCAGTATGCCACTGAGAGCAGGTTTTAATTGCCTGGAGGTATGAGGAATAAACTTCAGGAAATCAAAGTAGTTAAAGGATCTTGAAGGATAAGAGTGAAAGAACAAGGAGAATGCATATTCTCTATAGAAGGAAGAAAATTTGCAAACTTTCGGAGGCCACAACAATCCATGTTATATTCAGTGGTGGGAGAGAAGTCTGGTGTGAATGGAGACATGCTGGGGTGAGGATGGGTGAGAGAAGCAGGAGCTACCTGGGCTAACCTGTAAAGGTGTGAGCACAGCAGTACATGCAGGCAAGAAGTTTATGTACTAGCATACTCGGCCTGGCATACTTACGTACTAGCATAGTACGTAAGCATGCTCACGTACGAGCATAGTAGAGATAAATAAAATGTACCGTGTCACGTATCTACCAAAGAAAGAGATGAAATGATGGATAGGTAGAGAGGTAGATACGTGACAAAGTAAATATAGTCAAATGTTAATTGTAGACCATAAGTGATGGGTACACGGATATTGACCATCCAATTGTTTCAGCATTCTTGTATATTTAAAGTATTTTAATAATAAAATGTCAAAAAAACAAAATGATATTTGAAAGAATCTTGGTTTTGAGGGAAAAGAGAACAGCTTTGAGAAGAGAGGTGTCTCGATCCCACTCTTTGTGTCACAAGGAGGATGCATGAGCTGGCCGAAGGAAGCAATAAAGAGGAAAGTTCTCAGTGTGGCTACGCACACCCCATCCCTCCTCAGCTGCAGAAGAAAACTGACCCGGTAAGGTTTTGCTTTATATATCCAATTCGATGGATTCTAATTGCTTTCAATGCCTTTTGGTAATTGTAAGAAATGAAGATGATGAGCTACATAAAAATTTTATACTCAGATGTCTTATAAAATAGGAACATTTTCAGATTATTAGAATCTGAAAAAGCTCCTTTTCCAAAAAAGCAGAGAAAAGTGAGGTGTTTACTTTTTAACGTGAACAGTAGCAGAAATTCTCCACCTCATTATTATAGGGGCCTCATTTTTTGCTATTATTTAGGCTTCTTTTTTTAAAGGCCTTTTAATATAAGTATATTCATAGCATATATTATGAAATAAAATATATTCTATACAAAAGTATGCATATGCACTAACAGTTTGCACTTTTTTTTTTCCCAAAGGAAAGATATTTTAAGAACTATATATTGCTGGTGGGCTTCAAATCTCTACCTTTTTAATTAGAATCTAAGAAACTAATAGAGAAAACTTACCACTTTTCCAGATTTGCTAAAAATTAACAAAATTTATTTCTGCAGGAAACTTATTCTATTTGAAAGTTAAATTTTATCTTGGTTCATTATTATTAAGCAGAATTTAGATGTACCCTTAGATTGTATTTTTCATCAAATAGAGCAATTATTGAAACTGAATAAAGGCTATTGACAGAATAAAGCATAAGATGTTGAGATGAAGCATATCTTTTGTTGTGTCATATTAAAGACAAAAATTATTTAGTTTTCTAACCAAAATTAGCACCTTTGAAATACAAGATATCATACAAAGAAGAGTCTTCAGATCCCTCTAAAAATCTTGCATAATTGGACTTTTTACAGATGATAATGATGAAATTATAAGTATACAGGCTATCTTATTTAGGAGAACACAAGTACCCATAAGGCTATGAATCCAAATCATGTGCTATAATCCCTAAACCTTACTCTTTCTTATCTTTTCTTTCCCTGACCTACTTTAGCAATAACAAATCTTGAGCTTCTATATGCCAACAAAGTGATGCTATCTATAAATTACTTAGACATCCACCTGGTTTCACCCTTGGCTATGAGTATGACAAGTGCTTTACATCTGCCTACACCGTCAGGCATTTGAGTCCTTGGATTTAGGGATAGCACCATCAACATTGAGTAACTGTGTTCACTCTGATAGACTGACTTTAAAAAACTGTAGTTTTTACATTTTTTACTCATGGATCTACTAAAGACTATCTTCCAAAGTATACTACTCCCACCTCCAAATTTAAATAGTTGTAAAGAATATAATATCATAGACATTGCCATTTTTTAAATGACTATATTATATATTTTTTTACTAATGGCACAATTTCATCCCACCATCATCCATTTAAAGAAAAAAAATCCATGAACAAGATACTCATTTAACTTAGAAATCTTACATGAGTCCTATTTTTCTTTGAAATTGTATTTCCACTTCCATTTCCCTGATTTTACTATAGTGAATTATATATTTATACATTAAAATAGTTTTATGACTACATTGTATTTTATTATCAAAAATATGTTTCAAAATCTAAGTTAACTGTATTTTTTTAAAAGATTGTATTTATTTATTTTTGAGAGAGAGAGCAAACAAGCAGTGGAGAGCAGCAGGCAGAGGGAGAAGCAAGCAAGCTCCCCACTGAGCAGGGAGCCCAACACAGGCCCCCGAGATCATGACCTGAGCTGAAGGCAAACGCTGAACTGACTGAGCCACCCAGCTGCCCCTAAGTTAAATGTATTTTCAAAAAATTTCCTGACACAATGAAGCCCTAAGTGTTCAAAAATTCCTTTGTAATCAAGATCACAATTATTAGTAGTACATAATTGAGCTAGATAGCACAAATATGCTATGATATTTAAAATATTTTAAAAGCATAGAAATAAAATTTTATTGGAATGCAACCCTTAGTGACAAGGACGGGAAGGGGTTATGCTGCCTTGCTTAAGGAGATTTCCTAGACACTGAGTCTTCCAGCATCTTTCTGTTGGTACTCCAGTACTAAACATCTCAAGGCAAGGTTCATAATGGTGATGTCTCCAGAGGCCTATGCTTTTCTGTTAAAGTGGGAGAAGAGCAATTGAGAAAGAAGAGGTGGAAAAGAAGAAGCTATAACGAGGCCTTCACCCTCCAGCTCAGGAGAGTTTTAGGAAGAAGGACATCTAGAAGCGGAGGATGAGAAAATGGATTCCCTTGAAACTCCCCTTGAGATGTCCTTAGGTAACCTCAGTAGTACAAATGTTCTAGCATTAAGATTGTTGCTCTATCAAGAAACAGACTGCTCAGTTTCTAGAGTTGATGGTTGCTGGAAGAGCTCTTTGACTAGCCATAACTTGGAGATCTGCATTGCTCATCCACTTGACATCAGTACCAGTTAAATCTAGTCCAAAGAGATTGTTCGGTGCTGGCCCTCACCACATAGCTCTCCCTATACTTATGTAGGTTACTCTGTGAGGCAGGAAAACACCCTCTGGATCATAGATTTCAAAAATTCCTGTAAAACTTCATCTTTTTGTAGATTATAACCTAAAATGTTTGGAATACCTTTTTGATTTTGATTTTCATTCTACCATATGACATATCCATAGGTGATAAAATTGGGATATAATGGCTACTCACTCCAAATTCACTCCAAACCACATAGTCTGAATTTTTTCCCATATGTTTTTTAGTTCAACTAAAATCTCAGCACGTAAGAGACCCTGCAATAGTGTGATATTTGGCATAAGACGATTCTGTTTCATATCCCATTTTGAAAGGAACAGAAGATCCTTTAAAATGTATTTTTTAAAATAAAAAGCCTCTCCTGTGTAATGGATTCTAAGAAAGACCAGTACAGCCTAGATTGTTTTCTTCTCGCTTTTCTTGTCACAAAACATAAATGAATTATTTGGATAGGAAATCTTAAAAATGTACAGACTACTCCCAAATGTCAAATAACTGTCATTATTTGGTTATCCTACATAATTAAAAGTTACTTCTGTTTACAAGTTTTAATTTGTTTCCATGCACTTTTGTTCTCTGAGACATTTTGTCCCATCTGTTCAGGGGCTCCTCAGAAGAATCGTGGAAATTGGGTATATGCATAATCTAACTTGGGTAAAAATTAAAAGACCTTAAAGTAGATTGGAGAACTCCTGTTGATTTTTTAAGAAACCATCACATATTCAAACTATGCCTTACAAAGAACATTTGAGTTGATATATATTTACAAAGTAGAAACTAAAGGGATTTCACATGCCAGGTCAGACTGGCCTCTATATCATGACAGAAACACATCAATTTTCTAAACTGACAAGTGAAAATCAGAGCAAAATGAAATGAAATAAAATGCCAAGTTAATAATTTAGACTTCTTATCTATAGGAGAAACAATCATAATGCCTGGATGTTCAAGCTATCCAGGATTGTTCTGGGTATAGGTGAGGATGTAACGGTTCAAAAAGGTATTTATTAAGGACCCCATTATGCCATGCTAAATGCCAAAAGAATGCAAGCACCAGAACTGAATTCTGGACCCTTATGGATTTATGTATTTATCAAATGCTAGAACTATATTTAAATTATCTAAACTAAACTAAATTTAAGTTATTTCTGAAATGAGACAAATTAAGGGGGTAAATGGACAGGTAAAATATTATGTTTCATGGTCCTACATGTCATATGCTAGATAGAAAATTAACTGAGCACCATCTGACAGCACAAAAAAAAAAAAAACAGGCCGAGAGAAGTAAGGCAACTCCTTGGTCTGACAGTGGAGCTCCACCCCCTCCCCCACCCCCAACCGGAAGCATGGGCATGTATTTAACTCATCTGAAACAAAGCCACTCAAAGGTCTTCTGATGCTATTTAAGACCTAGGTGAGGTGTTTTGCCAGCACACGGGGGATGCGGTGATGTTTTACCCATGAATGAGAATAAAGAAATGAGCATTAGGTTGTGCCCAATGATCAGAGTACAGGCATGTATAGGCGACTTAAGTGAGACTTAACACCTAAAGATATTATTATCTTATCAGAGGAAGGAGATACACCAATCAAAAATGTGCTGGTGGGTCACAGAGGCAGAGTACAAAAGAGAAGCCGAGGCAAACATCTGAAATGTCTAGGGAAGTACTGTCCGGGAAGCAAAGGCCTTCAAGAGTTCTGGCCCTATTCAGATCATAAGTAGCAGGCTCATCCACTTCTCTGAAGACCTGAAGACAAAGGGCATGTGGGAGGTAGAAGGGAACTGTGGTGAAGAACATTTAGTTGGGAGTAAAAGACCTAGGTTGGAGTTTCAGCAACACCATTCACTAGCTGTCCTGGACAGATGACTAGGTTTCTCCACATCCATATTCCTCATCTATAGAGTCAGGAAAGTTCAAAGTGCTTTATTTGCATTATTTCACACAACCTTTAAAACAATCACAGGAGGAAGTACTATTAGTCTCCACTGTCCTTAGAATGATTCTAGGGAACAGAGATGGTAATTTGTTTGCCTAAGGTCAACAGCTGAAAAGTGCTGACCCAGAGCCAAAATCCATTACAGTAGCAGGTTGACTGATCCATTTATAGGTGGGTGGAAGAATTAAGTAAGTAATGTATTCATTCTCTCTTAACATTTAACAAACATGTGTGCCAGATACTCTGCTCCCTGCTAGAGCACTTAGCACAGAGCTTTGGTACATGAGAAGTACTCAGTAATGTTTGCTATTATTATTAAGAAGGAAATGCTTGTGGAGAGGTGGACATTCCAATTCTTCTAACACTCAGACTTCTCACTTCAGATTAAAAGATTGATTGTGTGATCTTTGTTAATATTAAGCTTCCTAAGTTGGGGCCTCAGTTGTACTTTGTGCCAACCAGGCTAAAGACTGGGCCTCAGATGATGGCACATTTACTAGGGGAAAATGCTGGCAGCCAGGATGCTGCTGGTTTCATTTTTCAGAAAAAAAAAAAAGAAGAAGAAGAAGAGGAAGAAGAAGAGAAAAGGAAATACTCCAAAAAGGTGGGCTGACCAAATAGAATCAAGATTTCTATTTCTGTGCTAAGAAAAAGTGGAAGAAAAGTTTTATAGCTTCTCATATAAGTAAAGAGAAAGAGCCAAAGCAGACTACACTCATAGAAAACTATTTTTCAAATCTAGATTTTCTGAGCACTTATTTCACTTTTTCATAGAGCCCTTTGACTTGTCAGAGATCAAACAATTATCATCAAGAGAAAGTTTTACAAACGTAGGACTCACAACTCTTCTGCAGTTGTTCAATTAACTAATAATTATTCTCATATAAGCAGGATCTTCAGGTAGACAACTTGGACCCATAAAATGGCTTAGTACGAAGAGAATCATGAAAGCTCTGCCAAAAATACAAGAAGAATTGTCTTTTCTTATGGTATCACTTTTCAATAAGATTCCATTACCACTCTAGTCCCTTTTGTGAAGAATGCCTCTTTCACATGCCAATTATCTAACCTTGTTTGTGAGAAGTGATGTTTTTCTAAAATATAGACATACACATACACAAAATCTTTGCCTTCATTGAGGAAAAAGAGATCTCTACTTCAATTCCTTTCAAATAAAGAATGTATTCAGGCTTATACAGCACTTGCTTTCTTCTTATGATGCAACATGGATTTCTTTCTCAAATACGTTCAATTGAAATGTATGCTTAGACACACAATAGCTAATGTTTAGTGTAAGTTGGCCAATGCCACCATTAGTTGGAGGAAGGCTCAAATACTACAAAAATCAATGATTTTTAAACCTGTGTGTAAATCCTGTACATGTGTAAAATACATGTCTCTGAAAATACAGCATAAAATTTGAGAGTATTATCTTACTGTGAGCATAATATCCTAGCCAATGGTGGACACAATCCAACCACTTAGCTATACCAAAGATATGGCTGTTTTTTTCATATTTACTTTGGTCTGCAAAGTCTGGCTTCTATGTAATGTGAAAATCCTGCTCGGTAATAAGGAAACACATTTGTGCAAAATCATGGGAGTACAATATGAAGAGAGAGCAGTGCTTTCAATGTCTGTGTTGTTGTATCATTTTAATTAGCAACTTAAAAGGATTTTAATTATTGCAATTAAATATGATAAGCTAGACTTGAAGATACTGATTATAATATGATGGCTAACCAGGCACCTTATATGATAGTCAAGGCCTCAAAACACCAATAGCTATAAATATGGGAATTTCTAGCTTACTACCTAAGAAATCCCTATGTATTTTTTAGACATGTTTCAATTTTAATGATATACTGGATATAATTACTTGCTTCCTTTTTTTGGCATAACCATGATAAAAAAACAAAAGCAGTTACCTGTACTATAAATGGTACAGAGTACAAAGGATACATTTATAGTGACAAAAATGGCTTACATTCTACATTTATAGACCAAAGTATTAAGTAATTGAAGAAAAAAATCAACACTAAACTCAGACGTAATTAACAAAATCCTGAGAAAAAATTAACAAAACCTTTTACAAAATACTGAGTAATTTTTCTTTCTATGTATGTCTTTCTTTTCTCCAATTACCTCATTCAAAATCAAATATTATAAAAAAGATAAGAGACCTTAACACTGGTCAATGATCAACTAATAGCCATCTTTACATACCATTTCCTAGAAAACTTACATGGCATTCTCACACAGCTGTACATCCAAATGGAGTAATATACATAAAGCGTTTTTCTTTTCTTTGTCAGAAGTAGAAGACAATAAAGACGTTCTCTAAATTTGCTCCTTGAGTAATCAAATATTTTGTCCCAATTCATGTTCCCTCTCTCAACCCTCTCAAGCCTCTGTAAGACAACATATTTAAAATCCGTTTCTTGCTGCCTGAATCTCTCAGCTCAATGAAGGCAGAAACCATGTGTTTGCTTGCATACAAAGAAAAAGATATTCCATGAAGAAATATTTTTACAGAGAACTAAAATATAAATATAACATGATATGAAAATTGAGGTACTCTGCATCTTATTTTTTGGCTCTTTGCCAATGATTTCTATTTTCTTTCTTAGCTAGTATAAATACCACAGCTAACATAAACACCTCTTTTCAATAATCTGATATCTGACAAGCATAGGGATGTCCTAAAATTTCATTTTTTGGCCAGACTTAGATCTCTCAGTAATTTTTCTGCATTTGGTGCAAATATTTTTAACAGCTGCTGCCTGAACTGCTATACAATCCCAGTCCTTTCTACTTAATTCCTCCTTCTTTCTCCTTCTCTCCGTGGTCTTTTTTCCCCCAGCTTCATCAAGGGTTAATTTTAAGGATCAGTCTTCAATTTTCTGATATTTCCTTTTATGTCAGCAACTTTGGAGGCCTATTTCACCCAATAGATTTGATTGTGATGTTTGATTCCAAGCCTCTCTCACCAGCCCAGATTTTGTTCACAATTTCCAGGACTCCACTTCCAAATCCCACTTAGACATTTCCAGAGCTATGTGTGTCCCTTTTACTCAAACTCATTTCTCCTGAAACTGGTGAGTTTTTCCATAAATGTTCTCATCCTCCTAGACATCTAGGCCTGAACCACCCAAATCAACTCTTCTTTCCTTTGCCGCACTGATTTATGGCTGTAAGTCCTTGTACAGCTCTTTGGAATAGCTCCTTTTATATTTTATTCTTAACAACTATCATTGTTTTGATATGGTCACCTCAACTTTCAGATACATTATCAAGTTCCTAATTTATATTCCTACTCATCCTTTTTTCATTTTGCAAGCATTTTTCCAAGCTTACCAACTTCAGGTTATGTGTCAATATTGACAGAACAAGAATCATATCACCACTGTGTTCCTTGGAGCTATTTATTTATTTATTTAGTATGTATAAATGTTTCTATTTGGGGGCCACCTGGGTGGTGCAACCTGGATAAGTGGCTGCCTCTTGGTTTCAGCTCAGGTGATGATCTCAGGGTCCTGGGATTGAGCCCCATGTCGGTCTCCACACTCAGCTGGGAGTCTGCTTGAAGATTCTCTCTCTCTCCTTTTCCCTCTGCCCCTTCCTCCACTCTCTTTCTCTTTAACTCTCTCTCAAATAAATAAATCTTTAATTTTTTTTTAAATGCTTCTAGGTAAATTTTTGGGTCTTCAGAATTATTTTTTAAGATTTTTATTTTTTTATTTGAGAGAAAGAGNAATAAATAAATCTTTAATTTTTTTTTAAATGCTTCTAGGTAAATTTTTGGGTCTTCAGAATTTTTTTTAAGATTTTTATTTTTTTATTTGAGAGAANCAGAATTATTTTTTAAGATTTTTATTTTTTTATTTGAGAGAAAGAGAGAGACAGCAGGAGTGGGGGAGTGGGGAAGGCAGAAGGAGAGGGAGAAGCAGACTCCCTGCTGAGCAGGGAGCCTGACGTGGGGCTCAGTCCCAGGACCCTGAGATCATGACCCCAGTCGAAGGCAGATGCCTGCCTAGGCCACCCAGGTACCCCTAAATGTTTCTATTTTTTATGTTAAAACTTAATATTCCCCTTACCCCACACTGTCAATTATTACAGCACATACAACATTTTTTTTCAAATTAGGAACCTGAAATATAGGATGATATGATGAGATGCACAGAAATGACAATGATTGCAACCACAAGAGAAGCTCTAAGTTAATGGCTCTTAGTATACGTGTTGCTGCCAGATGCCCAAGGCAGAGGAGGGTTTTTAAGATGAAATTCTGTCTCAAACATTCATCATGGCAACTAAATACAGTTTGGATAGAAAATAATGTCACCAAACCTTTATAGAGGTATTCCTCAGGGGACAATCAAATGCCACGTTAGTGCCACTAATTCCCAACTTCACACTTCAAAAAGTTGGAAATGGCTTTTTTAAGTTAGACAAAAAGAAGTGGGGAGACGCTCTGGAACCCATGATATAACATATCAAGAATTATCTAATAATTCAAAGCAGATGATGGGAGATAATTTTCTTGTATACAATTTAGATGGTTTCGTAGAGGCATGCAAATAACTGCTCTGATCCCATATTCAGTGACTGGCCTGTGGTTAACATTAGGATAAGGCGACAATGTGGAGAAAGGATAAGAGTTCCACCATGTGGTTTGCTCTTTAGATGAAAGCAGAGGCATAAATTCTAATTTAATATTAAGTCTTTCCAGTGCAGCATGAAACTATATTTGGCTTGAAATGTCTTCGTTTTATTATTCTTTTCTTTCCTTTCTTATCCTACAGGATTTCAGTTTCACCTCCATAATTCTTCTGTGTTAGCCAGACTTGCCACATATCATAGTCTCAAACATAACTTGTGTATGTGTGTATATATATGTGTGTGTACACACACACACATACGTGTGATCTCAGAGTCTAAGATTTTAGGACTTAAAAGAAAGTTCCAAATAAATAAATATTTCTAACTCATGAAACTGTCATTAGGTTTCTAATGCTTATCGTTATTCCAGATGTTCCTGTTGTTAATAATGAACAATAAAGAAACCTTTGAAATGATGCAGATTGCTTGATTTTTGTCAGCTCTCCCTGCCCCAATTTTGGGATCCCTTTCTAATCCTTGGTCTGAAATGAGTCTTCTTCATTAATGAGAATTAACTACACAAAAGAAATATATCTATTTGGATTTCTTCCTTCTCTAAAATGTTCTGGTGAATAACAACCCCAAATTGAAACCAGACTATAATTTTATCATCCAAAATCAGAAGTAGAAACAGGAAACAAAGACCCCAATACATATAAATTAGATCCTCAAAAGACATGCATTGGTATTAAACGGTTTCAAAACTTTACAAGATGATAGAAGTTTTTATTTTCAACATAAAAGAGCCACAGATCAATTTAAAATAGCAACCTTGCTCTAGATAGGCTATCAAATTCTTTTATTTGTAAGGCAGATGCTAAGGAGGAGAAATTCACGACATGATTTCTACTTAGCAAAGACTAGAGGAGGCAGGAGTTAATTGTCTGCTCAGCTACAACAAAATCCTTAATGCAATGAAACACATAAATTCTTGGAGTAAACTAAAATTAAACGGTATAGAATGGAACTGTTTTATTTGCCATTTAGCTAACTTTCATGGCCAAATAGTGCAAAAAAAAAAAAACTACTTCCTTATTTTATAGTGTATTTAAACAGAACAAACTATGTTTTGTTTAAGTGTTGTTTCTTCACAACAACAAAAAGACATCATGCTGTTTCAAAGAAGAAGATTTCAAGCATTGTAATCATAGTTTGTAGAAAGTTCAAGAGTCTGAGAACAAGACAGACATTACTTTGAATCCAGGCTCTATTGCTTCACCAGCTGTAACCCTAGGCTTTACCTTCACCTCACCCAGTCTCAACCACTTCAAAGGTAAAATAGGGATAATCCTAGCATCTCTATCAACAGGTTGTTTTGAGGAGGAGATAATATAAATCACTTAGTAAACATACATAAAAAGAAGGACCATTAATAATTACGAATTTTTGTTGATCAAAAGGGTACAATTAGTAAAGAGTTAATACAAGGACTTGGAATAATGCCTGACACATAGCGTTAGATGTTATTATCATCATCATTAAGTGGTAAAGGGGAGCTGATAGAATGTGAAGGAAAAGCAAAACTCATCCCATAACTTTCATTCCTCCAGGAAATGAAAAGAATCCCTATTTGTTATAGACACTAAGAAGTCAACCTGATAAGATAAAGAGACAATCACAGATTGTAGAGGTTATCATTACGAACTTTGACTTTTCAGTTGACATTGAATATGGAACAAAATATTGAGAAAAACTTGATAAATAACTCATGAAGAGATTCCACACCTCTTTACCCCTGCCCTTGGAATTAACAGCCATTTAAGGAAGAGGCTCAGTTAAATTCTTTGTGGTCTTCTGATTCCTGCTTTCACCTCTGTAGCCAACAAGCCTGGAAGCCTGGTAGGCAGAGTGGAGGGCCAGACCCCAGAGAGACACAGACTGCAGGCTGCACGCGGGAGGGACTGGGAGGAATGGGAAACTTTCTCCTAAGGTGGAAAATAAGATTGCACCCCTCACTCCAAAAAAAGAAACTTCAATATGTGTTCTCAATAAACTATAATCTCAGAGAGTCAAAGAATTCTGGAGTTTTCCAAGTTGTTCTTTGAGTATTTTTGAAGAAATTCATAATTTTTGCATCATGTTACATAAGGCACTAAAGAACATTTCTGATTGTTTACTTCAAAATGCATACTGTCCTAAATTCAACATACTTTTAATTGATATTTTTATTTCTATTTTCTTTTTGCTTTTCTTAGAGGGCCTAATTATGAGATTTGAGCTTAAAGATCAGTTAGGGGTCATAGCTCTTTCTTTGCAGGACTGACCAAAGATTTAAGCGTGGTAGAGTGAAATTTCAGTGGCCTGCTTAGAAACAAAAAAAAAATTTCCAAATCTCTTGCACTTCATAATTGGAATTAATAGGCTTAAAAGCAATTGCTGTTGAGTAACTGGATGATGATTGGAAGTAATTATTCTAAAGCAGAGTAAGTCACAAAATATACCCTTTCACATAAGTGACCGAGAGGGTGGGTAAACAGAACTATTACTGACATAAACACTGAGTTAGTCTTGGTAATGTTTAATGGCAGGCAACACTTATACTATTGAAATATACAGGCATTTTGGCCATAGTACCTAGCAAACAGTAGGTGCTCAATAGATATTGCTGAGCGAATGGATTAATGTATAATTACAGTCTACTTATTATTAACATATTATTTCAGGTCTACTATGCGTCCTGTTTATTCTTTATATTACATTTTTATCGTATTGTCTGTATTACAAATATTGGCCAATTGAACTGGACTATATTAGAGATTTGTTAACAGAGGCACGTCACCATATTAATGCTAATTAATCTTTCCTTTGAGGAATAAAAGGACCATAGGGAATGACATCTATTGAAAAATGTTTGTTGATTTTTAAGATTTAGATTCTGCCAGGGTGGTATTCTTCCTTTAGAAGAAAAATCTCTGTCATGATGAAAAAATTATCTCTTGAATGATATCACTATCCCTGGAAGAGTTATTAGTAACAAACTGTGGCTATAACATATGAAACATCTAGAACCTGGATAAAGGACAAAATATCCATTGAACTCCTGGATATTTCAAAATATATGAATATAGTTACTGAAGTAAGTTCTTACAACTATTAGTTAGCTAATTCTAACCTAGTAAATATTCATGTGTGTGTATACATATATATGTATATATATACACACACACACACGATATAATATATTATTTTCTCTCCTTCCTTATAATATATACCCTTGNGTTAGCTAATTCTAACCTAGTAAATATTCATGTGTGTGTATACATATATATGTATATATATATACACACACACACACACGATATAATATATTATTTTCTCTCCTTCTTTATAATATATATACCCTTCCAATGTGATCTATGACTAAAGAATAGGATATGGAGACAAACAAGTAATGAAGCTGGGAGAAGTTACAGAAAGGAGAAAAACCAGGAGAGAATAAGCATAATTCTACACTCCACATTTACCTAAGTATATAGACTCAATTCATATGAGCACAGGAGTATTTTTATTTTACTTTTGCCTGAAGCATTAGTATCTTGCTTTGTAGATGTGACCTGAATTAAATCCAAGTAAACATTACATCACACTGTTTAGATTCTAACTTTCAGAAAGGGGCACATTCACCTTTCATTTGACTTAAGTGCAGTTTTAAAAGGGAAACATATTTTCAGTTTAAATTTCCACAATATCTAGTTTCCACTGCCACATTCACTCTTCAATTTATAATGTCTTATTCCATTGATATTTTCTGTTTACGCATCAGTCTCTCTATCCAGAGTGTGACTTGATGAAGTCTCCAGCATCTTGGAATCCTAAGTGCCCTACAAAGAGTAGGTCCTTATTCCATGTTTACGGAAATACTGTTTGCCCTCGCACTGTCTTCCTCCAACTATATTGTGGTTAGCTTCCTTTGATTTTGGGGTGCTGTGGTAAGATCCACAGCAATTTTTTCTCTCCATCTTTCACCTGATGGATCTTCATCCCTTATAGAGGTAGCGTACTCTTCAAGGGTAACTGAATACCAAATAGTATCTTAAACAACAAAACAAAACCCACATAGCTTATTCATTGCTTATTATTACAGATAGGAAAAAGATATTGGAATTGACATGAATACCTACATATCAATGTGTAAATTTCTTCTTTTATCATAAACATCAAAAGTGAGTAACTAACAGGAACAACTTCACTAAAGGCACTCTTAGAAATTTACGTGGTAAATGGTAACATCTGCTACAGGATTGAATTTTTCTTTTTAAGGGGCCAAAAAAGTCACTTAACAACGTAAGCTATGGAAAGATGGTTATTAAAATAGTTCACTGTTTTCAGGGTAATGGGAAAATTCTTTCATGATGTGTGTGTGTGTGTGTGTGTGTGTGTGTGTGTGTACTTCTCCAAAGCAAATGGAAAATATAATATCTTCCACTCTCAATACTATGTTATAATTTAACATAAGCTTAATCTTAGAAACTTCTTCTTTGGGTTACCTATGAAACACCAAGAGATTACCTGGCAAATAGCATTAGCATAGGCTCAAGTCTCTTACCATCAAATCCATCTTCTTCTGACCCTAGTTCATCATCTGAGCAGATGTTGAGGACATTTACCAGCATCTCAGTCACTAAAAAGGAAAAGAATAAAAAAAAGAGGTCCAGATTTTCTATTATAACCTTAATTATTACTCTGGCATTATTAATGAGTAAGCTTAGCAATAACATTTCTTACCTATATTGTATATAGAATCTCCTGCAAGGTAGTTTCTATAAAATCCAGATCATAAAAGATAACCAGCTTTGCAATTCTACACAGACTTTATGTTTATAAAAGTATTAGCTCATGTCTATGAAATTGTATGGTAACATTTAACTAGCTATATAGGTCAACAGACAATGGACAACCAAACAGGTGGCTGTGAATATACTATATGTCTATGAAAGAGGTGAATTTTTATTTGTTTGTACAATGAGGCTACTAGATGTAGACCACATTGTGACTTTCTGTTTTGCAAGGACTCAGTGAATGCTAGATCTCTTTTTAAATTCTTTTTAATCCCCCAGAGAACCCAGCCCAGTGATAGGCATGTAGTTCTGTGTTTAATAAAAATTGTTGATTGATGAACTAATATATTTGAAGTAGTTTTGAGGATACTAATTTAAAAATGAATGAGTTGATATATGTATCATTAAATTTTATTTTCAAAAAGGCTTTAACAATAAAGCTTAGATAAGTTTAATATGAAATTCAGTTGAGTAAATTGATGACAATAAAATTGCATAAAAGTGTTGTCATAGAAATTAGTACTGATGGGGCACCCAGGTGGCTCAGTGGGTTAAAGCCTCTGCCTTCGGCTCAGGTCATGATCTCAGGGTCCTGGGATCGAGCCCCACATCAGGCTCTCTGCTCAGCGGGGAGCCTGCTTCCTCCTCTCTCTCTGCCTGCCTGTCTGCCTACTTGTAATCTCTCTATGTCAAATAAATAAATAAAATCTTAAAAAAAAAAGAAAGAAATTAGTACTGCATCACTTTTACACTAAGGTCCATGTTATTTACATTTAACTGTTTCTAAAATTAGGTTGGGTTCTATCATGAAGGTGAAAAGAAACTTGCCCACTATTTCCTCAAGAGCTACTTTTTGAAATCAGTGTTCTTCTAGAGTGGAAGACATATGATATAGAGTAAAATATCCGTGTAGTCAACACTAATCCATAGCTTCAGTTTAATTATCAAATGCAAATTACATACTCAAATATATGAATAGGTTCTTTTATNCATAGCTTCAGTTTAATTATCAAATGCAAATTACATACTCAAATATATGAATAGGTTCTTTTCTATTGAATAGATGTTCTATTGAATAGATGTTCAAAATCTGAACATTTAATGGAAACAACCCAACCGCAGGGTGTTCAAAGGTGCCCAGCAGTTGTCAGGATTCACACTGGTTCTATTTCCCTAGAAGCCAACAAAGGATAGTAACAGGTGCCATGTTCTGATCAGGGTGGGAACGTAGTGACATGGGTAGTGCTGGGAACACTTATCAGAGACTCTCAAAATTGACTTTTGACTTATTTTGGTATCTGAAAGAAAGATTTCTTCATTGACCAACCATAACTTCTAGATTTAATCATTGTAGGGTATTTAAAGGNTATCAGAGACTCTCAAAATTGACTTTTGACTTATTTTGGTATCTGAAAGAAAGATTTCTTCACTGACCAACCATAACTTCTAGATTTAATCATTGTAGGGTATTTAAAGGAAAAAAACCCCACAAGTTATTCTCAGAAAATAAATATTACATTAATATATTTCACATATTTATTAATAGAAATAAATATTTTAGAAAAATGTGTAGTTTTTCTCCACAACCCCCCTAGGGGATGCTGAAACATGTGTAAACTCTTGCCTTTATTCTGATCCCTATTTACCTGCTCTAGTGCTATGTGCCACGATGCATAAGGAATGACTTGGTCTGTCCCCACTAGGCCTTCTGACCTAAACCCTCAGGCTCAGTGGGTGCTGGCCTCTCCTTGAAATTTTTGTTGAGGTTTAGGTCAAAATATAAAACAAAACAAAGGGAGAAGGAAAGGCAAGCCAATTCTTTTGAAAAACTGTGACAAGTTAATAGTTATAACTTTTTAAATGTAGTTTTGTCTCCCTTGGTAACACACTGATGATCACTCTATTTGTCATGAACCATTTTTTTGTTGTATATATTGTCTTTCAATACAAATTTCTATACAATATATTGTATATATTGTCTTATAAATTATTAAGCCATTGATCACTATCATACCAGATGATTATTATCAACATCAGAAATGTGAAAAAGGCATAGCTATCTTAACACTTTAATTTGACAGGGAGTGTGTAAAATAAAATGGCACTTTTGAATTAATACAAAGGGGTAAGGAGAAATAGTAGCCATTATTATAGCTTGAAGCCAATTAAAACTGTGTATCTGTTACTTTTAAAAGAGTTGTATTGTTCCAATGAGATGATACAAATACTCCTACTATTTCTCATTGCTTTTGTTTCCCCTTATTTCAGCCATTGTATTTTGTTAACAGGGTATACAGTGACATACTTTCAAATCACTTCTCTCATGTTGAAACTCGTGAATTTTATTGGTTAGAATAGTCCCCATCTCCTCCCCTTCCTTCTTGTATGATTGCATTAAGACTATCTCAAGATTCCCCAACACACCTTTTTCTCCAACAAATGGCAGGGACCAAGTGAAGACATCCATGAAATTTGGAAGCCAGTATGGGTGAGGAGAACAGTTGAATTGCCTGATATTCATGACATTGTTCTCATACTTCAATACTGCAGCTGAAAACAAAAACAAGGGCATTAGATTCACATGCACATATTTCTGCTTCTCCACATGGCTTTTGTTGATCCAGAGAATTCAACTACGTGACTTAAGTTCCAAATATCAAGACAAGTAGCTTCATCAGTCACAAGTGTATATACTATTGGGAATTAAACTATACTCAGTGTAATTGGTAATCCACAATATATGAATGCCAATATGAAACAGCATTACAATTTGGCAAATATTTATATAAAATAGTTAATTAAAAATCTGTCAGTAATTGGTCAAGCTCCTCTCACACCCAAGAACATTGTCTTATTTAACATCTAATGAGCCTAACAAAAGTGGTATAGCTAAATTAGTTTGACAATTTAATAATCTCCTCAAATATTTGAACAGAATTTACTTCTATGCTAAAAAAAAGCACACGTTTCCCATTAGAACTCACAATAGTTGTACACCGTAGTTTAAATTAGATTGCATTCTTGACTTAAGAAAATAAAGTGTTTGGATTGACTCTTGCATGAAATACTATACTGATATCTGACTGCGCCCTTGACTTCTGAAAAGAATGAACCATCCATGACTTAGGAAAATGAATCTGTCCCTTTCACTCTGCTTCGCATGGTGTCTGTAGCTTAGCTACAGTTACACAGAAAGTTATGGTTGCAGAGATCCTAAAAGCATCACTAGTCTCACTTCTAACCAGGTTCAGAAATTCATTCTGTAACAATCCTAATGCAAGTTTAGTAGGCCCCTGTGAGTTCTTTCTTTCTTTCCTTCTTTATTTCTCTTTCTCTTTCCCTTTTCTTTCCTTTTTCTTCTCTTCTCTTCTCTCTTTCTTTCTTTCTTTTTCTTTCTTCCTTCCTTTCTTCTTTCCTCCCTCCCTCCCTCCCTTCCTTCCTTCTTTCTTTCTTTCCTTCCTTCCTCCCTCCCTCCCTCCCTTCCTTCCTTCCTTCCTTCCTTCCT